>CM053626.1:227032533-227048158 GCA_028646595.1 Phalanger gymnotis
ACCATGTCATTAAGCACTCTACCTTCATTATGAGATCTCCACAATCATGGGTAGAAGACTATTTCCTGTGTCTGTCCTCTGCAAGTAAATTTCCTTGACTTTATTTTTAAAAAGTGTGGGGAGAATCAAGAGGGTAAAATTTTCAATAAGGTGTCTTTGAGATGCTCCAAAAGTCAGAATAAAATCTTCAAACTTTTTCCCCTTAAAATGTTCTATTTTTTAAACATTTTTCCCCTTGAAATGTTCTATTATTTCCCAGGCCTTCACAGCCTTACACATACCAAATATCCTAATTTGATGGGCAAACCAAGTTATATTTTATATTTTATCTTAGCTTTGGATTTGAAGTCAGAAGATTTGGGTTTGAGTTACTGCTCTGACTAGCCCTGTGACCTTGGGAAAGTCATTCAGTCTCTCTGAGAACCAGTTTTCTCAACTATAAAATAGAGGGGGTAGAATGGGAACTACCTCAAAGAGTTGTTTTAAGGGTTTTATAAACCTTAAAGCTCTATATAAGTATGAATTATTATTATTATTTTATGTTCCTAAGATAATATGTAAAAGGCATGTTTTATTTTTTAAAGTTTTGTTTTATTTTCAGTTCCAAATTTTCTACCCTTTCCCCACTGCATCAATTGAGACGGCAAGAAAATAAAACCCATTACAAATATGTATAGCCAAGCAAACAAAATGACCACATTAACCATGTCCGAAAAATATTTGAGGAAGAAAAGAAAATATGCTTCAATCTGAACTCAAGTCTATCAATGTTCTCTGGAGATGGGTAGCACATTTCATCATGAATCCTTTAGAACTGTGGTTCGTCATTGTGTTGATTAGAGTTCCCAAGTCTTTCAAAGTTATTTATCTTCACAATATTGCCATTATTATATAAATTGTTCTCTTGGTTCCAATTTTTCTTTGCATCAATTCACATAGGTCTTTCCAGGTTTTTCCTGAAACTTTCCCTTTCACCATTTCTTACAGCACAATAGTATTCCATCACCTTCATATATCATAATTTGTTTAGCCATTCCCCAATTGATGGGTACACACTCACTTTCTAATTCTTTGCTACTGATAAAAAAAGCTACTATAAATATTTTTATATATACATGTCCTTGCAAAGGGCATTTAAAAATATTTTACTTTTTTCCGATTGTATGTAAAAACAATTTTTAACATTCATTTTGTAAAAATTTGAGTTCCAAATTCTCACCCTTCCCACTTCACTGAAAAGGCAAGCAACTTGATATAGATTTTACATGTGCAGTCATGTGAAACATATTTCCATATTAGTTATGTTGTGAAAGAAAACACAGACCAAAAAAACTCAAGAAAAATAAAGAAAAGTAAAAAAAAAAGTATGCTTTAATCTGCATTCAGACTCCATCAGTTCTTTCTCTGGAGGCAGATAGTATTTTTCATCACAAGTCCTTTGGTATTGTCTTGGATCATTACATTGCTGAGAAAGCTAAGTCATTCACAGCAGATCGTCGTACAATATTGCTGTTACTGGGTACACTGTTCTCTTGGTTCTGCTCACTTCATTTTGCATCAGTTCATATAGGTCTTTCCAGGTCTTTCTGAAAACATCCTGCTTGTCATTTCTTATAGCACAATAGTATTCCATTACAATCACATACTACAAGTTGTTCAGCCATTCCTCAATTGATGGGCATCCCCTCAATTTCTAATTCTTTGCCACCACAAAAAGAACTTCTATAAATATTTTTGTAGAAATCAGCCCTTTTACCATTTTTTTAAAATTCTCTTTGGGATTCAGACCTAGTAGTGGTATTGCTTGGCTAAGGGGTATGCAAAGTTTTATAGCACTTTGGGCATGGCTTTAAATTGCTCTCCAGAATGTTTGGATCAGTTTACAACTCTACCAACAGTGCTTTAGTGTCCCAATTTTCCTACATCTCCTCCAACATTTGTCATTTTTCTTTTCTGTCATATTAGCCAATCTGATAGACATGAGGCAGTACCTTAGAGTTGTTTTAATTTCTATTTATCTAATCAATAGTGATTAAGAGCATTTTTATATGACAATAGACAGCTTTGATTTCTTCGTCTGAAAATTGCCTGTTCATATCCTTTGAATGGGTAATGACTCATATTCTTATAAATTTGACTCAGCTCTCTATATATTTTAGAAATGAGGCCTTTATTCATTTTTTTTTACCCAGAAGGGTTATACTCACTTTTACTCTATAGGTGATTCTTGGTTGTAATTTAGCTCCTTTGCCTTCTAGAATATCACATTGCAAGTCCTCCAATCCTTGAATATAAAATGTATGTAGAATGCTGCTAGATCATGTGTTATCCTGGTTCTAGGCTATCAAGGCAGTTTTCTTTGATAATTTCTTGAAATATGATATCTATGCTCTTTTTTGGATTGTGGCTTTCAGTAGTCTAATAATACTTAAGTTATCTCTCCTCAATCTGTTTTCCATGTCAGTTGTTTTTCCAATGAAATATTTCACATTTTCTTCTATTTTTTTAATTCTTTCAATTTTGTTTTATTGTTTCTTGATGTCTTGTGGAGTCATTAGCTTCTACTTGCTCAATTCTACTTTTTAAGGAGTTCTTTTCTTCAGTGAATTTTTGTACATCTTTTTTCCATTTGGCCAATTCTGCTTTTTAAGAGTTCTTCTCTTCAGTGTATTTATGTGCCTCTTTTACCATTTTGGCTAGTTCTGGTTTTTAAGTTTTTTCTTCAGTATTTTTTGTGCCTCCTTTACCAAGCTATTGGCTCTTTTTTATGATTTTCTTGCATTAGTCTCATTTTCTGTTCCCATTTTCCCCCTCTACCTCTCTTATTTGATTTTTAAAATCCTTTTTGAGCTCTTCCAGGAATTCTTTTGGGACCTGAGATCAATTCACATATTTCTTTGAGGCTTTGGATGTAGTTGTTTTGACTTTGTTTTCTTCTGAGTTTGTGTTTTGATCTTTCCTATAACCATAGTGACTTTCTATTGGTCAGATTCTTTGTTGCTGTCATTGTTGTTGTTGTTGTTACTTTTTTTCCAGCCTATTTCTTGACTTTTAAAAGTCAGGCTCTGCTCCTGGGGTGAAGGGGCACTGCCACAAGCTTCAAGTTTTTCATGCTGATGTTTTCAGAGCTAGTTCTTGGGGTCTGTAAGTTTTTAGTTCTTCCAAGCCCTCCAATCAGAGAGGACAGGAGGCTGAGTGAGATGGTAGCAATCAAGTCTTAGGTTAGAAGCATAGTGGTGAGTCTAGAAGTGATGAGCTTATCCTGGGAGGGGCATCTTGTTCTGTGGAGCTGAAATCATGCTGGGTAGCAGGTACAAAGCAGAATGAGAGTATCAGGAAGAAGGAGACTGATAATCTCAAAGGCTAAAGAGGGGTCAAGAAGGATGTCCACCCTGGTGCAAGCTCTCATCACCTTATGTCTAGACTACTACAGCAACTTTTGGTTAGTCTTTCTCCCTCATGTCGCCCCCACTTCAGTCCACCCTCCTCTCATATATCAAATTGTTCCTCCCAAAGTACAGATCTGACCATGCCATTGAACTCCAGTGGCTCCTATAACTTCTAGGATCAAATATAAATCCTCTTCTTGGAATTCAGCAATGTGAGTGAGAGGAAAGAAAATTGAAGCACTAATCATAGATGGTTTTCTCAAAGAATTTAGCTACAAAAGGAGGAGAGATGTGGTATAATAGCAGGGATGGATGTGTGAAATGAGGTGGTTTTAACGATGAAGGAGATATGAGGATGTTTGTAGGCAGTAGGGAAGCAGCCAGAAGACAGGGAAAATGAAGATAGGTGAAAGTGTGGATGACAAAAGGGGTAATCTGCTAGAAAAGACAGGATGTAATTGCATCATTTGTACACGAAAAGGAGTTTTCCCTGGCAAGGAAAAAGGGGGCTACCTCTTTATATCAGAAAGGGGTGAAGAAGGAAATAGTGGCAGAAGGCTTCTAAGTGATATGAGATAAAGAGGAAAAGAGAAGAGGAACTCTCCTTAAATAAAGCCTCAATTTTTCAGTGAAATATGAGATGGGTTTTCAGTTGAGAGGGTAGGTAAAGAGGAATCGAAAGGATGTTTAAGGAAAAATGAAAAGTTTTGAAAGGGGTACTGTGGTAAGACAGTGAATCAATTAGGAATGTGTAAAAGGACTTCTGTGTTGTAGAAAGGGCTCCTCTGAGATTGTAACAAATTTGTAATGTGCCCACTTAGCAAGGTTTCTTGATTTTCTACAACTTCATTCAACCACACAGGAGTAGGAGCAAAGGCAATAGATGGTGGGAATAATCCAAGGCTGAGGCCTGGCAAGGCATGATTAGTGACCAGAGGGTAAGGGACTCAAGAGAAGATGACAGTGTACAATTTGAACTAGTTCACCAAGGATTCAAGATGGGAAAGGGAGGAGAGTTGTAGCCAGTGCAGGGATTCAATGCAGTGCCTGAAAAATGAGTAGTGGAAGTACTGAAGGTCACAGTGAGGACAAATAATTGAGGGTGGGATTGAAGGCAGGAAGAGGTAGAATGAGAACAGATTGTGATTAGATAAGTGAATTTCAGAGTTCATGAATGTGGAAGTGGAAGAGTTGTAAGAGATGACAAAATCCACGGCATGACCATTTCTTGGTGTAGCTTAAGTGGGGTGGATGAAGAGTAGGTCATCGTAGATGAGTAAATTGAGGAAATGAGAGGTTAGGGTTATTTGAAGGAGTTAGAGTTCCCTGGATAAGAGTGAAAATTAATGAGGAAAGACTTTTAGCCAGTCACTGAACTCATTGAGGAAAGAAGGTGAATGTTTCCTAGGGGTTGGTAGATAATAGCTACCAGAATTTAGAGAGGGGGTAAACACTAATTAAGCAAACCTCTAAGTAGAAGAAGTTACTGAGTGATAGTGACATAGGGAAAATCTTGAAGTAGAAATGAGGAGCAAGAATTCCAATTCCCCCACCTTAAATAGTGAGTCTCAGAGGGAATGAGTAAAAGTTCAACCAGTGGGCGAGAAGGCTTTATCATCAGGAAGGATCCAGATCTCAGTAAAAGTCAGAAGATGGAGGAAGTAAGAAAGGAAAAGTTTTAATAAGAAAACAAGTCTGTTACCTATGTATAGGCATTCCAGAGAGTGCTATGGAAAGAGTTAGGTACCTACGGAGTGGGACATTGTGGAAACTGAGTTGAGGGAGAAGAGATTAAGGAAGCAGAGGGGGACAGAAAATGAAATTTGAACTAGAGGGGTTCAGAATGGGATAGGGAGAGTATGACAGGATAGTAGTTTGTTAAACATTGAGAAATGAGTTCAAGTCAGAGACAACATGGCAGAACAAAAGCATGCATTACACTGAGTTACTCTCCAAAAATTTCTCCAAACAGATCTAGATCAAAACTGATGTGGAAATCCAGAAAGTCATAGTGAATCTTCTGTCTGGTACAGACCAGCATAAGGATAGAGACAAGACATCTGCAGACACTGGGAATAGGGTTAGGGTAGGAAGTCACTGTGTGCAGGACAACCATAACCCAGGAAAAAGGCAAAAGGAGGTACCAGACCCATGCCAGGGAACTTAGATCAGAACAGATACAAGTTGTCAGGGACCTATTACTTAGATACACTGTGCTAAGTGCTGGGGAAACAAATAAGAAAAAGAAAGAAAGTCTCAAGGAACTTACAATCTAAAAGAAGAAGACAATAAAAAAGAGGAAACAGGGGTGGGGAGGAGACACCTGAGGATACTCATTGCAGGGTTGAGACCAAGCAGAGGTGCAGATGCAAAGTGAAGGCGTATGGCCAAACTTTCCAAAAGAATAATGTCCAACTATTTAGAGAACTCAGAAGTTGGATTTAACAGCTAGTTCTTTTCTCCTCTTCAAGGGTCACCTTGTCTTTTTCTAAAACATGCATCTAAAAAAAATTAAAGAGATTTCATGCTTAGTTTGAAATTAGGAGGTATAAATGGTCCAGATCACTCAAGCAACTTCTTTGCTTGGTTCCAGCAATCTTCCAATCCCCAATGTCCCTCTACCTGTCAATAGCCATTTCTTCCCAGCAGTTTCTCCACTCTCCTTTTCTTCTCTGGCTCCTCTCCTGAAAACTGGATTGGCTACTGATTCCTGTTCTGATTGTTCCCATCTATTCCCTGTACCAGCGTCCTCACTCTGGTTTCTCCTGCTACATGCAGCCACCAATTGTCTCAGAAGCCTGTAGCTGCCCGGTGCCCTCTAACTGCCGTGTTAATCACTGCCTTAATGTAGAAAACAATGTCAGGACCCAGGCATGCTGTTTCTGTCCCAGTAGCTGCTTTGTTTTCTTTTCCCCTCTTTGAAAAAAATTAAAGTCCTGGGCCCATCACTTACATGATATTACTACATTTAAGTTCTATGCTTTCCCACTGAAAAGCATATTTTTCCCCCTCTCATTTTAGGGAAGTAAATCAAGTATACATGAAGCTGAAACTAAAGGTAGGAATGAAATGACCACTATCCTTAAAAAAGAAAATTCCTTTTACAACTGAGGGAAAGGGAGTGGGGGAGCTGGGATATGCGAGGGGGGGGGGGTGTGGAGTTTGCCACCAGGTGAAAATGGTTTGAAAATATTTTCTTAGTAATAATAATTGACATTCATGTAGCACTTTAAAGTTTGCAAAATTCTTTACACACATTATGGTGGCTAAGTGGTACGGTGGATAGGGTACTAGGTCTGGAGTCAGAAAGACCTGAGTTCAAATTTGGCCTCAGATACTTACTAGCTGTGTGACCTTGAGCAAATCACTTAACATCTATCTGCCTCAATTTCCTCAATTGTAAAAATAGTACCTATTTCCTAAGATTGTTTGTGGGAATCAAATGAGTTAATATTTGAAAAGTACATGGAACATAGTCGGCACTATATAAATGCTAGCTATCATCATCATCATCATCTCCTTTGAATTTAACAATAGCCTTGCAAGGCAGCTAGCTCCTATAAATATCATTGTTCCCATTTTATGTATAAGGAAACAGGCTGAGAGAGGTTAAGTGATTTATCTCTCCATGGTTACCCAACTAGTAAGTATAAAGGAAGGATCTAAACCCAGCTTTTTCTTGATTCTAGGTCTAATATCCCTTCTTGTTTACCTTGATGCCAGTAACGTGATGAGGAGAACTATGTAGTATCACCTATTCCATCATGCAATGTAACCATGAAGATATTTTAGAGTTGTACTATATTTGCATATGCTGTTTCTGGAAAA
This sequence comes from Phalanger gymnotis, assembly GCA_028646595.1. NCBI lineage: Eukaryota > Metazoa > Chordata > Mammalia > Diprotodontia > Phalangeridae > Phalanger > Phalanger gymnotis. The sequence continues at coordinate 227,039,751 of CM053626.1, forward strand.
TCAAACCCAACCTGAAATAGTACTACTCTTCTATTTCTCAATCCCTTCCCCCCACCCCAATACTTCAATCGACAATCTTTTATTAAGTACATACTATATGCCAGGCACTGTACCTAGGTCCTGGGGATATAAAGACAAAGGGAAATGAGAAATGAGTTCAAGTCAGAGACAAGATGGCAGAGTGAAAGCATGCATTACACTGAGTTATTTTCCGAAAACTTGGAGAGCAACCCATATGGCTTACATTCTGGTGGAAAAGGTGACATGCAACAAATATGGTTTTTTTTTCCAAAACATACATAAAACTAATACAAGGTAACCTTGGGGATGGAGGAAGATCACTAGGAGCAGTGGGGAGAGAGGGGAGGATAAGGAAAGGCTTCATGCAGAATGTGGTACTTAAGGTAAGTCTTGAAGGAAATTTGTCATTCCAAGAGGTAGAGGTGAGAAGTAAGTATATTTTGGAGGTAGGAGATACAGCCATTTGAAAAGAGCATAGAGATAGAAGATGGAGTATCTCATATAAGGATCAGTAAGAAGGCTAATATGGCTAGACTATGGAGTTAATGAAGGAGAGTAATATGTAATACTGAAAAGGGGACTGGATTTTGGAAAACTTTAAGTGCCCCAAAAAAGAGGTAAAAGCAAGCCACTGAAATTTCTTAAGTGAGGGTGGGGTGAGCAGAGTGACATAATTAGATCTGCACTTTAGGCAAGTCACTTTGACAGTTGTAGGAAGGATGGCTAGGAGTAGGTAGAGACTTGAGGCAGGGACAACCATTATGAGGATATTAAAACAATCCAGGCAAGAGCTCATGAGAACTTGAAATTGAGTGATAACTATGTGAATAAAGATTAAAAGATATATGTGAAAGGTGTGGAAGGCAGAAGCAACAGGATTTGATAACTGGAGGCAAGGATGAAAATATTCTTAATGGCCAGGACTAATGCACATATGTTGTGGTATCTGTAATGTACAGGTATTTGTAATAGGACCAATGACTTGTTTTTTAATTTCTCCTCTTTTTATATTCTAAACTGAGTGCTAAGATTCCAAATGAATTGATCACTTATTCTACTGGGGTTCTTTGGCTCTTTTTTACTCACCTCTAATAGAAAAATTCCAGGGCAAAGAATGCAAGATATCTAGCTTTGGTTTTCCAGTTACTTTCTTTCCCCTTCTAAATTAGATAAAGTTTAAGATCCTAAACATTGCAATAACCATGGCAATCTGTTAGGTCAGTCAACAGGAGAGCATTCAGGTGGCACAAAAGGAGAGACAATTGCAGGGCAAAAAAATGACACAGATATATTACCAAGTACCCTCTTAAATGAACTCCCACCACCAGTCCTGGTCACTGCTCATGAGGATGGACATCTTCGAATATGGAACATGGAGGTAAGGTTATAGTATAGCATTTGTTTATGATGAGAATCATTTGCAGCAGAAACAAGGAAAAATAAGCCATGTTTTATAACTCTTCCATTAGGCATTTATCAGGACTGCTAAGTACCAGAGTACTCTAGTGTTCCCCCAAATTCTTCTTTAAAGACATCTGATACCTACATCTAGATATTGGACATAGAACATTTCATAGAATGAAATACACCCTTCCCTGCCCCACATAAATCTCCCAGATAAACAGATAACTGAAAAACAATGTTCATCAAACACATGATACTTAAATGGATCTATGATCTCACAGATTGTAGGTATTCCTTCCAATGAAGCAGATCAAAACCTTTACATGTCTGCCCATCATTTATCATCATAACAGTCTTCCTGTTAATTTACCATGGTGGGGTGGGGAGTCCAATGAACCTTCTTCAAGCTCTCTTGACATATGAAAGATACTAATGGAGAATTTGTGTTGGCCGTCTGTTATCATCTGCTCTCATGATATGAACAGCCTACATTCTTTTTCATGTATGAGTTTCTTTGATGACAGCCTTTATATCACATTTTTTTAGTTTCTTGTTTTATAATCCACTAATGCCTACCATGAGCCATTCTATTGCCCTTTGGATAATCTTCAATTTCAATTATTCAAAGACCCGTTGTGCATTTAAACTGTATGTCCAAGATATACATGTATATGCCAGCATATATGTGTGTGCATGTATATATACACACATGTATATACACATATGTGCATATATGCACATATACACATATTCACTGATAAAAGGGTTTTATAGGCAGTCCATTTAACTGCAAATTGATACTCCTAAAGCACATCTGACCATGTCACTCCCTTGCTCCAGAATCCAATGTTTCTTTCTATTACTTCAAATCAAAGTCACATTCCTCTGTTTAGCATTTAAAGTCATTCCCACTCTGATTTCAACTTACCCTCAATAAGATTATTGCACATTACTTACCTTCACATACTCTACAATCCAGCTAAACTGGCCTACTTGCTTTTCTCTGTGCAAAACATTTTACTTCTTACTTCCATGCCTTTGCACAATGCTTTGTACACTGCCCTTCTCAGCTCCACTTTTCAGAATTCCTAGTTTACTTTAGGATTCAGCTCAAGGGTGCCTCCTACTGGAGGACTTTCTTATTCTCTTCATTTGTTAATGCTTTTCCACACCACATTTGTATATGTTTTCTCTAATGTACATATTTTCTCTAATAAAATGTAAACTCCTTGTGGCAAGGACTGTTTTTGTCTTTATATCCCCGGAAGCTAAAAACAGTGCTGTATGTATACATACATACATACATACATACATACATACATACATATACATACATACATACATACATACATACATACATATATATATATATATATATATATATATATATATATATATATATAGTATGTGCTTAAGAAAATGGAACAGTGCTATGTGGAACAGTGAGATAGATAGATAGATAGATAGATAGATAGATAGATAGATACACACATATACATACAAATATGTACATATATATTCACATATATTTATATGTGTGTATATGCTTAAGATATGCTTGCTGAATGAATACATAGTGTCCCTTTCCCTGGATGTCCTTCCCTTACCCTGATGGAGAGAGATGCTGAGATCTGACATGCAGTGATGACAAGAATTAAGAGCAGACACAGTGGAAGCCAGGAATGCCACATTCAAGATCAAAATTGGAGATCACTAAGATAGTACTGGTGATAGCAGGTGTTTTTTACCTGGGGTGAGCTACTGAGTCCACTCACCCTTTTCTCTGAGATGAACTAGCTTCAGTTAGAAGATATTGGAGATGCCCGTAGTGATGAAACAGCTGGATAAGACTAAAATATAGTATTGGCCATGGAATTTGCTTACTCACAAGTTCATTTGGATCTCATGTTCATTTCCCATGCTGTAAGCCCTAGGTCCAGAATTCTTCCAGGGTTTCTGCCTCTTCTACAGGTCAATCAAGTATTAAGTAGGCACTCTTTGCCCCCTGGAAAGGAAAATGGGTAACTAAATAAATTCAAATAATACATTCCCTTGGGTTGGAGCAATTCTGTACAGTGTGGGAGACTTCCTAGACTGAGGAAGATGGATGGGTTTACAATGATTTTATAGATATTTTATTATTTTGTTATACATTGGTTCCTTCTTATGTGCTATTTGCCTATCAATTCTACGCTTAAAAAAACTAATATTGCATATAATATCAGAGCATGAATTTAGCCCATGACTGTATAAATCCATAAATCCACACACCCCTTGACCACTAGTTAATGCTACCCCACAGAAAGACTTGGAGCTAAGGAATTGACAATCCTTTCAGATTATTTGAACCCCAATAAGATCCAAAGTCTGAATTAATCATCCAAACTGCTTTGCTCTACACTAAAAATGCCCTTCATGTGTCAGCAACTTCAAAGACCAGATAAGATTGACAAGAGGCATCTTTCCTGTTGGTGACAGGATTTCTGCAACCAGAACAGTGGGATTTCTCTTATCTTGATATTCAGGGGACATTTGCATCTTGGGATCATAAACTCTAAGTGACACTACCTTGTCAATTGTCATGTTCAACTAAACTTCCTTTCTTATGATATGGAGATCATAAACTGGAGTTGGGATTATTACTTAAACCTTGTCTTTCTTTCAGTCAATGATCAAGTATCTGCTAGCTTCAAGGGAATAAACTATATGAATTTATATGTCACCTAACCTGTTTGTCTCCTTTAACCAAACTTTCAGGTTGACAGAATAGATGGTCTCTAGTTCTGAAAAACATACAGAGTATGACACTTAATCAACACTTCATCCTAGTGGGGCATACACAAACCATAAGGGTGAGCATGAGGCTTCCCAGGAACCAGATCCCTTGAGATGAACAGGTTTGACAAGTGACTACCAATACCCAGTGGTTAAACAATTAATATAATAGTCTGAACAATAGGCATTGTTATTTCATTTGTTTTTTCCTCTGTGGGTAGTTAAGTCAAACTTAGAATAATTATGGATCTCAGGAGACACTGCAATATTCCACAGAGGTTCCCAAAGTGGGTGATACTGCCCTCTGGGGGATGCTGGAACAATGGGGGGGCGGTAGTAGCCTCGGGTGTAATGGTGGGGGGGGCGTTATTGAATAAAAATAAGGGTCTATGGAAGCATAAGGAAAGAAGAGAACTTTGGAAACCCATTCGTACATGTTTCAACTGTTGTGTATTTTGTACTAGATCACCTCCATGATAGTGGTTAACATTTTTGGCCAGCACATCCATATTTTTTTTTGGCAGGGCAATTGGGGTTAAGTGACTTGCCCAAGGTCACACAGCTAGTACATGTGTCAAGTGTCTGAGGCTGGATTTGAACTCAGGTCCTCCTGACTCCAGGGCCAGTGCTCTACTCACTGCGCCACCTAGCTGCCCCCACCTCCATATTTTGTGCCTCAGTTGATGTCAATGAAGCAAGTCATCAAGCAAAGTCTTCTCAGTTGTTATATCTTTCAAAGAATCTTACATAATTTTGGCACATGCATGGGAGACATATTATTGAAAGAGAATTTTTAAGGCATCATTTTACATTACTAAATCAAGCACATTTTTATATCATGGTGGGACCTAATAGTCTCTATATCATGTAGTCAGTTATGTAATGGTAAAGATGGGGTCACACTTAAATGTGAAAACCTTATGAAGGAATGCTTTCTTATTAAGGAATATCCATTCTTTCAGCAAGTAAAGCAATACATGTATACATTACTCTCAAAAATTTTTCTATAGATAGAAAAGTGAGCATGTATGTTTTCTCGACAGATTTTCTCTGATAATGGTCAAGATTTCTTCTCCACATTTTTAGTATTTTTGTAAATATTGAAAATTGATCTCTCAATTCCTTCAAAATTGTATAACCTCTATCACAGAACCCCTCTGTATATTTGATCTACTTCTGGTTGTTCTTCCCAGTTTTCTCTTTTTCAATGCTACTGATGTTAGAATTTAAATATAGGCTTTACTGTCTTTGATAATGAAAATAATTTGTTACAAAAATATTTGCAGATCATTTCCATCTTTCATGAATTTGTCATCTTTCAATTTCATCCTTAAGTACCTACCAGATGATGCTGCTTATTTGAATATTCTATGAAATTTTCTTTAAATCATTCCCCCTCCTCTGTTTCTCAAGGTCTTTAGTAGCAATATTGCTCATAATAATCTATTCTCTATAAATTCTCTATAAAAATTTACAAATGAGTTTATTTTCTAAACCAGCTTTTTACTCTTGCCTGCCATTCTCGCTAGCAAGTAAGCCAAATTTGCTAAGGCTAAATTTTTAGGCTCTTTTGTTCTCCTCAATATAGAAAGTGGTTTAAATTGGTTAAACTTCTGTAGGAATTCTTGTAATCAATGTCAATCTTCTTAACAATTTCCAACTTTTCTGTGCCAATAACTTTTTGGATGGATAGTCAAGCCTGGACTCTATTCAGTTAAGACTCAAGAAAAGACTCACATCTTCAAGGCTACAGCAATATCAAACTTGGCAAGACCTATGATTCTGATGTGATGCCCCCGATTTTTTTTTGCATGAACTAAGTGTAATTAAAAACCTACCAATCCAATATCATTATGGCTTAGAGAAACAAGGAGAGTGCATATGAAATAGGAATTTCTGAGCAAAAAAGAAAGGTCTGCCAGAGTCTTAAGGAAGACTATTGGGCCAAAGTGAGCCTCTTATCATGTTACACATCCAGAAAGACTTGTCTTGGGTACAGAGCCAGAGCAACACAAAGAATTGCTAATTCAGGAACCTTGGGGGATTATATTTCCAATGGTCAAACAAAAAAGTAGGAGTTGTCTCTCAAGTGAAAAAATATTCCAGAATTGGTGGTTATAAAAGAAGGCATGACCAGTACGTGCCCATGAAAAAATGGTGCTTAGTGTAATGGATATGGCCATAGTGGGAATATTTTGAATTTCAGTGGTTAGCAGCATACCTTTATCATAGCTTAATGTTGCTGTAGCTTCCTCAAACACTATATTATATGAGTCCTGGAGTTGATCCAAGATTCCACTCTGGACATAGGTAACTCAGAGTCTAAAAGAATCTTAGCACCTACAGTAGAGTTTCAGTAAAGCAAGTATGGATCTGCTTCCTCTGTACCACAACTATAACTGTCCAGTTAATCTCTTGCTAGATACTTCACTCCACTGTATCTGGATATGTCCTAAAAGAGCATGAACATCAGTGCTCATCAGTGCATGAGTATATTCAGAATCCATGGAGAGTCATCTGACCATCACAGTCACCATCAAGGTCCCCGCTTCTTTTTACATTCCTAAGTAGGGAGAATTGTTCACCTGTGTTGACTACCATGCATTGAATGAGTTATCAGTTTCCCTTAATCTCTGATATGTGAACAAGAAGTTCAGGAGGATAAAAGTCTATAATTAGCTGAACTTTGCCAAGCGCTTATAATACATTTTAAATCACAGTTTGAGATGAATGGAAGATAACCATTCACACTCAATATGAACACTTCAAATAAGGTATCCCACTTTGATGGGCAACAGGCAGACAATGATTTGACACCTGATTAACAAAGAAGCAAGAGAACTCCTGGACCATTTTGTAATTGCCTACTTAGACAAGATTCTAATTTTTCCATAGAAGCAACAAGATCCTATAGCCAAGGAGGAGGAGATGTTAACTCCCTCACTAAGGCTTCTACTAGGAAGCAGAAAATGTCCCTTTCATAAAAGAAAGTACTATTTTCAGTAGTTTTAGAACCAAATAGCTTCCATATGGATTTATAGCATAGGACATTAATAGCTGACATTGACACAGTTATTTTAAGGTTTACAAAGTGTTTTATATACATCATCTCATTTGATCTTAACAACCCTGTAAAGAAGCTACTATAGTTTTTAGACAAGGAAACTGACCCTAAGTGAAACTAAGACAGTATCAGAGGCAAGATGGAAACTCAAGGCTTTTCCTGATTTCAAGTCTTATTCTTTCCATTATGTAACACTGTCACATGGATGCCCAAGAAATCCAAGATTAGATCTTGCCTTTAAGAGTCAAGGCCTTGAAGCATTCTCTAGGATTTTGCAGTATCATTCAGCAGAACGAGTAAAAGTAGAGAAGGCAGTTGTAGGAAGTAAACCAGGATTCAAGAGTAGACAACAGAATTCAGTTGGACTGGTGAAATATAAGATCAAGATTGGGAAAATAGTGAAGTAAGGTCAGAGTCTGAGAAAATGTTGTAGGATGGAGATCAAAAAGAGAATGATGTATTTAGGAAGAATGAAGCATAGGGAAATATAAATTGATAGAAAGCTGCTATCAAATAAAGGAATTTTAGAATTCTCTCTTCACCCCTATCGCTTAAAATCCCTCATTTCCTTCAATAATCAGTTCAAATGCCACCATTTACATGAAGTCTTTCCTTATCTCCAGTCCCAGCTGCTAGGGCACATCACAAAATCACCTATTTTGTGCAATCCATATACATACAGATATATATATATATATTATATTATATATATATTATTTCCATCAATAGAATATAATAGAATGTATTATTTCCATCAATAGAATCAATAGACCTTATCTTTGTATCCGAAGCACCTAGCAGTTTCTGCAACATAGTTGGTCTTTAATTCTTATTGATTGATTGATCACTGAAATGGAACATTTGTGGGTGGTAATGAGATCAAAGGTGTGACCAATTCTCTGTGTGGCCATGGTAGAGAGAAGCAATAGGTCACGGGAGTTAAAAAAATTAAGGAACTTGGGAGGTCATGGTGTTTGAAGTGATATGAACATATTTATTTACTAAAGTCCCAAATATGAGAAAAGGGATAGGATGAGAGGAGAGGAAAACTGGACTATTTATTAACTTGAAAAAGGAAAGAAAATTATCTGGAAACAAAAAATAGTTTACCACTAAGATCTAAAGGGGGTGATATATTTGGACG
>CM053626.1:227048658-227071590 GCA_028646595.1 Phalanger gymnotis
GCAGTTGACTTTGATTTGAGTGAGGAAAGGCTATGCAAGGTCACCAGCCTCACTTTCTCCTCCAGAGCCATCTGGGTCCAGTGGTCTAATATTCATCAGGATGCATTGGGAGACCCTGGCCCTTTTAGGCTAAAGTCTTTTCAGGTTCTCACTTTGAGTGAGGTAATGCCCATTCGGTCAATAGGCCTCTTTAAGAAGTTAATCAAAGGATAGCCCCATTAATCAAAACTCAAAAACAAAAAATTAAATATGAGAGGAAGACCCTCAGGGTTCCTGGCCAAAAGAGAAACACTTACTATTTAGTATTTACATTCTCTCTGTGCTAGGAGGGCAGGGATCTATTATTCAATCTTTGAGCTCTAGAGTGAATCTAGCCAGTAAACCCGAAGTTAAGGAGGCAGCCTTCAGCCATTGAAATGTACGTGGGAAAGAGAGATGATTAGTAGGAGCAGGAGAAGGAAGTTTTCCCCTGGGCAGCCTTCAACTCTGAATTGCACAAATTCAGAGAAATGAGTATTTGCTAGCTGTAGGAAAGTAGACTGTCACACCCATCCTAATGTTAAAGGTAGCTATATCCCAGGACACAGCTAGGTAAACAGTCAGAACAGTGATTATCACTTGACAATCCCTTCTTTTTTCCCCCTGGATAAAAGTCTTTTCTCTGTTCTTTAAAAGTTTCTAAAAAGTTTATCTTTTTTTCATTTGGCTCCTAAACCTGAAATTATCCATGTGATTAACCATTGCATTGTAAATGTATGTGTGTTGTTGCTCAAATGCAGCAAACAGGAGAGGGGTGTGTGTGTGGCTAATTATTGATTCATCTGTACAACTTTCTAGTGCAAAAGGAGAAAACTTATAAAAACTTATACCTGGATCTTTCAAGGACAGTAGTTCCTAATCTTTCTTTTTTTAATCACTAACAAATTTTGGCAATCATGTGAAATCTATACACAGCTCCTCAGAATAATGTTTTTAAATATGTAAAATAAAATTCACAGGATTACAAAAGAATTCAATTATATATTTAATTCAATTTTATTTTATTCTCTGTTCCAAATTTTCTCCCTCTCTTCTTTCCATCCCCAACCCATTGAGAAGACAAGAAAAGCAAAACACGTTACAAACATATGTAGTCAAGCAAAACAAATCTCGACATGAGCTATGTCTAAAAAAGAAAAAGGAAATATGCTTCAATCTGTATTCTAACATCAGCTCTCTTATCTGTTGGTGTTTTATCTGTGTATGTTTCATCATGAGTCCTTTAAAACTATGATTGGTTCCATTGTGTTGATCAAAATTGCTGTCTTTCAAAACTGTGTATCTTTACATTGTTGTCTTCATAATAAATTGTTCTGCTCACTTCACTTAGCATCAGTTCACACAAGACTTCTCAGATTTCTCTAAAACCATCTTGTTTCCTTTTTTCCTATCCTATTTTTAATTTTTTTTGCATTGAATAATATTTTATTTTTTCCCAATTACATATAAAGATAGTTTTCAACCTTTATTTTTGTAAGATTTTGAGTTCCAAATTTTTCTTTCTCTCTCCTTTCCCTCCCCCCTCTCCAAGAGAGCAAGTAATACAATATAGGTCATATATGTATAATCATGCTAAACATATTTCCACATTAGCCATGTTGTGAAAGAAGAATCAGAATAAGAGGGAAAAACCACGAGAAAGAAAAAAATTTAAAAAGTGAAAATAGTATGCTTCAATCTGCATTCAGACTCCATAGTTTCTCTGGATCTGAATAACATTTTCATTATGAGTCTTTTGGAATCATCTTGGATCAGTCTTACTGAGAAGAGCTAAGTTTATCATAGGTGATCATTGCACAATATTGCTGTTACTAGGTACAATGTTCTCCTGGTTCTGCTCACTTCACTTAGCATCAGTTCATGTAAATCTTCCCAGGTTTTTCTGAAATCTACCTGTTCATCATTTCTTATAGAACAATAGTATTCTGTTACATTCATTTGCTTGTTCAGCCATTCCCCAATTGATGGGAATCCCTTCAATTTCCAGTTCTTTGCCAACACAAAAAGAGCTGTTATAAATATTTTTCTACATGTGGATCCATTTCCCTTTTTTATGATCTCTTTGGGATACAGATCTGGTAAATACAGTTTGATTGCCTTTTGAGCACAGTTTCAAATTGCTCTCCAGAATGGTAGGATCTGTTCACAACTCCACTAACAATGCATTAGTGTCCCAACTTTCCCACATCCTCTCCAACATTTACCATTTTGTTTTTCTATTGTATTGGCCAATGTGATAGGTATAAAGTGGTACCTCACAGTTGTTTTAATTTGCATTTCTCTAATCAATATTAATTTAGTGCACTTTCTCATACGACTATAGATAGCTTTGATTTCTTTATCTGAAAACTGCCTGTTCATATCTTTTGACCATTTATCAATTGGGTGATGTCTTATAGTCTTATAAATTTGACTCAGTTCTCTATATATTTGAGAAAGGAGGCCTTTATCAGAAACACTGGATGTAAAAACCGTTTCCCAGTTTTCTTGTTTCCTTCCAACTTTGGTTACATTGGTTTTGTTTGTGCAAAACATTTTCAATTTAATATAATCAAAATTATCTATTTTGCATTTCATAATGTTCTCTGTCTCTTGTTTGGTCATGAATTCTTCTCTTCTTCGTAGATCTGACAGGTAAACTATTCCTTGCTCTCCTAATTTGTTTATGGTATCACTCTTTATATTTAAATAATGTACCCATTTCAACTTTAATAGTATTAATAATTAATAATAGTAATACTTAATAATATTCCATTACATTACTAGGTACCTTCATAGTTTTCAATTCTTTGCCTTCATAAAAAGAGCTACAATATATATTTTTGGCCATGTGAACCTTTTTCTTCTTTCCTTGATCTCTTTGAGGCACATACTTAGTAGTAGTATCTCTGAATCAAAGGAGGATATGTATAGTTTAAGAATTTGGGGAGCATTGTTCTAAGTTGTATTCCAGAATGGCTGGACAAATTCACAGTTCTACCAACTATGTTTCAATATTCCTATTTTCCAATAACCCCTCCAGCATTTGTCATTTTCCTTTTTTGTCAGCTCTGTCAATCTGATTATTGTTAAGTATCATTTCAGATTTCATTATGAATTTTTCATTCAAAATTATTTCATTAATTTCTCTAATTATTAGTAACATTTTTTCCCTGTTACTATTGATATTGTGGATTTCTTCCTTTGAAAACTATCTTCTTATGCTTTAACCATTCATTAACTTGCTAGTGGTTTTGTTATAAATTTCACTCAGTTCCCTATATTTCTGAAAAAAATGAGACCTTTTTCAGAGAAGCTTTCTACAAAGATTCCACCCCCAATTTCCTGCTTCTCTTCTAATTTTAGCTGTATTGGCTTTGTTTGTGCAAAAAAAGTTTTAGTTTTATGTAATCAGAATAGTCCAGTTTACCTCCTGTGAATCTCTCTAGTTCTTATTTGGTCATGGACTTTTCCCCAATCCATAGATCTGAGAGGTAAATTCTTTCACGCCCTTCTAATTTGTTTATGATTTCACCTCTTTTGTCCAAATCATGAATCCATTTGGAACTCATTTTGGTAGACAACTTTGGTACATCTTGTTTATTCCATAATCTGTTAATATTTAAATAGTTATCAAAATTTTTTTTAAAAGTTCATGATCCTCAGGTTAAGAACTCTACTTTTAGGCGATGAGACAGAGAGTGCTGTAACAAACTAGGCTGATATTCGAAGTGTATTTTTTGCCATTTTCCTTCCCTTTTCCACTGGCCTGGTTCTAAAGGAAAATCCCTCCCAGAGGTGGAAGAGCCAAAGGACTGTCTGGAGATAAGAGACATCCCCAAAGGAAGATGCATCCCTGGCCACACAAGAACAGGGACAAGAAAGAGAGAGATACAACTGTGTTCAACTCAGACAGCATAGCACCACTCTACCACATCTCTGCTAGCTAGCTAACTAAATATACACAATTGTTATAATAAACAAAGATTATCTTCCAGGTATCCTATTTATAATTAGAAATTTAACTTCAAATTTAAGACTTTGTAGGAAGAGAATCATAGCAAAGCTCTTGTTTGTATTATTCTTCATTCAGGGGCAATTATTAAAGGATATGTTACCTTTCACAAAACACTCTGCAATTTCTCTGACTACATTATACACTGACGTCTGTGCCAGAGTGCTGCTTGCAGGGAACATGGGTAAGAGATCATTCTGTTCTGGGGTTTCCCTCACACACCTACCCATGGGCATCATGATAGCTTATGTGTCAGAAAATTGGTCACAAAAATAATCTCGTCAAATATACTAGGACAATGGCAAGATTAAGAGGTTGCTTGCTCTACTGCTAGACATAGAGTGTAGGATTGAGTATCAGAAGATTGTAATTTTATTCCTACTTCTTGTATTGACTCTATAATCTCAGGCAAACTGTTCTCTGTTTTCCCATCTGTACAATAAGGCTATTGCTACTTTCCAACCACCCACATTGTTGTGAAGAGTGCAAATTGCTATCACTCCCTTAGCATAAAAGGAATAGTCTGTATAAACCTACATTGATGAAGGGAACAGTGACATTATAGAGGAAGGGAGAGGGATAATTAGTTCTTGCTCTTTTTATAGCTGGCCTTTCATAGCTATTACTTAGACTAAATCAGAATTAATAAGAAGGCAAGTATCTCTTTAGCAATTTCTATTTCCTTTAAGGAATGGTCTTCTTAATTTCTATTAATTATTGCATATGTAATCTCTTGTCCAAAAGCTTTTCATTCTCAGCTATTAAAGTGACATTCATGATAAATGAGGCATGAAAAATGAGGCTGTGAAAGTGGGCACTTTGTGAATTATGCTCAGAGAGAAAAGACATATCCAGATTGTTATGAAGTTTTGTTCTTCATTTCTGGCTCCTCTTCCTCTAATTTATTCACCATTTTAAATAGCTGAGCCCCTGGAAATTGGTAGCATGAATGCTATTTATCTGAAAACCATGGAATACTCAACTATAGAGTCTAAATCTCTAAACATTATATTCTATACAGAAGGCCACGTTATCCTCTGGAATATTGGTTCCTTCCTGGACCCTCCATATGATGAAAAGGTGAGAACTCATTTCTGCTCTTGAATTAATCGACAAGTATATATTAAGCGCCTACTATGTGCTAGGAACTGTACTAAATAGTAGATGTACAAAGACTAAAATGAAATAGTCCCTTCACTCTGGGGACTTAAATTCTATCAAAAGAAAATGCTGTCTGGATCCTTAATGAGCTTAAAAAAAGTTAATTGAAAAGATAGAAATTAGTGCATTATTTTGTTCAAGTCATTCAGCCTCTCTGGGTTCAATTTCATCTGTAAGATGAAACTACCAAACTAGATGACTAATAAAGCTCATCCCAAGTTTAAATCGATGGTCTTAGATGAATTTATAGATACATAAAAAAGATAGGTGTCAAAAGTGGAAATATATTTTGCATGACTTTACATGTATAATTGATATCATATTGCTTGCTTTCTCATGGGGTGGGGAAGGGGGTAGGAAGGAGAAAGAGAATTTGGGACTCAAATTTTTTATAATATATATTAATTTTTAAAAATGTAATTGGGAAATATTTGACAAAATAAATAAAAATAAATATTTTTTTAAAAGATACTTAGCAGTGGTCTGCTGGTACAGGTAGGAAAAAAGTCAAGAGACTAAGTTGTCTACCAAACGAGCCACCAGATTTTCTATCTTCTCTTTATGTTAATTTATAGTGCAATAAAATGAAGGGAATGATATTTTGTATCTGCTATTTGTTTTAAACATAAATGGGCCTAATACTATTTATTATAATACTAACTTCTTAATTGAGCTGTCAATTATATGAGCACAAGAATTCTAGAACTAGAATAAATATCGATGAATTATTGTTGTTGCTTTTATTGTTATATTATTACCAGTACTGTTTGTCACTTTTGTTGCCGAACTTTTTATTTCATTGGTTTGGGGAATTCTCAGAAAGAAAAATCTCTCTATCTTTGCAAATACACAACTTTTCTGCAACAAATAGTCTTTAAGAGTTTCCTAAGGTACTGAGAAATTAAGTGACTTGCCCAAGGCACACAGCCAATATGTATCAGAGGGATAATGTTTTATATTTTTTCACAGCATTAAGACATAAGAGCAGTAAGGCATTTTACATCCACCATTTTGTTTAAATCATTACACATGTATTATCTCATTTTATGTATTTAAACTTAGAACCATAGAACATAGAGGGACTTGTATAGGACATCTAGTTCCATCCCTCTGCTCCCATTTCAGCCAAATGAGTATCTCAGGGAATGAAATTTGTAAACCAACTTACCTTATCAAATATTTCTTCTATTTAACTCAGCTCCAAGTAATAGCTAGTCTCAACACCTGTGTGCTAAAATTAAGCACCTGCCAATTTTCCACATATACATGGCCAATACTTGACAAACCATCCCTGCACATTTTATCCCAGCAGGGATGTGTCCCAGTTAATCCAGCCAAACCTAGTCTATGCCAAGCAGGCACAATCTGTTAGCTAAACAAATAGTCAGTGCATTTGACCTGTAAACATAGGTATAAGTAATGAATTTGAAAATTAGGCTTCCCTTCTGGGTACAATAGCTAGCATTCAATTTTTTTATTGTAATAAATAAAACAATTGTCATAGACATGATCAGAAAATAGCCCTTTTGCAGAAAATAGCCCTTATACAAGTCAATACTGATGCAAAATGGTAGGTTTTTAACCTGTCCAAATGCTGAAAAAATCTTGATTTGGGCTTTTCAAAAAGTTATTTTTTTAAATGGTGCATTGAAATGAATTTATTATTAATTTTCTGGTAAACAATAATGCCACGTCACAAATGTATGTGACATTTACAGCTTTAAAAAACTATTTCCACATGTATATGTATATATACATGTAGATGTATACATATATATTATATATGTGTGTGTACATGTATACATCTACATATATATATATATATATATATACATATATATATCAATTTGACCTTCACAGCAATCAGATATTTCCACTTTACATATAGGGTAAATATAGGGAAGAGAAATTAAAAAAAAAGGCAAGCAATTTGTGTCAAGTCAAAGAGTGAAGTTAATTTTTAAATTTTAATTTTTAAATTAATTTTAATTTTTTAAAAAAACAAATTTAAATTTTAAAATTAATTTAAAATTAAAAAAAATAATTTTAATTGAGCTATAGAAAACAAACTATCTTTTTTAACCCTGTATTTGAACTGACAAGGTAGAGTGGTGAGACTTGTCCTTTAATAGTAGTGGCATAAAGCTATTCCATTATATAAATATAGACTGTAGTAGGTAGGATCAATAATCTCTTTCCAAAAAGGGGGCCTGCAAGAATTGGCCTACTTAATCTTTGAATATGAAAAATAGGACATATAATTACAAAAGAGAATTAATGAAATGAAAAGGATGACTGCATATCTATGTGGCAAACAGGAAAAGAGGGGACAAAGGTACTAAGTCCCCCAAACAGAGGAAATCAGGGAGGGATCTCACCCTAATCTTTGTGGCCAAAGGGATACATGAAAACCTGAATTAAAAGGTGAGAACAATACATTTCTGGATATGAAGTGACAAAAACCCTTGTAGGAATGCTAATATGAATGCCTTAAAAGATGTTTATTTGGGCAGGGAGTCCTTAATCTGGCCTCTACTGGTATTATTAAAATTCTCTCTTCTCTCAATGAAAGCATCTTTTGGCTATTATGGATTCTACCCAGGAATGCGGTGATATGGAGAGTGAAGCCATCTTTTCTATGAGGGTTGCAGATTGGAAAATGAGGAGGGTGATAAGGGAATGCCAAGAAAGGAAGAATACTTATAGCTGAAATCCACATGAGGTCTTATTTCATTCCAACAGTGCAATACTTCAGATGTTACCAAGCCCTGGAAGGTCCTACCGATGGGACAACCACGGACAACCAATGACACCTCTACATTTGGATTTTAGGGGTATTGTGAACCCCAATTCCATGAAGACAAGGCTGGCGTTTTTCAAAAGGAGATTAACTAGGGAACTAAAAAGCAAAATAATATCACGCAGAAAAAAGAATAGTTTACAAAGTACAGAAACTCTGTCCTAAAGTAACTACAATCTGGTGACAGTTTGACAGACATGACTTGAAAGATGTAACTACCCAATTCCTACTCCATACTTAAGCCCTGTGTGAAGAACCCTGGATGAGGAAGGTCTCTCCCTGCGTGGCAATAAAAAAATCTCTCTCCCAGGCTGCATTCACCCTACAGATAACCTTATTGTCCTCATCCTAGAGGTCTCTATGACTACTCTTCTTGGAATATCTATCTTCATTCCTGGTCCATTACTTTCTGCCTGACAGGGTTTGCCTGGAATTGCCTCGTTAGCCCATTTTTAAGGTTCACTCCATCATCAAGGAAGCTTAGCCTTTCAAACTGTTGTTCTAACTAGTATCCAGCTTCAATCTCACCACATGGAGAAGTCACCTAACTTCCTGGGCTTCAAATTCCTCATCAATAAAATGAAAGTGTTGGTCTATAGGCCTTTAAGGTCTCTTCTAGGTCTAGATCTATGACCCTATGGTCTTGTGAACCTACAAAGGGTAATAACAGACAAGTAAAAGAGGGGTCATTTATTTGATCATGGAACAAAATTGTCAAGCAGTCAGAGTGTGGTCAGTTTTAACAATAGGCTAGTGAAAATGTTCCAGGCAAGCATCTTAAGCAAATCAGCCTCTAGACCCAATTTCTGGTGACAGCCCCAGTATTTCAGGACCAATTGGTAGAGGCTGGTTTGGAGGCCTACGCTTGGGCTCGGAGTCTCTCTGGACAGGTATTGTTCAGGCCTCATGAAGTCCTTGGGGGAAAAAAAAACTTGACTACCATTTTTGGTCATTTACTGGGATTCTCAAAGTCCAACAAAAGGTAATAACTTTAGCCAGATATACATTTGTTTGGCTCTTCCCTTTGCTTTTTCCTTTTGAAAACTCTCTTCCCAATCTGGCTTCCATTGTTCTTTTCCCTCCTCTCCCCCAAAATCTAAATGTTTCCTCCTTCAGGGTCTTGCTCACAGCAAGAAACTGCTTTAGACCTATATTGACAAAAGCTTAAGAGGCATATCATGTATCAAAGATATTTGCATTTCAAGAATGAATTCTTGAAGACAGAAAAGACTGAGATGAAAAAAACTAATTCCTAATTGTGGAATTAAGGCCACCATGACAAGGAATGGAAGAAAGTATTTTGGATAGGAGCTTGCCCAGCATCCCTTAAATCATACTTTGTTGGTATCTGCCTATTCTTTTTAGCAGAAAATCTCACTACAGGGAGCAGCTAGGTGGCACAGTAGAAAACTGGCCCTGGAGTCAGGAGGACCTGAGTTCAAACTCTGACTCAGACACTTGGTACATTTGCTAGCTGTGTGATCTTGGGCAAGTCACTTAACTCCAATTGCCCTGCCTTCTCTCTGCCAATAGAAAAAAAGAGAAAATCTCACTATGTTGATGACAACCAAATATGCTTGAGGCTTCCTATTATAGTGCCTTAAAACACAGTAAGTGCTTGAGAGACACTATAGCATAGTAGCAGTAGCAAGGGTGTTGTGATGCTCTTGCACCTAAAGTTGGGAGACCTAGGATCAAATTCTACATCAAACTCTTAGTACATGCATGGTGGTGGGAAACTTGCTTAATCTCTTAGTGCATTAAATGTGAAATTGGGCATATTAATAATTATGCTACTTGTCTCACAGAGTGGTTGTGAGAAAAATACCTTGCATACCTTAAATGCTATATAATGATGAATAAGTGTTTGTTGAATTGCTTATCGTATTTTTGTTACAGAAGTCACTTTTTATTGCTATTTAGAAATTTAAGCAGCTGATTGCATGGCGTGGGCATGCTTTGAAAATTGTCAATGTTGTCTATGTAGAGGACAAACAAGTGGTATTGACCTCCTCTGTTGATGGGTCAGTAAGGTAAGTGCTGAATTGACACTTCTCACCAAAAGGAGATATATGGTAGGGCTCCCTGATTATTAAGTAGACAGGAGTACAGAAAGAACTACTCCCATAATCTTATGGTCCAGATGATAAAGACTTTCATTCCCGGGGGAAAAAAATGGTATATGTGAGTCTTGGGACTATGGCATTAAGTTTAGAATTCTTTGCTAAGCTCTTGAGTGCCTTAAATGATCCTACAACATGACAAAGAGGTGGAAAAAAGTTTCTCAAAAGAAGTGGGGTTGCAGAGATCTTAAGAACCTAAACAAGGCAAATAATTCAGAGAAATGGGTCTACAGCTAAGGAATACCATGAAAACACTATTTGTAGAAAAGAATAATAATAATACAGAAGAGGTACATGTGAGCAGCCTGTGGCCATAATGGTGATTACCAGCTTTGTCGCTGTTTATTTGATTTTATTAGCACTTAGGAATTTGAAAATTGCCTCCCCATGCTATCGAGCATAAACACACACACATACATACCTATAAAAACACATACAAATCTCAGATACTACAGAGACTCCTATGTGGAAGGCAGGAAGGAATGAACAAAAATGTCCATGTATATTGTTATATAACATGTTTGGTGAGGAATTTTCTGTCATAGATGACAGAGTGATCACTACTTCAAGGATCTATGTTTTCATAGCATTTATATGGGCATTCCCTTAACTCAGATTGTAACCACATGCACACCTTAGAAGATGGCCTTCATGAGTTTCTGTGGCTGGTAAAAATAATTCAACCTTCTAATGATGAGCCTTTCCACATTTAGCTAGACTCGTCTCTAAGTGAGAAATATTCTGTTGTTGAACCCATAGTTGAGTCTTTCCATCTATTAATATCTGCCAGAGCTTGTGTTGTTCTGGCATAGCCTTCAAGGACCCAGGGCAACTATCCCACCATGATAACAACTAAAGTCCATTGGAATAGGTCATTGGGCTGCTAATGGGGCAGCCCCTGCTCACCCAACCCTGCTACATAGCATACCTCATAGTCTGTCCATCCATCTATCTATCTATCTATCTATCTATCTATCTATCTATCTATCTATCTATCTATCTATCTCTATCTGTCTGTCTATCTGTTTGCCTATATATCTAAAAAAAATCCATGTAGTATCATAGAGATAGAGACATGGATACATGTATATCCTGTGTGCATGTATTTACATACATATGTGTATATTATATATGTTTATATTATAAAATCTCTGAAATAATTACATGCATGAGCACATCAAACATTCAGTATAAGGAAAATACTGCCTTAGAATGGCAAGGGTTCTAAACTTGAGGTCTCTGAACTTTTAAAAAATTGGTAACTATATCTCAGCATAATTGCATTACTTTGTAATGCTCCATAATTTAATCTATGCATTCAAAAACATTCTGAGAAGGGTTCTATACACTTTACCAGATTGCCAAAGGAGTCCACAACACAAAAAAGGTTAAGAACCTCTGCCTTAGAAGAAAAGAGAAGCAAGAGAGTTAAAGGTGCTTAAAAGTAAATTAAAGAGTTTGAACTTAATTTGAAAGCAAAAAGCAACCAGTGGGTAATGTTCGTACTTTTGTGGCATACCAGGCAAAGCAGTGGACTAGGAATCAAGTGAGCAGACTGTTAGTTCCATCTCTACTACTAAATCAGCTATATGTCATTTCACTTCAAATATGTCATTTCTCTTCAGTTTTCTCATCTTAATATGAAGGGAATTTCTAGTGTTATTTTCTATGATTCTGTGAGTTGATGCCAAAAAAAAATGCATCTAATTTCACCAAAATACTTCAGTACTGAAAATAAAATAGCTACCGGTATGCTATCCTTTCTTAGTGGGCCAGTTTATGTACTCATAGTTACTTCCTTGCCATACCAACCAAGAAGAAAGCATAAATCATTGAATGGAATGCTATTTGGGAACAAAATTCCAGGACTGATTTTGCATTATCCAACAAGAGATATTGCTAGTTGACTAGTAGGGACATTCAGAATACAACATTATTTCACACACAAAAAAATGTTATTCACAACTCTTGCCCCTCTACTTTCTACTCCATCCTATTTTCAGATACCTGTCAGCAAAGGTGTTAATTTTTTATCACTCACTTTTAAAATCAGTTCTTCTTATCTTGTTAAGTTCATAACTACTACTTCTATTGCTAAGTGCCTTCTCAGACACATTTCTTTTTAAAAATGTTTTTATTTTCCCCCAATTCCATGTTAAAACAATTTTTTAACATTTTTTAAAGTTTTGAGTTCCAAATTCTATCCCTCCTTCCCCAATCCCCCCTCACTGGGATAGTAAGCAATCAAATACAATTTATACATATGCAATCATATAAAACACTTCCATATTAGTCATTTTGTACAAGAAGACTCGAATTAAAAAAAATCACAAATGAAAGCAAAAATAGCATGCTTCATTCTGTATTCAGACAATATCGGTTCTTTTTCTGGGAGCAGATAATATGCTTCATCATTAGTCCTTTGAGATTGTCTTAGATCATTGTATTGCTGAGAATAGCTAAGCCGGACACATTTCTTTTCACAATAAAGGTGATTCCTTCTCTCTGTTATTTCTAAATGCCCTCACTCTCAAATATTATTAAATAAACAAATCTATATAGACCTTTACACATGGACTAAGTATGATTGAAAGATAGATTGGAGTCAGAACCAGGAAGTCAGTCAGAAGATAAATGCTTAGTGGGGCTAAAGTCTAGTACAGCTGAAGTCCAGGAAATTAAGATTCAAGGGAATCACAGGGGAAGGTTCAGAACCTTGGAGAACTCCAAGCGTGATGACAACAGAAGCAATTAAGATCAATAGACCAAAGCAAACTGAAGGCTTTGATATTCAGCCCTAAATGTATTCAGACTTTCATACTGTTGGACTTCCTAGCTTTTTAAAAATGATAATAAGTTTATAAACATTATTTCATTTATGCTTTTCAATGATAATATGATACTGCAGGTAGTCTTAGGGAGGTGAAATGACCTATCCAAAGTTACAAGGTTAGTAGTTGACAGAACAAGGATTCAAACCCAGGTCTTCTGACTCTGTATTAGGGACATATTAAGGGAAGACAGACCATCTAGATTTTGGAATTCATAATTCTCACAGACAGATCAGGCTAGTATTAATCCTCAAAGTTTAATTTTAGAATTATTATTTGCATTCTCCTGTTGTTAGTTAGAGGACCTGGTTTTGGTCAAATCTTCATTCTAAGATCTCCCAAGCTGGACCCATGATAGGTGAGTCCATCCTGCTATTCTTTGGGACTCTGAAGAGAGATAAGACAATAAAGAAAAACTCCCCCAAATGTCATTTGCTTCAGCTTCATTATGTAGAAGTATTTTTACTAAGGATTCCCCTTGTATCTTGTGTAGAAGAAAAACCATGAGTAAATTGATGTCAAAAGATATTCCATGGCAAATGATCCATTATTGTCATCTTTTTTTTTATCAGAGACCAATAATTGAAAATGAGTATAACTATAAGATAGAATGTAAACTCTTAGAGGGAAGAGACTGTCTAATTTTGTCTCTATATCCCCAGTGGGTCTAGAAAAGAGGGAGGGAGAGAGGGAGGGAGAGGGGGGGGAGGGAAAAGGAGGGAGGCTGGGAGGCTGGCTCCAAACAATATTTTTTTTTCAAAGATATTGGGTTCCCTTTATATCCATAGGTCAAGTAAGAATGCAGTTTTTAAAACCTTCTCCTAGTGCCAATACTTAAAGGCAATATAAGAGGTTCATTTTATGGTCTGATTTAGCAGATGTGTGTCCTATTAGTAATCCTGAGTCCTAGTCACCCCTGCTTGGTGGGGCATATCAATTGTGAGAAATCACTTAATCAGTCTCTCCCTTAGGTCCCTCCTTTGAAAAATAAATGACTAATGCTATATACAGCCCTAAAGTTTTGTTGAAAAGTATTATATTCTTTATGTGAATTGTTTTATAGAATTGCATAGGATAAGAATTGGGTATCTACGACATAAAAGAATTTTTAAAAGGAACAATAAGGACCAATAAAAAGTACAAAAATGGTTTCTTACTGTCACTTAATTATACACATTTTTTTTTCCTTCACCTCCTCAAGGGTTTGGCATGCCCGTAATGGACATTACTGTGGCTACTTTGGACAGCGCAGGACATTTGGACTAAATCAAGTAACTGATTTCATCTTGCCTTGTGATGTTAACGAACACCCTGTAGAAGTAAAGGAAGAAAGCAAATACACAGAAAAGAAACAGAAATATGAATATCCTCTAGTATTTGACCGTGAAAAGTAAGATAACAATTTTTATTTAGAGGGACAGTTATGAGAGTGGGAGACTAACTATCTTTGTAACAAAATAATGGAAGTTATATCAAATATATCAAGTTATATATGAAATTATTTATGTGTGATATGTAATGTGTGTGCCATGTGTGGGAATGTATTAATACTACAAATATACTGTTGGGGAGTGTATTATCTTCTCTTCTGACTCATGGGGGGTTGGAATCCATCAAGGGACATGTATAAGTAAAAACCAACTTTAACTAACTAGTTTTAAGGGTTTGTTTTATTTTTAAAAGGTTCTCCCTTGGATATATCATATCACACACACACACACACACACACACATACACGTACACATGCATATATACATCCTTTCTTTTCAAAACCACTGTAGTCCAGAATGTAACACATCTTATCTACGTCTTTTCAATAGCTTTTGAATTGCCCCTTGTCTTATCCCTTCCTTTCATTCTATATACCACCCCTCATTAATATCCTTAATATTCAATCATTTTACCCTCCTGTTTAAAAACTGCCAATGCCTCCTTGTTGCCCTTAGAATAATATCTAGACTTTTTTGACTCCCTCAGAGCTATAACTAAAGTGGGAGGTGATTTGGGCTTTGTCTCAGGGGTGCTTAAGTTGAAAAGATGCAAAAGATAGTTTAAGAATAATTTTTAAAGGTTTTGCATTTTGTTATTTCTTATATTTACATTTTGATCACATATACATACATTGCCAGTTCAAAGAACTGAATTTAGGACCTGTTGGCAAGAATAATTAGATATATGAAAAAACTATCTACTTCCAAAAGAGTTCCTCCCCTGTACAGCCATACTATACCCTCCTCCCACTTTATGTGGTTAGCCTCCCTAGCAGTATCCTGGTATATCTTCTCCCATAGGGCTAGTATCCTGAGATCTCTCCGCTTTTGGGGTGATATCTCAGGATTTCCTCTCTTACCTAATTTAATATTAACTTATTTTTATTAATTCTTATATTATCATACTTTGTATTGTTTATTCCAGTTATTAAAATTGCTATTTATATCTCTGGCCTTCATAGTCTAGTTCCAATCTACTTATTCAACTTTTTCTCTCAATATTCTCCAATGCCATTTCCCATTCCATATAGATCAATCTCCCCACTGTCGCCTGAATAATCCATGCTTATTCCCTCCTTCATATCCTTGCTTTTGCTAGGTACCACCCCTATCCCTGGAATATCTTCTTTCTTTCTTTTCACCTAGCCAAATCCTATGCATCCTTCAAGGTGTATTGTCTCCATTAAACCTTTCCTAGATATTTCATAGGATCATCCTCAGTTTTGAACTGGAAATGACCTTTAAAACCAGTTAGCCTAACCCCCTAATTTTATAGATGAGAGAATTGAGATCTACAGAGGTGAAGTCACTTGTCCAAAGTCTCACACAGTTTATAAATATCAGATCTAGGATTTAAACTCAGGTCCCATGATGCCAAATTCAGTGCTTTTTTCCCCCACTGCATCATGCTGTCACTGATAAAGCAGGTTTCCTGTGTTTGTCATAATTATATTTTTCAAGTACACCAGGCTTCTTTTTAAATTTCTATTTCTTGGGTTTTTTTTTAAAGGAACTGTATTTTGTCAATTTCTTTTCCTAAAACTGAATAACTATATAAGGAAGCTTTGAGGTTTTCCCTCACCTGCCAGGATGCTATATTTCATTCGTTGTTACTACTATTACATAGTGACTGGCCCATAGGAAAAAGTGTTGGGTTTTTTTTCATGGAACAATATTCTGCCTGGTAGTCATTTTAAAATTATATTACCACTAAAGATGTTTAAAAGCTATATTGCATGTTCCCAATTGAATTTTTAAAGTAGGATGGCAGGCTGTATGGAAAGAAAAGACTGCCAGATCCTTCATTTTAGAAAATTTGCCATGAGCCAGATGAAAGTAAACCGAGGGTCAACCATATCCCATGAGACAATGATTTTCCCAAATCTGTTGTGCATTATCTCCTACCATATGCTAATATCTATAAATTGGTTATAGAAACCATATTGTTTTCTTTGGGTAGTGGCACTGGTAATCATAGGAACCAGGACTTAAATGTGGCGTAGTGTGTATGTTCTGGACTTAAAAAGGAGAAACCTTGTGGTTTTACTTGTGGTGGGGAAAGGGAAAACAGGATCACTTAAGATATTCTTGTTTTCAGGAAGGAGAGATGCTAAATGACCAAGAGGTTCTTTCCCACTCTAAGATTCAGTATTTTTATGATGTTAAGTGGAATATGCCTGGCATCAGCAGTAGTTTCCCAAAGACTTGGCTGAGGCTGAGTTAGGGAACTTGAGAAGCAAGAAAGGAGATAACAAGCTTGAGATTTTATTGCTGAGATGTACTTTAGTGTAATTAACTGCTAATACTTATATTTTTCTTGATATCTTTTTATGCAGATGGAAGAAAATGAGTTCATTCTCCTTATTATTCAGACAACCAATTCCCAAATCCTTTGGTGTTAATCAAGAATTTAAGTTTTTCAAAACGCTTTCTTCTCCTAAGGTAATTTTCCTCTTTTCTATCCCTTCATTTTTGCTTTCCTAGATGTATACATGTGTTAAGAAGAAAAGCAAAACCCAGAAAACTTTTTTTTCCCAAGTCACAAACCCATCTTTTTTCTGTGTGAAAATGGCAGAGAGAAAGGTGTATGTTATTCATACCATTTCAGCTTTTAACATCTCCTGGGACTTCAAGCAGCTTTAGGCATTTGGCCAAGAGTTGACACAAATTTTATTAGCTATTTTTATGTGTAGTACAACCAATGAATTTTCACCACTATTCATACCACTTACGTTCTGTCTTATTAAAAGGAGAAAAAAGTCATATAATTGAGATTAAATGATTTAGCTAGTCTTAGAGAGAATAGAGGCTTGCTGAATCCTCTGGTCCTAATTGGACAAAGATGGAAAGAGAGCACTAGCTTTGTATTCAAAGGACCTGGGCACAAATCCCATTTCTGATACTTATGTGGGATCTTGGACAAATTACTTAACTTCTTTGGGCTTCAGTTGCCTCATCTGTAAAATAAAGATCTGGGACTAGATGGACCCTAGGGTCCCTTTCTGCTCTAGATTTTGATTCTAGATTACTGACTTCTTCAATATGGCAATCAGAGCAGAAATGTTTAGTTCTTAAAGTTAAGGTCAAATCCAGCTCATTTGGACCTCATCAACATTCATCAGGGGCCATTTTCCCGCTCTAGATTTTTGCTACTTGTGTAATTCATTTCCTTTTGAATCCTGTTTATACTTGTTCAGCACTATTTCATTTGGGGGCCTACCATTACAGTCATCACCACTGATTGCTATTAACTAAATGTTATTTTTCCATAGGACACCTACATGTTCAATCACTCTTTTCTTTTACAGATTAGAAGAAATGTTTTGGAAAGTACCATGTCAGGAAACAGAGAAGCTGGGGTTATATTTGGTTCTCTGCCTATATACAGGGTAAATTCAAACTACATTTTTTTTAGCATAGTAGAGTCAAATTCTCCCATGATTTTAAAGTGGAATACCTCAAATAATCAATCAATATAGATATATATGTGTGTATATATAAGTATATGTATATATACATATATTATATACATATAAAATCTACTCCATGCTCACTCAGCTGAATGCTATTAATAATACAAAATAAGTGTAAAATATTCCTGTCCTCAGTGAGCTTATGGTTTCTTTAGGAAGGTAAAAGTAATGTTTCATATGAAACATTTTAAAACAATCGAATCCTAGACTGTGCTACTCTCTCTTTTTTTCTGATCCCTCCCTTCCTCCTACAAACATTTTCAAGTCCTTTATTCTAAAAATAAAAAAGACTTCCCCAAACTATTTTTCAAGCTTCCTCTCTCTCTCCGTCTCTCTATCTCTATCTCTGTGTCTCTGTCTCTGCCTCTCTCTCTCTCTCTCTCTCTCTCTCTCTCTCTCTCACACACACACACACACACACACACACACACACACACACACACACACCCTCTCTCTCACCTAAGGCCTGAGAATATTGCAGCCACTCTGTCCTCATCAGAAATCATGTAATTCATTCATCTCGCTATCTGGACAACTGCTGCCCTTCTCCCTGTCAAAAACAAGTAGAGGTCCTGATCAACAACTTTACTGGATTGTTCTGGGATAAGTAACTTCCAGACTCTCTAAGGAGTCCATCGTGGATCTAAGTAACATTTTTCAAGAATCTCCAGAAGGAAGCTACTAACTGTTAGATTTATAAACATTTAAAATGGCTCACAGAAGAGGTAGAAAAAAGTCACATCTATTCAAAAAAATCTGTCATACTCTACACAAGGCCAAAAAGAATGTAGGAAGCACTAACACAAGAAGCTAAAGGCACTTAACACTATGGAAGAAGCCTAGACCTATAACTACACTATATTTTCCTTGTGGCATGACAATTCTCAAGTAGTGGCATTTCCTCCAACTTACTAGGCTTTCACCCATGGGGTGGTATTTTCTTCCCACAAAGTCATCATCAATATCATCATTGAAGGTCTTTTTTACCTCATGAAGAGTGGGTCAGTGATCAAAGCATTGATTCTAGGTAACTACTCTCAGCATCCTTCCAAAACTCAATCAGTCAATACACATTTAATAAATGCCCACTGTGTGCAGAGCACTGTGCTAGACACTGAGTGGAAGTGGGGGGAGGGTAATATTACACTTAGATAAGACATAAAGTCTAGTAGGGTAATAAGACAATCATCTATAAATAATCATAATAGAGGACAAACAATTCTAAGTGTTAAGTGTAAGTAGGGCAATGATGCAAATGGCCACTAGGAAATGTCCAAAATTTAGGGACTTGTAGGATCAGCTGTTTAAAATCCCACAAAAAGAAATGACACCATGGACAGCTCCCTGGGACAAGGAAGGAGTTCCACTTTCATCTCGACACAAAAATGCAAAAGGATAATATAGTGACATAATCCAGAGGAAAGAGGCAAGTTCAGTACAGCATGGGAGATGTTGCAGGGGATAGCATTGGGAGTAGAAGGGGAAAAGGTTGTATAGACCAGGAAAGAGACATGAAAACTAGTCAGGAAGTTTCATATCCTATCAACTATTTATTTTTATTTTCTAGGTTCCAAGCCCCACAAGTCTGAGATTCCTTCCCCTCATTGGTGCAGATGCACACAAGGAGTCTTCAGAAAATTTCCAAGGAAAAAAGAAGGGAGGTCGTGTTCAGCATTCACAAGTAAGCTATGTCCTGGGAATTCTTTGATCTGTTTCTGTTAATTTTTAATGTATTCTTAAATTCAATTTTATTTTATATTCAGTTTCAAATTCTCTGTCTCCCACCTCTACCTCTCCTACTCATTAAGGAAATAGGAAAAAAAACCTGTTACATGTATGTATACATACACATATAGTTAAGCAAAACAAATTCCCACACTAGCCATGGTGTATGTGTATATATATTGCAATCTGAAAGTTATCATCCCTCTATCTATAAGGTGACAGCAAGTTTCCTCATGAATCTTTTGGGAACTATGGTTGGGTTCCACTGTGTTAATCAGAATTCCTGAGTCATACAAGGTTGTTTTTCTTTCACAGTATTGTTATTGTATAAGTTGTTCTCCTGGTTCTGCTCATTTCACTTTGCATCATTTCAGAAAAGTCTTCCCAGGTTTTTCTACAACCATCTCCTTCATCATTTCTTACAGCACAAAAGTATTTTATCATATAAATATGCAATAACTTATTTAGTCATCTCCCAATTAATGAGCACTCCTTCATTTTCCAATTCTTTGTCACCACAAAATGAGCTACTCCATTAATATTTTTGTACTTTTGGGTCCCTCTTTCTCTAATATCTCTGAGGTATAGATCTAGTAGTGATATTTCTGGGTCAAAAAGTATGCACAGTTTAGTAAATTTGGGGGCATAATTCTAAACTGCTTTTCACAATGTTCTACTCCTTACTTTGATTTGCAATCCTTTCCACTTTCTCCTGTTTATCCAGAACATATTGTACCTGAAATATTCTATCCCATCTATTTATGTTCTAAACTCTTATACCAAATGTGTGTTTAAGGCAATGAGACAGAGATTGGAAGCCAGGTGAGTAGAGATAAAGCGAAGACAAAGAATTATTTTGTTAAAATACTAAAGTTGTTTCTACTATGGATTTCTGCTTCATAGTTCACTTACTTGTTTAGAAAATCAGGCAACCTCAGATGATATCTCTGAGAGATTTTATAACCTCTATTTGGAGGGTTCCTTTATCATCGTCATCATTATTGTTATCCTGGTTACATGTCCCAAGGTATTTACTGCAGCATCAGCAGCTGTTCAAAGTTAGTTAGAGTTTTTACTTATAGCATAATGTAAAGGAAAGAGCATCATATTTGGATTCAGTAGACCTGGGCTAAGATAGTGGTTCTATGACTGATAACCTATGTGCCCCATGGCAAATGACTACATCTCTCTAAGACCTGGTTTCCTTAACTGAAGAATGAGGTGGCAGGGAGTGGTTGGATTAAATAATCACTATGGTTCCTCTCAGCTCTCAAGTCCTATGATCCTATGATCTCTCTACTAGTACCCACTTGTCTTCCACCTAGTATGATTTAAGCCAGTTTTCTAAATCAAAAGTTACCAAGGGGATAAGATATAAACCAGCAAAGATGTTTGTGGTCCTTCTTTACATGACATCAAACTGAAAACATGAAAAGAATAATATTTGGTGGGGCAGAGGATGATTTGATTACATTGTGACCTTGGGCAAGTCACTTAGCCTCTTAAAGTCTTAACTGCCTGCTCTGTATATAGATGGATTGGCAATAATGAGGGAGGATGGCATAGTAGAAAAGACAACACTGGATTGAGTCAAGAAACCTAAGTTCTAATCTCCAAACATCCTAATTATATGTGTCCTTGGCCAAATTACTTCATCTCTCTGTTCCCTAGCATTCAATGAGTAGACTGGATTAAATAATCACTTAGTTCTCTTTCAAGTCTATTTCTGATTGATATGTAAGGCCTCATCCAATCCTATTCTTGATTGATACATGAAGAGATGATGCTAGAGTACAATTCAGTCATGGTAACATTGAATAAAACTTGAGTCGTATGAAAAGAAAGATATTGATTTTAGACTAGGGTTCTGATCTATGTATGCCATTAAAGGTAATATGTAAACAATTGTTATAATGGAAATAATTATGTTGATGTTAGAATTTTAATTCAGCAAGTGCCCCATTGAGTCAAAAATACTATTTTATAAAGAAAATGGTAACGTTTTAATTTTTGGTTCATGGAATTCATTGAGAACATAGGAATTCAAATAAGCTACCATCTCTGACAGTAATTTGAGTAGAAAAAAGACCACCTGATGGTAGAAGACAACCCAATGAATTTAATATGATCTACTCTTGATTACCTGAGTAAATGATGCAAAGGACTAGATAATCTAGATGTAGTAGGAGTCTTCTACCCAGTATACTAATATTCTGACAGAGTATCATTCATCCCCCACTGCACAAAAATTACTTCTACTTAGAGTGCATTATATGAATGATTTGGGGCATTAAATCTGTCTTCCTGCTTGTGTTTTGATTAGACATATATTAAAAAAATTTACATTCTCTGAGTTAAACATTGACAACAAAGAGGAGATCTAGAACTTTATTATATGTCAAGGGGAAACAAGTCTAAGATCCAAAATTAACCACACATAATTGTCGATATGACGGATACACATCCAAGCTGTACCACTAATTAACTATGCAACTCTGGGAAAGACACTTCGCATCTCTGGGCCTCAGTTTTTTTCTCTTTAAAATGAAAGTATTAGACTAGGTGATCTCCAAGGTCTATTTCATCACTAAGATTATATGATTCTACAAATCAAGCTCAGATACTCCAAAGTTGGTCCTTACAGTCATTTTCTTGGAATGTGCAGGACAGCAAAATATGTGTTCAGAGTCAAAGGAAATACTATGTCATTTGGTTTTCTAGAAATAAATGTTTTTATTTCAGTTAATAATTCTGGTAGGTCATCCTGCACACAAGGAAAGAACATGCTAGGACTATCCCCATAGACTAGCAAGAACAGAAAATATGAAACAGTAGTACAATTTCTTCTGGTTTGACAGGGGGTTGTGATATATAGGAAGAAGGAATGAGTTGAGAATATAAGGTATAAGGAAAGAAAGATGGATTTGGAGTCACTTTTTGCCACTTATATGTCTGTGCCATGTAGATTCTTAGGTGACACAACTTCAATATTTGTGTATGAGAATGTCACTTACCACCTCTGGGCTTCATCTATAAAATGAAGAAGTGGAACTGCATGATCTCTATGGTCCCTTCCAGCCCTAAATGCATGAACAGTTTCTGGTTGCTGAAAATTAACTCTTAAGATGCCAATGAGAAGATGGCAGCTGGAAATCAGGGACTAGCGTGAGCTCCCCACCAAGTCCCACCAAAAACCTATAAAAAATGGCTCTGAACCAATTCTAGAACTGCAGAACCCACAAAATAGCATATGGAAGCAGGGCTCTAGCCCAGGACAGCCTGGATGGTCTCTGGGT
>CM053626.1:227072090-227087207 GCA_028646595.1 Phalanger gymnotis
GCCAGAAAGAAACAATTTGAGTATTGTGGAAACACAATCAGGATAACACAAGATCTACCGGCTTCTACATTAAGGGATTGAAGGGCTTGGAATATGATATTCTGGAGGTCAGTGGATCTAGGATTAAAACCAAAAATGACCTACCCAGCAAAACTGAGTATCATGCTTCAAGGCAAAATATGGATTTTCAATAAAATAGAGGAATTTCAAGCTTTCTCAGTGAAAAGACCAGAGCTGAATAGAAAATTTGACTTTCAAACACAAGAATCAAGACAAGCATGAAAAGGTAAACAAGAAAGAGAAATCATAAGGGACTTACTAAAATTGAACCGTTTTGTTTACATTCCTACATGGAAAGATGATGTGTGTAATTCATGAGACCTCAATATTAGGGTAGCTGAAGGGAATATACATACATACACACATACATACATATATGTATATATATACATATATATACACACATGTATATATATGTATATACATACATATACATATACATACATATATATATATATATATATATATATATACAGAGGGCACAGGGTGAGTTGAATATGAAGGGATGATATCTAAAAAAATCAAATTAAGGATTGAGAGAGGAATATATTGAGAAAGGGAGAGATAGAATGGGGTAAATTATCTCACATAAAAGTGGCAAGAAAAAGCAGTTCGTTGGAAGGAAGACGGGGCAGGTGAGGCAGAATGAATGAATCTTGCTCTCATTGGATTTGACCTGAGGAGGGAATAACATACAAACTCAGTTGGGTATCTTAACCCACAGGAAAAGAGGAAGGGGATAAAAAAGAGGGGATGATAGAAAGGAGGGCAGATGGGGGAGGAGGCAATCAAAAGCAAACACTTTCGAAAAGGGACAGGGTCAAGGGAGAAAACTGAATAAAGGGGCACTGGATAGGAGGGAACAAAATATAGTTAGTCTTTCACAACATGAGTATTGTGGAAGGGTTTTACATAATGACACACATGTGGCCTATGTTGAATTGCTTGCCTTCTTAGGGAGGGTGGATGGGGAGGGAAGAGGGGAGAGAATTTGGAACTCAAAGTTTTAAAAGCAGATGTTCAAAACAAAAAAGTTGTTTTTACATGCAACTGGGAAATAAGATATATAGGCAATGGGGCATAGGAATCTATCTTTCCCTACAAGAAAGTAAGGGAAAAGGGGATGGGGGGGGGAGTGGGGTGACAGAAGGGAGGGCTGACTGGGGAACGGGGCAGTCAGAATATATGCCATCTTGGAGTGGGGGGGAGGGTAGAAATGGGGAGAAAATTTGTAATTCAAACTTTTGTGGAAATCAATGCTGAAAATTAAAATATTAAGTAAAAAAATGTTAAACAGTTAAAAAAAAACCAACAAAAAACCTCTGCATATCTTTTGGTCCAGAAACACCACTGCTAGATCTGTATCCCAAAGACATCCAAAAAAAGGGAAAAGGACCTATTTGTAAAAAAAAATTTTTGCCTGCATTTTAAAAAAATTTCTAGCAGACAATATATATGTAAAATCCCCCTTTAATTTAGTGTGACAATTTCCCACGATAAACTACTTAAAGAGCATCTTTGGTCAAGAATAGAATGAAATAGCCAATCAAAAAGACATCGCTGCCGATTTTTTAAAACCAATACATTCACCAATTATGTTCAAAGAAACAAAAACAAAACATCTGCAGGGGATAGTTTCTCAGTTTTGACTTGTGATAGGGTCTTTCCCACCTTCACGCAAATGCTAGAGCTGCATTCTGTGAAGTGTCTGTCATGCTAGAGAATGGAAATATAGCTTCAGAAGATTCGCAGCCCCTGGACTGAAGACTCTGAAGTCTTGAAATCCCAAATTGTCTTTGCTCCATCAATACCAGTGGTGCAAAATTTGTGGCAGTCATGCTTGTCCATTTCATAAATAGACACTTGGGTGATACTGTTTTGGTGTAGTGTGTCTAGAGCAGTGTTGTGATCCTCAGCTGTGGCTCTCTTTTCCATGTTGCAGAAGCGTTCTGTGGCAGAGATGTTGCATTGGGTGCTCTGTTTTGGAATGTCTAACCTGGAGACTAAGGTCAAGGAGCCACAATCATCATAATTACACAGCATTGGGCAGCAGTCATGGCCAGCAGCCACCACGCTATTCTCAGAGACAAATGACACACTCAGGAGTGGGAGGAACTCTGTTTTCAGCTGTGAAACCATCATGTTTTTGGAGACATTGCAACTGATACAGTACAATAATGACTGACCCAAGCGAGGCGGTTCCCACTGGCAGAGAAACTAACTCCATGGACTCAATTGCCATTTCCAGTACCACCAAACTCTGACATCAGTTGACCAAAAGGCATTTTGGTACCCCACGGAGTACTGGCTGGCTTTTCATCAATTTCATTAATGTAGGCAGAAAAAACTCTGCATTTGAAGTCACAAGATCCAGCAGCCAGCAAAACATTGTTGGGGTGCCAGTCCAAACTAAGGACAGTAGAACAAATTGGCTTTGTTATGTATTTGCTCACCCGCCAGTCATTTTCAGACTCAAAGTAACACACGGAAATCAGTCGAGCTCCACTACCTACAGCAAATTTATTCTCCAGAGGAGACCATTTCACAAAGGCGGTTACACGATTAATCCTCAGGATCACCAAGGTTGGTTTCCAGATGCCATCTTTCTGACTCCAGACATAGGCATTACAGTCTGCACCACAAGTGGTGGATCGCTCTTGGGAGCCCAGTCAATACCTGTGATGTGTCCATTGTGTTCCTTCAGTTCATGGACTTTTCACCTACCAGATCACATTCTTCCTGTAAATGTGGACTTCATGATTATTAGGGCTAAGGGCAATCTGAGTATGATCTCTGTTCCAAGCATGGCAGGTGTTTGGCTCTAGTAAAAATTGATGTAAGGACATTATTCTTAGTGTTTTCAAAAGGGGAAAAGCTGGGATGGGGAGGGTGCGGACAGGCCCTGGAGCAGAGGATTGGCGGACTCTGATCAGTTGACGCAAAAAGCTCCGGTGGGTGGTGGGAGGAAAACAAAGGCTGGGAGGGAGCAGCTGACAGGGATCCTGGAATTGTCTGTACAAAAATATTTACAGTAGGTCTTTTTGTGGTGGCTAAGAATCAGAAATCAAAGGGATGCCCATCAATTGGTGAATGGCTAAACATGCTGTGGTATATGATTGTAATGGAATACTATTATGCTGTAAGAAATGACAAGCAGACTGATTTCAGAAAAACCTGGAAAGACTTACATGAACTGATGCATAGTGAACAGAAGTGAGAGAATGTTGTACAGAGTAACAGCAGTTATTGTTTGATGAAGATTTGTGAATGACTTAGCTATTCTCAGCAATGGAATGATCTAAGGCAATCCCAAAGGACTAATGGTGAAGTAAAGTATCCATTTCCTGAGAAAGAACTGATATTGTTTGAATACAGAATGAGGCATGCTACTTTTTACTTTCTTTCTTTCAATTTTTTCTTTTATTCAAATCTCCTTGTACAAAATGACTAATATGGAAATGTTTTACATAATTGCACATATGTAACCTATATCTAATTGCTTACCATCTTAGGGAGGGGGAGGGGGCGGGAAGGAGGAAGAATTTGGAACTCTAAACTTTAAGTAAAAATGTTTAAAAATTTAAAAAATAGTTATCCAGAGGACATAGTTCAATGCAAAAGCCTTTACTAAAATGGCACAGTAAGAAAATTAGCTTTAACGCATTTTACTTATAAACCAATGGCAAATTTATTGTGATTGAAATTATGCAAGTATTGGATTGTACTGCTGCCAGTCATACTTATCAACCAGTAGAAACATGCAGGAACTGGTTTATTATATGCTCAGAGGATAGACCCATAGTATATAAAAATCGGTACGCCCCAAGAGATGGTCTTAAGCCACATTATATAGGTTTTGGTTCCATAGGCAGGAAGAATAGAATGGAATTTTACAGAGGGCAGAAGGAGATTTATACATCAAAGAACAGTTAGCAGAAGGAGATCTTCAGCAGGTAAAATAATGAACTGGTTAGTAAACACTGGGGATATATCTTGAACTAACTATAACACCTCAGCTACATTTAGTCATGGGAGAGCCTTTTATCCTTTTCTTAAGCAAACGGTGGTAATAACTGGGCTAGAAATTCTCTTATGACAATATATGCCATCAGTGGGAAGAGTAGAAAAATGTAGGGGTCACCTATTGGAAACACATAACCAAGGTACATGATTGGAAAGACAACCGCACTCTTCTAAAATTCAGGACTTGTTGCTGTATTCTCATGACATCTTCATGGTTCTTCAGGCTGTACAGTATCTGTCACAGTCATAGATTCTATTCCTCTGCTAAACATACCTCTATATGCCAGATGTGCAGATACTAGAGAGATTTTCTTTTGTCTAGTTTCTGACTTGAGCTGGAGTCTCAGGCTATAGTGCCTTATCTTCCTCTCTCCACAACATTTAGTTCTGAAGCTGGAGAGTCTTTTTATAGCTCTTTTAGAAAAACAGCCATCTTCAGCCATAGGACCACCAATAGCCCTAGGGGTAAAATGCTTTCAAGGCCTTTTTCTCTTTTGGTGCATCCTTCCTCATTCCCTTCGGGGTCTTGGTTGTGTAACTTCTGTAAAAGGTAATAATAATCAGTCACAGTTACTAACCTGTTTAGAACAAAGAGCAGAGACTCTGTACCGTCATGCTAGTACCCCCAGGCTCATTTCTATCTTCTTTGGACTGAATTTCTTGTCATTGGTCTCTACGGGAACCTATTCTAGCTCAAGCATAGCTCTAGATTTTAGTCTTTGAATGATACATTATACTTTATAATTATCCATATAAAGGCTTTTCATCCAATTGCTACCAAATAGCTCTGGAATTCTGGCTTTCCCATTTAAACAAAACAAAACAAAACAAAACTCTAAATTCCTTCTGCTTTCTTATGTAGATTACTGGGTAGAAGAAAGAAAGGCACTTAGACAAGATTCAGTCCAGTGTGTGTGTGTGTGTGTGTGTGTGTGTGTGTGTGTGTGTGTGTGCGTGTATTATATATAATATATATATATATACATATATATATAAAACCAGCAAAGCCCTGAAAGAATTTGAATTTGCCCTTATACTGGGCTTCTTCCCGTATTTTCATGAAGAATTGTTTTGATATGTGTTTAGGTAATTTTAATATAATACCTTATAGCACCTACCTCATAGATCTGTTGTAAGGATCAAGATAGATTATATATATATATATACACGTATATATATATATATATTTATATATACATTATTGTTGTTGTTCAGTTATTTCAGTTGTATCCACTCTTCATGACCCCATTTGGGGTTTTCTTGGCAAAGATCATGGAGCAGTTTGCCGTTTCCTTCTTCAGCTCATTTTACAAATGAGGAAACTGAGGCAAACAGGATTAAATAACTTGTCCAAGGTCACATAGCTACTAAGTGTCTGAAGCTGATTTAAACTCAGTCTTTCTGACTCTTGGACTCAGGACTTCCTTATTCCAGGCCCAGCACTCTATCTACTGCACCAGCTAGCTGCCCTATAGCAATTGTATAAATGTCAGCAACTAAAAAGAATTAGTAAAGATAAAAATGTTCACATGTAGGCCATTGGTTATTGATGTCCTCATGACTGTATTTTTTATGTAGTAATATCATCTGTAATTTTTCCAATAATTTGATAATTTCCCCTCTTTCAAGTCTCTTGAAAACTAATCTCTTTGCATACACTTCCATTGGATTACATGCTGTATACACATGTTTATATATGTGTTTATACATATGTCTTTATACAGGTATGCACATACCATGTATGTGTATATATAACTTACTTATATGTGTATGGAAAATGTAGAGTGCCTTTTTCATGGGACCTTTCCAAATCTTACCTTAGCTAATATTTTAAGGTAGCAGGTGCTTTTAGCAAAAAGCCCAACTTTTTCTCCCCAGAGCTGTTATGAATTCAATTACATTTTGCTTCTAAATTTATTTTAAACCTTTGTTTTCTGACTTGATTGCTTACTGTGCAATTAATAATGATATTGAGTTTTAAAGGAAATTAACCATTTCTTATAGACAATCCAATAACTCACTGGTATGGAAAGATCCCTAGGTCACTCCACCAAAGACTTCTCATCACGTTAATTGGTCCATGAATTACACATCTTTGGGTATGGTGATCTGGTCAATTTCAATTTCACCTAAATATACTATCACCTATTCCACATCTCTCCATCTTGTCCACAGGGATACACATGAGAAACTGTCAAGTGTTTTGCTAAAATCTGGGTATAATATGTCTAAAATTTTCTCCCTATCTCTAAGTCTGTGATCCTTCAAAAAAAAAAAAAAGGAAATGATGTTAATCTATTATGAATTGTCTTTGATGAGGCCATCTTGGTTCTTCCTGATCACTATATCCCTTTCTAGTTGCTTTATAAATCAGCCTTTTAATAACATATTCTCATATTTTACCAGGAGTCAGTCACTGGTCTATAGTTTATAGATTTTACCCTCTACCTTTTTCTTGAAAATAGGGACACTATCCTTTATACAGTCTTGTGGGACCATTCTTGTTCCAATTTTTCAAAGATCACGAACAGCATGCTGCTTAGCAGTCCTAGAGGTGAACTATATGCTTTTATACATCTCCTTACTCATATTGAGTTTTGACCCTCCATTAAGTATCTTCATAATATTCTTGCAAAAGCAGAAGCAGAATAAAAATTGAATAGTTCTATCTTCTCTCCATCTCTTATAGTTGTTATATCAATCAACAAACATTCATTAAGTGCCTACAGTCTATGAGGCACTGTTACAGCTTATCTGAGCAACAATGCTTTTATTTTGGGGCTTTCGCTTGCACTTAACAGTTAAAAAATATCCTTTTCCTTGTTCTTAGAATTCTTTGCTAGGCTCATGTCACTGAGCTTTAGTCTTCCTGATGCTTTTCTTTTTATGTAACCAGGCCTCTCTTTTGTATTCATTCTCAGAGTTACTTGGCTTTACTTCCATACTCCTTGTATGGCTTTTAAAAATCAAAATTGGTTGAGTTCCCTTTGTATCCACATCAGTCTCTTTAGACAACTCCCATTTTCCCACATAGGAATTATGTTTATATCACTCGATTTTTTTCCAGAAGATCTTCCTATACTGCTTGGGTCAACTTCCCCTGTACAATTTTAGGCAGTGGGATCGTACTTATACTGACCTTCAACTTTTCAAAATCCAGTCACCTCAGATCTAGAGTATCTTCATACTATTCTTAGCCTTCCTCTCCTAAATCATGAAGGCTAACATGGAATGGTAATTTTCTTCTGAGGTTCCCATGATTTCTATTGCAGCAACTTTCTAACCTTGTTCAGATTCAAGACTAGCATAGCAATTCCTCTTTGTTTCATCAGGCTTTTATGTAACAAAATGGTCATTAGGACAAGCCAGGATTTTGACACCTGCTCTACTTTTGTCTTGGAGTTAAATATTGTGAGTTTGTCAGGGTGGCATGAACTCCATATTTACTTTGGAACTATATCCCAGCAGAATGAAGGGGAATGCATTTGTAGCTGTATATGTGTTTGCAGTATGAGGAACTTGCAAGTACAGGTTAAGCAATCTCTCTGTGACTCAGTAGGAGCATTAGACATCAAATCCAAATCTCTCCCAGCAATGTTTGGCACTGTGGTCAGGGTGTATCAGTCATGACACTTATTAGGAAGAGAACATTGGCTGGGTAAATTTCTAGCTGCTGTTTGAGTGACAAAAATTATCTAACAAAAATCGCTGTGGGGATGATGACAAATCCACTGTACTCAGAAGGAACTACAGAAGCTACCTGTGACTGCAGAGTAGGAGTGCAGATGCTGGAGCAAAGAAGTGAGCAAAATTCACTGGGCAAGTAAACACTGGTGAGATGTGGATGTTACGTTTCCCTAAATTTCCAGTTCCTCTCATGTTCCCAGAACTTCACCCACTGAGTCTGTTTATGTGAGCATGAAGACTGATTTTCTGGGAAAGGAGGTTTTTTTTTCCTTGTTAAGTG
This sequence comes from Phalanger gymnotis, assembly GCA_028646595.1. Taxonomy (NCBI): domain Eukaryota; kingdom Metazoa; phylum Chordata; class Mammalia; order Diprotodontia; family Phalangeridae; genus Phalanger; species Phalanger gymnotis. The sequence goes on from CM053626.1 coordinate 227,080,141, forward strand.
GGGCTCACTGGAAGCTCTCATTTTTGTTCATCACATGATGATTTTGAAATAAATACTCTTTATGTTCAAATACTTGTTTGGAACTTTTTACTTATGGGTAGGTACTGAATACCCCTCAGAGAGAGCTAGGAACAAGTTAAATTGAGATGTTCCCAAAGATGACTTCTGAGTGAGGACTAAACATGAACCATGCTGATATTATTAGAGAGAAGTTACCAAGATTGAAACTAGTTTGCCAAAAATGGAATATAAGTGTCCCCATTAGATATGTGGATTACATTCAGACAAGAAAACAGAAGCCCTGTGAAAGTGATTGCCCAAGACCACACTGGTTGTAAATAGCAGAAGTGAGATTCAAACTGGAAACAGACTCTTACATGAGTACAAATTGAAAAGAAACATGGGAGACATACAATGAGGTAAATTTCTTTTCTGTACAAAAAATAATATTGTGGTATTTTTGTTAAATGAACTATCATATTCAAGTTCTTTTAGGTCATCTTCATTCAGGGCAAAGTGTCCTGATTCTCTGAGCATTTTTTATGTTCTTATGCTATCTCTAGATTTCAAGAGATTTGCTTTTTCCCCAACAAATTTCCTGAATAGAAAAAGCACTACCTCTAACAGTCTTGATTTTTAACTAATCAACTTTCCTGTTCCCTAAACTGATTCTTTTTTTTTTTTTGGAGCAGGGAAGGCAGGGCAATTGGGGTTAAATGACTTGCCCAAGGTCATACAACTAGTAAATGTGTCAAGGGTCTGAGGCAGGTCTGAGGCAGGATTTGAACTCAGGTCCTCCTGACTACAGGGCTGGTGCTGTACTCAATGTGCCACATAGCTGCCCCCTGAAATTGACTCTTGCACCCAAGATATTTGAGAGGGGTTCTGTTCTTCACATTAGTATAGGATTGCGTGTACCTTCTGAAACACAGACCAATTGATGAGATTAGGAGATAAAGAGCAGGTAATAGAGACAAGGGATTAAAGTCTTAAGTTAAGTGCAAAAAAAGGGTTAATGCTTTGTTATTCCTTTATCAGTTGTGAAGAATTTCTTAAGTCAAACTTGATGGAATTAGGTATTAACCATCTGGCTGAAGTATCAATGTTCTTACCTTACTGAAATCTTTTTGGTTTTTGCCTCTGTTATCTAATGTGTTAGCTAACTTTGTGCCATCTGCAAATTTGATCCTGCCATCTAGGCCTTTATCTACATCAGTGGTAAAAATGTTGGCACCAGATCCTTGGAGTTCTGCACTACAGATTTCTTTCCAAGTTGACATTGAACTTGTAATAGCTACTCTTTGGGTCCAGCCATTGAATCAGTTTCAAATTCATCTAACTATACTATCAGCTATTTCACATATGTCCATATTTGAATTCTCCAAAGATTTCTTTCCATTGAAAATAGCTATAGATTTTTTTTTCTTGCTCACATGCAAATCTTGCTTCAGTGAACCTTAGCTCATTGTACTTGGATAATAACTGAATCATAATAGTTTATGAACTAGATTGGTATTCATAGGAGGAAGGAGTTTAGCTTCAGGCAGAAAGTGATGTAGGTTTGGCAGAATTTTTTTTTTTCTGAAACCACAACATCATCTGAAGTTTCCCTTATCTAGCTGGTGAAAGAAAAGCATATATCAGTTGGCTAGATAGCATGTGTGCTTGTGTATGTTTTCCTACTGCAAAATTGCTGGGGGAAATGTTAGAAGAATATATTTGCACACTGACACTAATGAAAACTTTAATTTGCCAGAGTGTAAAATTTGAACTATGTCTTTTTTCTGTTTGTGTTGGTTGCTTTTCTCATTTGGAGGACAAAAGTATAGCATGACAAAAGAGTCGTGGGGAAAACATTAGAAAATGGCTTCATCACTAGACCCTAGTGTGAACACAATGGGCTGAATGCCCAGGTAAAGTTCCCATGCTGGAAAGGACGAACTGGCTCAGTCTTACCTGGGTTGGGTGTGTGTCTAAACTAGGGTGACTCTTGGGGGCATGAGAAGTTATGGAGCTACCCCCAGATTTCAAATTCAGTAAAGATACTGGGTCTGCATTGTCTATCCCAGACCTACCTCCTTGATCTGGAGATGACCCAAGGACCTAAAGACTTCAGATCCAAAATCAGTGGGGAGAAGTAGAGGAGGCAAAGAGAAAAGAGACAGTATTTGCAAAGGTACTTATTTGCCTGATAGCATTTGATCCTTCACTGGGTAACATGTTTAGAATAAAATGCAACAAGACAATCTACATCCTGCTTTCATCTGCTTCTTGTTCTGTCTCTTCATTCAGGCTTGAAAATACAAGACACAAATTTTACCAGCCTTTGGTATTCCTTATTAATATACTATTCTCCTCTGAGTTGTTCAAATTGCAAAACTGATCAATTTTATACTCTTCACTATGTATACGTCGACCAAGAGTAAATGGCTATTCATGCACTCATGATGGTAAACATCTATCTGCAGTATTGCTTTGGTCAGCAATGCTTTGTTCTCTTCCATAGAAACTTTTCTTTTTCCAAATACATAATCCCTTTATACACATGAATGATTAAATCAGTAGGGCAGAAAAACAATATTTCCAGGCAGTGAACAGTAATGCAGAAAGTTGAACTTAGTACCCAAATAGCATATCTGAGTGGTTGTGCTACAAATAAATTATGTATATGTATGAGCAGTACATAAATGAGTCCATTTTAATCCAACAGTACAAGGCAGCACAAAGAAATTGGTTCGGGATTTTTAGCTTATTTCTTTTCATTCACAGTTTTTTTTTTTAATCCTATTCTTTAACCCTTGATAGCATTCTGGTTTCTACCAGTTTAGTTCTTTATAGAAAATAAATCTAAAAACAGGCATGCTATTTCTTATACACTCTGATTCACTACTTGGTGAAAGTAATAAAGGCAGTAGGCAAGAGTAAACGAAAGAAGAGTTCATGGGCATCATTAAGCAGTTTACACATGTATTAGTTCTTTTCCCTACTCAATCATTTGCCATTCAACAATATTAAAAATGGAAAGAGTGCTTCTTTAAGCATGTATCATCATTAATTACACATGAATCAAGGAAAATTACTTGAACACGTTTGAATAACTCAAAATTTGCTTTTCCCCAGTGCCTATGTTTCCCGCAGAAGATACTTAATGTGTTTGGGTTTTGGGTTTTTTTTTTTTGTATTATACTTTTGTAGCCACTCTTCCAGGCCTATTTTCCAAACTCTTGCTAGAACTGGCAGTTTGGATCCCCAGACAATGGCAAACTGCTTCTTCCTTCAGAATTCCAGGGGTACAAGGAACTGGGGTTTTTCTAATACTATTATCCACTATTTCCCATTTAGTACTTTCCCCATTTATTATCACCAAGAAAGATTTTTAAAAGTTAGCTTTTAAAAAGGGATAGTTACTTAGTAGGTATAACAAGGACAGTTGCTACAGAAACAGCCTCCCCAGAGACTGGGATACATTCACATAGCAGGAGTGGAGAACCTGAGACCTTGAGGCCACATATGGCCCTAAGGGTTCCCCTCCCTTGGCAGAGGAAAGCAGGCTTAAGCTTATAGAATTCATGTGGTAAAGGAGTAAATTCACAGTTCCTCACTTTTGGAAGTTTTTTTTCCTTCTAGAGTCCTCACGAAGTTCCCTAACAGTTGCTTGTTTTGTTGTTGCTTGTTGATTATTTATTACTGGTTCAGCCTCCAACTGGAGGCATTGTTTATTAATGGGCTGGTCTTCCCAGTGAGGTGGTCAGTGGGGGTGACAGAGAATGTGACACTGCTCATTTCCAATTCCCTTACTCCCTCAAGTATATATGTAAAGAGTCTTTCTTCCCAAAGCACTTCCAAGCTTGACTCCCAAAGCAGTTACTAGAAAGATCTCTGATTTAAAAAGGTCAAGAGGTATGTGTTATTCTTTCAACCAATCCCAATATAATTTCTTTGTGTTATCATCTAATTTCATCCAATGTCTCAAAAACACTTTCCTCTGCCTTTGATTAATTGTATGTACCTAGTTTATTCCTTTGATTGATATAATAGAGATGCCTTAGGCCTTACTTATACTTGGTTTATGTTTTCCATTGATTCAATCAAGAAGTCTGGGCCTTCTCTAATAATGGAGCTTAATGGTGTATAACTCTCTCCTTACACATTGTTAAAAGACCCCAAACTAGAAAGACATTTACTTGAATGGTTTTGTTTTGGGGGTGTTTCTAATTTCCTCTTGCACTAGGTAGTTTTGTTTCATCTCTATAGAAAGCTGAATTGGTCTCTAGGGCCCAACATAGTAAAACATGTTTGAGAGCCACAAGAAATTGGCAGTCTCTGCATGTAGGCAAACAGGTCTAGAGTTCATTTGTTTTCTCTTCCTATGCCCTTGAGAGACACTTCCTGCCAGTCATTTTGTATTGGAGCAGGGAAAACCATTGTGTGTGATTGAGGCTCTCTGACTACTATGTGGACCAGCATCAGTGGATTTGGGGGTTAAAATTCCTGAGTTGATACCCATACCTCTCTCTGGGGTGACCTGGAGTGGTGGTGGAAGAGCTAAAACAGTACCGAAACCAGAACCGTAACTAGTACTACATAAGTAACCAGACCAACTGCAAAAGTGGGAATTAGAAGAGATGGAGGGACAGAGTCTGTAAGCTATCTTGCCGCATTGTGGATGGTAAAAAGACTGAACTCTCTTTCTTGGCTTCCTCTGCTTTCTCTGTTTTCCTTTTAAGTCCAGAGCTAATGACTCAGACATATAACACCTTCCCCTTTATATCCTCTGCATCATCTATGAGGAAATACATTTTGGAAAATCCCTGATCATACTCAAACAGGGTTACATAGTGCATTTATGTAGTGCCTTTTATGAGCTAGGAACTGTGCTAAGTGATTTTATAAATACCATCTCATCTGATCCTCACAACAACCCTGGGAGGTAATTGCTATAATAATTCCCATTTTGCAGTTGAGAAAACTGAGGAAAAGAATGATTAAGTGACTTGCCCAGGATCACACAGCTGGTAATTGTTTGAGGCCAGATTTGAGCTTATATCTTCCTGAGTCTGAGTCCAGCACTCTGTTCACTGTGCCATCTAGCTGCCTCTATCCAAGAGTGGAGAGGAGAGGAGAGTAAGGAGGAGCTCCCAGCGCCGACTGGAAGCAGATGCTTAATTTTTCTTTTACTTTGTTTATATACAATTATGTGGCCATTGAATTTGATGATTTCTGTGACTATGGGTGGAAGTCATTCAGGTTGAGAGAGGAGATTACAGATGTGGGGTAGAGAATGAAGCATTAGATTTTCCCATTTTTAATAATTCTAGCCATATGCCATAGCATCCTCTTGTATAAATCCAGAACCCAGACAGCTGTATTTTTGCTTACTTAGTTGTTTTGAGCCAGTCTCAGTGGAGGCAGCTCAAGCGTATGTTCTAGAAGGACTGACAAGACCCCTTGTGGGTGACTTGAATGGAGTGCCATCTTGTGCACAAGTCAAATATCAAACTCCTTGGTTAGAAAAGCGGTATCGAGTGATACCTTACTTTTCTGTGGGTTTGAGGGTGGTGGTAAATGAATGAGCCAATTTAGGCTGCATATATTATTGCAGTGCCCAAGAGGGTCACATAGTGGGTACTCAGCAAATTTATATGTAACCCTTTCCCAAATGTCACACCCCCATACATGTTACACCTTAGTTCCAATTGATGGCATGGTAGAAAAAGCCTTAGAATTAATCAAAAGTTCCGAGTTTAAATCCCAGATCTACTATTTGCTACCTACGTACCCTTCAGCAAATTACCTAATACCTCTGGGTATCAATATTCTGCAAAAAACAAATGGATTAGATTAGAGCACCTAAGGTTTCCTCCAGCTCTAGTTGCCAAGATCATAAGATCCTTTATCCTAATCTATAACTGGGTTCCTTTTCACACAGGGTTCATTGTGGGACAGAATGGCAGGGCCAGGTAAACATACTCTTCAGCCTGGTATTTAGAGTTCTCCGCAGTCCAGCCCCTATATACCTAGAGGGCAGTGTAATGCAATGGAAAGAGTGTTGGACCTAGAGATTTAGAATGCCAGCCTTGCCGCTTGCCACCTTTGTGACCTTGAGCAGGTTACTTAGCTTCCCTATGCCTCATTTTCCTCAGATGTAAAATAAAGGTATTGAACAAGATGATCTTTAAGGTCACTTCTAACGATAATTCTATGGTGCTACTTTTTAGGACTTAATTACTCCATTTTTTTGTATTCTATCTATATGACAGCCAGACTGGTCTATCAGCTGTTGCCCAGACTTGAAAAGCAATCCCCCACCTCCATGCCTTTACCCAGGCTGTTTCCCATGCCTGAAATGTACTATCTACTCACCTCCAATTCTTAGACTCCCTGACTTCTTTCAAGGCTCAGCTCAGATGTTATTGCCTGCAGGATGGGTTTCCTGAACTCCCAGTTGCAAGTATTCTCTCCCTCCTGAAATTACTTTGTGTTTGCTTATCTGTTCATATGATTGAAAGACAGATAGCAGGACAACTAGAAGAAAGCAGTGTCATGAAAACAGAGAAGAGAGTATCCAGGAGTTGAATGTTATCAACAGTATAAAAAGAAGCAGGAACATCAAACAGAATATAGGGAAAGAGGGAGCTCATAATAGGTGACCTCTATTTTCTCAGTAACATAGGAGGTGGGGTCATCTGCTGACATGGAGGGAGAAGAGGTTGTCATAGGAGGCTTGATGAGAGACAGGGAGTTTAGGAATAGGTTTTGAGGGAAATATGACAGAGAGTTAATGGGGAAGAGTAAAAGGCCTGCCATTTAGCAATAAGGACCTATTAGAGGTTTGATAACAAATTGAGATTAGATAACAAATAATCACCACATTTGTGTAACTTTCTTGACTTTTGGCAAGGTATGAGCAGTGGTATGGAGTAGGACAAGGGGTAAAGGATGTAATGGTACAGGAAAGTGTGTAGTTGAACTATAGAGTTAAGTTACAGGGTCAACCACAGAGTCAAGAGTTTACAAGGAAAAAAGTAAGCCAGAGGGCTGGAAAGCAGCTACAAGCATGAGCTCCC
>CM053626.1:227087707-227107106 GCA_028646595.1 Phalanger gymnotis
CTTTGGTTCTGTTTGATAATATCTTGATTTGTCATCAAGTCACTAGCTTCCACTTGCTCCAATCTCATTTTTAAGGTAGTATTTTCTTCAGTGGTCTTTTGGATCTCCTTTTCCATTTGGGTAATTCTGCCTTTCAAGGCATTCTTCTCCTCATTGGCTTTTTGCAGGTTTTTGGCATTTGAGTTAGTCTATTTTTTAAGGTGTTATTTTCTTCAGTATTTTTTTGGGTCTCCTTTAGCAAGCCATTGACTTGTTTTTCATGGTTTTCTCACATCCTCATTTCTCTTCCCAATTTTTCCTCTACTTCTCTTACTTGCTTTTCCAAATCCTTTTTGAGCTCTTCCATGGCCTGAGGCCAATTCATATTTTCCTTGGAGGCTTTTGTTGTAGGCTCTTTGACTTTGTCTTCTTCTGGCTGTATGTTTTGGTCTTTTTTGTCACCAAAAAAAGATTCCAAAGTCTGAGTCTGACTCTGAGTCCTTTTTCGTTGCCTGTTCATGTTCCCAGCCAACTACTTGACCCTTGCGCTTCTGTGGGGATATGACTTCTTGTAGAGTAGATAGTACTTTGTCCCAAGTTTGAGGGGCTGCACTGCTATTTTCAGAACTACTTCTACACCGCAAGCTCTGCCACACCAGCTCTCCTCCTCTCCCAAGAGCTGCCAACCATGACCATGACTCAGATCCTAGCAGGCTCTGCATTCCCTCTTAGATCCGCCACTTAATTCCTCCCACCAGGGGGCCCTGGGGCAGGAAGCAACTGCAGCTGTAGCTCTAGAAGCAGCCTCAGAGCTGCACCACCTCTGCTGCCCCTGGGGTGGTGGCCAACCACAAACTCCTTTCACTCTGTCCCAGCAGCTTTTCCCACTAACCTTCTCTGGTGTCTTTGGTGTTTGTGGGTTGAGAAGTCTGGTAACTGCCACAGCTCACTGATTCAGGGTGCTAGGGCCTGTTCTGCCTGGCTCCTGGTCTGGTTGGTCCTGGCGCAGCCCATGCTGGGCTCTGTTCCATTTCGCTCCCAGCTCTGTGCTATAGACCCTTCCCAGCGACCATCCGGGCTGTCCTGGGCTGGAGCCCTGCTTCCCTTTGCTATTTTGTGGGTTCTGCAGCACTAGAATTTGTTCAGAGCCATTTTTATAGGTGCTTGAAGGGATCTGGAGGGGAGCTTAAGCAAGTCCCTGCTTTCCAGCCTCCATCTTGGCTCTGCCCCAGTATGCAGAGTTTCATAGCCCTTTGGGTATATTTCTGGATAACTATTAAGGTAAACAAAACAGTGGGGCTTTGTGAGCTATAATTTTGAGTGGATATGGACTCACAGAATACCTTAAGCTTAGCCTATCTATTTCTCCTCAGAAACCTATGTAGCAAATTAGGAAGTGTCCATAAGAACTACATAGGCTTTTATAAATAATATTTATTCCATAGCAGATCATATCTTTACAATTACATATTAAACTGAAAAGTACATAGAAAACAAGATCTTGCTATTTACTTTTACACTCTATAAAAGCATTCTTTTTCATAGAACAAGCTACAGCTTTAAAGACTTTCGTCTGGCTGAAGTTAGTAGAACTTTTGAGCTAAGGAGTTCTGAACTACAGTGGGTTATACCAACTATGTGTCTGCATCAACATTGTTTTGCATCAATATTCTGAGCCTCCGAGAACAGGAGGCCCAAAATGTTGCCTAAGTAGGAGACAACTGGTCCGCTTCCAAAACAGTGCAATTGTAGTATTGGGCCTATGAGTACCCCCTGCAATTCTAACCTGGGTAAGATTGGGACACCCAGTTTTAATTTAAGAAAAGCAAAAAACAGTCATTGCCCTCAAGGAGTTCACACAGTAATAGAGGAGAAACTATGTACAAATAAGATATATACATGATATGTTGGAGATTATCAACAGAGGGACAGCACTAAAGTTTCAGATTACGAAAGGCTTCTTGCAGAAGGTAGAACTTTTGCTGAGACTTGAAGGAAGCCAGGGAAGTTAGAAGGCAGACATAAGGAGGGAAAGAATTCCAGGGATTGGGGATAACCAGTGAAAATGACCAGAGTCAAGAGATAGAGTGTCACATGTGAAGGACAGCAAAGAGGCCACTGTTCCCTGAATCACAGAGTACATGGGATTGAGTAAGGCATAAGAAGACTGGAGAGGTAGCTTATGAGGAACTCTAAAACCAAACAGAGGATTCTATATTTGATCCCGGAGGTGATGAAGAATAACTCAAATTCACTGAAAGAGTAGAAGAAATTGATATGATCATATCTTTGCTTTAGGAAGATCAATTTGACAGCTGAGTGAAGGATGGACTGGAACGGACAGAGAGACTTGAGCCAACAAGACAAACCAGCAGAGTGCTATAATAATGAAGGAGTGAGGTGATAAGAGTCTTCGCCAGGGGGATAGCAGTGTCAGAGGGGAAAAGGGGCCATATACAAGAGATGTTATGAAGGTAAAATCAACATGACTTGAAAAACTGATTGGATTGAGGAGGTGAGAGAGAATGAGGAGTAAAGGATGACACCTAGATTGCAAACCTGAATGTCGGAGAAATGATTATTAATAATAAATATCTTGGGAAATTCAGAAGTCTCTTCTTTTTCTAAATTCCTCATTTTAAAAAGTTCAGTTTTCTTGAAGGACATTACTGATAATAAGATTGCATTAACTCCCCTCATCTTGGTCAGACCGCACCCAACCTTGCAAAGTATTTAATTTAGAGTAGGGAAGCCCATTGTGTTCCACTAAAGCTTAGGTGAGGGTGGTCTGAGTAGAGAAAGAATTTCTCTATCCAAGGGTTACTTTCATCCCCTCACTGAAAAGAGTATGTAAACTGTGAGCCCTGCTGCCATGATTGTCTTTGGTCTAAGAGAGACAGCCAAATGACCATCTTTTTATTAATAACCCACTGGCCTTATTAATAAAATAATTAAATTACCCAGAAACTATGTCTCTCAAGCCTTTTTAAACGTAATAGTGACTGGAAAGATGATGCTACCCTCAACAGTAATCAGAAAATTAGAATAAGAGGAGAGTTTGGGTAGAGGAGAGAAATGAATTCAGTTTGGGACATGTTGAGTTTAAGATGTTTAAGAAACATACAGTTCAAGATGTCCAATAGGAGGTCATTAGAAATCAAATAATACTGTCAAGGATATCAAGAATCTATCTAAAACAAAAACTGAAGTTAAAGGTAATATCCTCCCCTTAATTCTGTTTGATTCTGTTGGCAATCATACAATACAACAATTTTATTTTATTTTTGTGACTAGATTTCCCTATCTTGATAAGGCCGAAAGTATCACAGCCATGCGTGGGCCAAATCAATAAATATTTGTTAAGCACCTACTATGTGCCTGGCACATAAGCTTTAACGTGCTCTGTTTACAACCTGGGCCAATTTGCCCCACCTTAGGTAGCCAGGTGGTCCCCTACATCTGATGCCCTGCCATATTGGTACTGAATTTAGGGCAAACACCCAAACCGTATAGCTCTACCACAACTCAGAACTCTTGAGATTAGAGAGATCCACCAGCTTCACACTTTCCCTTATCAACGATTACAGTCACATTGCACCACACCCAGCCACTTTTTCTGAAGAACCTAAATTGCAGGTCAACCAAAGGACAATAGAGAAATTCAAAAAGTATAAAAGATATTATCCAAGAGACATATGACTGGAAAAGGAGATAAGTTATTCATGTAGTGAGATCAAGAGTTTAACTACCCATATCTAAATAAAGTCAGCTAATACCCTGGGCCCCTAGCAGTGGAGTTAAGGGAGGACAAGCACAAGAGTTACACAGAATGAGAAGGCACAACTGAGTTTCAATCTGTGCCATAGGAAGGGATGTCCATAACAGTGAATCAAACAATTCCACTGAAGAACTGAAGTGGAGTTTACGTGCCGTCTTCCTTAGCTGATGAGCAGTGGGAATTGTTCTGAGGTGATGCCTGCCCATGAACAGCTATTTACTGGTGGCAAAAGAGAAGTCTAGGGTTACTTTTCCTCTTAGCTGCTGCAACTGCAGCAAGTGACTAATTAAAAAGAAAGGCTCATACATTTAGCTGCGATAAATCCAATTTGTAATAAGATAAACAATTAAAAGGTCAACAACTTACATTCTGTGGTAGAGTGTGTATATACATGATCAATAAGCATGTTTGTAATGCATATAATACTAATTATATTTGCATTGCTATAGGCTATGCTTTTTTACTTTCTTAACACCTGTCTAAAAAAAAATGCCAATCTTTTTTTAGGTAGGGGTAGAGGGCTCAAACTATTTCATTCCTCTTTTTAATTATAGCTTACTGTCAGTCTGCTTACTGAAGATACTCATTGGAAATGACTAGCAGCACTCAGTGCAGAGAAAATTACGAGTTACTTAACTTATTATTAGAAGATTGCTTTAGTGATTTTGCTTTCCAAAAAGTTTGAAGGGAAATGTTTTATATTACACTGTTAAAATTAAATTGTTATTTATAGCAACTCTTTTTGATGGATCAAAGAACTAGAAACTAAGGAAATACTGGTTAACTGGAGAATGGTTGAACAAGTTTTGATATATGAATGTAATATAATACTATCACACTATAAGAAATGAAAAAAAGAGATGGTTTCAGAAAACCCTGAGAAGACTTGTAGCAACCGACACATAGTGAAATGAACAGAACCAAGAGAATAATGTCTACAATTACAACAACATTAAAAAGAAAAACAACTCTAATGAAGCATACAACCCACTTACTCATAACAGAGAGGTGATGGGCTCAGGTGGAAATACTACATACATTTTAAAATATGCCAATGTGGGAATTTGTTTTGCTTGAATATGAATATTTGTTAAAAGTGCTTTGTTTTTCTTTTTCTTTTTCCCAATGGGAGGGGTTGGGTAAGAAAGGTACAAACAAACAAAAAGAAGAAAAGAGGGTTGTCGGGATTTCTAGAAGGAAGACCAGAAAGAATTGCAGGCATATAGTTGGAAAGCTTTAAAAGTTGCATGTTAAATTTATCATATATTTCAAGAGCTGCACATAATAGACATCTGCAGTTTCATGTACAATCTTCTTTCTCTTCTACAACATATATGGAAATGCCGATTTCATTGGTGTTTAGGTTCCAAATTTTAAAAAGAAATTTTTACAAAAAATTACCATGAAATACGAACAAACTTCAAGTATTGCTATTTGGTATATTGGTGCTTATACCCTTTAACTCATGGGTGCTTAACCATTTTTTCTGTCATGAAAAGTCTCCCTCTGGCAGACTGGTGAAGCCTATGGACACCTCAGAATAATGTTATTAAATATGTAAGATAAAATACACAGGATAACAAAAGAAATCAGATCAGATAGAGATCAAAATATTAAAAGAAAAATTTCATGGATCCCAGGTTAATAACCCCTACTTTCATGCTGCTATAAATCTACAGTTTCCATGCTGAGTTAAAAAAAAATCTATGTGTATGTTTTAACTCGAAAGCATTTTATAATTCAGGCAGGCATATTGCAAGATGTTAGATTATTATTGTCTTTTTTATAATTTTACTTTCGTATGCCTGTAAATGCTGCTGAAACATGATCAGGATTTCATATTTCTATATTCAATGTACTTCCTGTAAAGATAATTACTTTAATTGAATAAGGCCTGTTATACTTGCTAAAATCAAGGATTTAGTGTTGTAGTGAGGTTACCCAGGCAGCATATCCAACCCTGAGTTATATCATTTTATAATACAATACCATCTTACATTTGTATAGACTTTTGTCGTTTTCAAAATGACTTCCCACATCCATTATCTCACTGCCTCTATTTTCATTTGCTCACACAAATTAGGAATTCTTTCATAATGGAGGGAAGGGGCCTGTGGCTAGAGGTCAGAGGACAGTCTGAAGATGATGGTCACAGAGAAAAAGTGTGTCCTACTCTATTTCCCAGAGAGCGGGAGAGCAACTTCTTCCATCTGCCCTCCCCAATTAGTGATCTAAAAGTGAGACCATGGAAATAAAGACTCTGTGTTAGCCGCCTAGGAGAGTGAATGAGGTTATAGAATGTGGTGCAGGCCAGTGGAAGTGTGAAACATGTTAAGGATTGTTAAGAGGTTCCCTGAACTTGTCTTTTTGAGTTGCCATATTTTCCAGAACCACTGGACCCAGAGCATGCCGGAGGCCCTGAATGTATTAAGGACGAAGCTTCCCCTGAGCTGACTTAATTGTTGTTGTACCCCAAGCTGGACTCCCTGTGTGTCCATGGAGGCAAGACAGCAGCCAGGCAGTCTGTGCCAAGCTGGGATAACATGCTTGTGCAGCTAGGGCCCTTTGCAGATAAGCAAACCCTTCCATCTTCATAGTCTAGCAGTTCCTAAGGGAAAAAGAATGAGGCTTTTGCCATCACTTGGCTCCTCCCCATGGGGAGTGGTCTTGTCTTTTTTCCCATATTTGCTGCACCATTCCCCCTCCCATGTCACGCCCCTTCCAGGTATTCCCCCCACCTCACCTCCCCGCTTTGTCCTGCTATTAAAAAAGTGTAGATTTCTGAAAAGACTGGGAACTTTCCACAGGCATCTTCACTTCTCTTGTAATAAACCTGGTTTTCACACAAGTCTCGACGTTGTGATTGCCTGTTGACAGCCCGAGGGTCAGTAGTCTATGGACGTCAGCTCAGATTACCTCTTCCTACTCATAGCACTGGATTTGTGTATAAATCCGAGATGAGTTTCAGTTTGAGTTCAGCCTTTCACATCTCAGGAATTAACTGCTTTATCTGGAATTTGCATTTTCTCTATAAGAAGGGAGAAGTCTTTCTGACTGTAGCCAGAAGTATTTTCACTGAAAATATACTTGAATTAGTTGACTTCATATATAAAAAGCTTTGCTTTAAAATTGCTTTGTCTTCCTTTCTTCCCAGCCTCACCCTTTCTTAATCAGGTTTTTACAGCCCTATTTTGTTACTAGTTTTATTCAACATCTGTTAAGTGCAATTAAGTTCAAGCTAGTCCCACTTGTAGCTTTTTCATAAAAAAATTAAAATTTTTTTTTAAAAGCGGAGAAAGTAACATACTTTGCCTACTTCACTTCTTTCTTAACTAACAGATGGTGAGAAGAAAGACTTTATTAATTACATGTCTATTAATTAGTTATACTAATTAATCAATTGTGTGACTACACAACTATATGACTAATACCTTTTCAGGTGCAATGAAGTAGTGAGGGAAGGAAAAGGGTATGTTCGTTCCTTCAGGACAGTGTTGACCTCTAGTGGCCTCAAAGAGTTAACATGGCTTCCAAAGAGTTAATTTCTTTACCAGGTAATGAATGATTTGACCTATGGGAGTAGAGTGAACACACAAAGTTGGAGCTGGAATGGATCTTTAGAAATGATGTAGCCAAGTTCTCTTATTTTTCAGGTGGGAAAATCCAGAGAGGTAAGTGAAGCAGCCAAGGTTACACTAATTAGCAGAGCTCAGATTCTATCAGGTATATTCTGACATGAACTGAGCTCAAATTTGGTATAATCTGATTTCAGATCCAATGCTTTTTTCGCTGCTTCTGCATGAATTCCATAAGCAAGAAATGCACCCTACTTAGAAGCCTTTTCCGTTCGCAGATGACTCTAATTGGCAGTAAGTGCATCCTAATAATGAACCAAAATCTGCTTTCTTATAACTCTAAACCCTTGGTCCTAGTTCTTTCTGCAGAGAATAACAATCATTCATACTGGCTGACATTTCTATAACAGATCAAATTTTACGAAATTCTTTAACCATATTCTGTCATTTTTTTCTAAGCGTCATCACTATGAGGTACATGATAAAGGTATTATTGACCCATTTTACAAATGAGGAAACTCAGTCTGAAAGAAGTTAAGTGGTTTACCTGCGGTCCACAGGCAGAATGCCAGCTCAGGGCTTTCCCAAATCCAAGTACAACATTCAATCTACTTCACAGCATCATCTCTCAATAGAAGGTCACCTTATATAGGTCTTAGGACTCTAGACCCGGCATACTGTAGAAAACAAAAGCAAAGAACAGTCTTTATCAAGTGAATATTGAATTTAAAATAGCTGAATAGAAAAAATACAGGAAATTTCATGATAGCAGCTCAGAGAAAGCACAAATATATGACGTTAAAAAGATAAAAACAGCACATTTCTGACATGTAATATGTAGGTTGGTAGCCTGAGGCAGAAGAAAATTACATAAAAATTATTAAAAGCCAGTCATTTTAGCACCCAAGGGTTTTTTTGGTTGTTTTTTTCTTAATAGACAAGTAGCACCTGAGTTCAAATCCAGCTTCAGACACTTACTAGCTGTGTCACCCTGGGCAAGTCACTTAACCTCTGCCTGCCAAATGGGATAACAGCACTTATCTATCAGAGTTATGAAGATTTAATGAGATAATAAATTGCTCTGCAAACCTTAACAAGTGCTATATAAATGCTTTCATTATAATTATTATCACACAAGGTGAGGACAATTGAATATAGACTTCTCCTAGCTAAACAGGCCTCCTATTGCCTCAAGTGGATATTTTTAGAATAGAAAATAATAGAAATTCAATATCCCTGCCCAGCATACATTTCATCTCAATAGGTAACACCAAAAGCAAGTACAATAAAGAACAAATCTTTCCCAGTCTTACTTAATTTTGGTGCCTTCTCACTGAGCCCTCAATTTATCATTCATATATATGTATATATGTATATATATATTTATATATGTATATATATAAATTTATATTTATATTTTATATAAAATTTATATATATGTATATATATAAATGTGTATATGTGTGTATAAATATATGTGCATATATATGTATATAGATATCTATAGATAGATAGATATATCTTGTTTGTACATAGTTATTTGCATTTTGTCTCCCCTATCAGTCTGTGAGTTCTTTAAGAGTGGTAACTATTTTTTGCCTTTTTTGTATCCTTGGGACTTAGAATAGCATCTAGAATACATTAGACATTTAATAAATGCTACCTGACTGACTGAACAAATTATTTATGACTACATAGTAACTACAATAATTTAAATGAAAAGAACAATAAAACAAAATTCCATGATCATAACAACCAATCTTGGCCAGGAAAAGAAAAAAGGAAACATATTTCCTTCCTTTTGTTAGTGGTTGGGGGAACTATAGGACTAAAATGCTACATACACTCAGATGTGATAGGTAGGTTTTTCTTAACTGTTTTGAATTTCAGATCCCATATGGGACAGCTAGGAAGAGCAACACAGCTAAATACACGTTGTAGATGATCTGGGAGCCACCAACCATAATTCTTCTGGAGAGCTAGAGCAGAGGTATCAAACTTACCCACACCAGAATAAAATATAATTGGGAAATGTCTACCAAAATAAACAAAAATACAAAACAACATAGACAACGTGAATTCGTAATTTTCTAAGTCCATTTGAGTTTGCTAACACTGAACTAGAAGACTTCTAAGACCCTGGACTTGAGGACAAGACAAATGTCAAAATACCATCTTAGATATTTATTACTTTGTGGCCCCACACAAGTTATTTTATCTCTCTGAACGTTAATATCTCCATCTGTAAAAAAAGGGAGTTGGACTTGATGATATCTAAGGTCCCTTCAACCTTTAAAATCTGTGATGCCCTATAATCCCTTTGGTCATACTTTGGTCCCCTGGGTCTTACCATCTTGCCTGCTGCTTACACTCTTCATATTCCTAGGTACTGCCATCTGATCTGCTGATGCACACTAAGGACCCCAGACTTTGCCATCCCTTCTGTAACACCCATAAGTCTTCTAGGTCTTTCCATAGGGCCTGAAATGGATCTTTCTTATATGTGTAAGTGTAAGCTCCCCAGAATTAGAATTGTCTTGTGTTTCCCATTTGTGTCCCCAACTCTTAGTATAGTCCTTGTCACATAATAAGCATTTTATAAATGCTTTATCATTGATTCATTATTTCATTGTTACATGGGAAAGTTCAGTAAGTGATAGTGGCAAGGGGTGGGGAAGGAGGTAGAAAATATCCAGATATATACCCCACAAAAGCATATCAATAAAACTTTACCCAAAAAAGAAGATATGGCAAATACAAATTTTGTTAATTGATGGCTACGATATCTTTGTTAATCACTGAAGTCCTTTATATTACCACAATCTCCATCCACAGAGTGATTACTTCACCCTTCAGGGATTCCTAAGTGATTAAAGCATCATTTTACAAAGACCAATACCAGTGCCACCTACACCCAGGACAAAAGTTTCTGAAAAACCAAAAGAACATGTAAACTTTCTCTGTACATGACAATTAAAGTGGAGATAAAAGGTAGCTATGTCAATCAATAAAGCACCTACTATGTGCCAGGCACTGTGTTATGCTCTGGAGACACAAAAAGAAGTAAAAGACAGGGGCAGCTAGGTGGTGCAGTGAGTAGAGCACCAGACCTGGAATCAGGAGGGCCTGAGTTCAAATGTGGCCTTAGACACCTGACACACTTACTAGTTTTGTGACCTTGGGCAAGTCACTTAACCCCAATTGCCCTGCCTTCCCCCTCCAAAAAAAAAAAAAAAGTAAAAGACAATCTCTATTCTCAAGGAGTTTACAGTCTAATACAACACATATACACAAACAACTTCTAAACAGGATAAATAGAGGCTAGAAATAAGAGAGGTTGGGAAAGACTTTCTACAGAATAAGATGACTTAGTTGAAACTTAAAAGAAGCCAGGGATACCAATAGGCAGAGATGAGGAGAGATATAATTTCAGGCATGAGAGATAGCCAGAGAAAATGCCCAGAGATGAAAGAGGGAATGTCTTTTCCATGAAACAGCAAGGAGGGTCAGTATCACTAGATTGAAGAGTACATGGCCAGGAGCAAGGGGTAAGATGCCTGGGAAGGCAGAAAGGGGCTAGGTAATGAAAGGCTTTGAATGACAGGGAAAGGATTTTGTATTAGGTCATGGAGGCGATAGGAAGCCAAGGAAGTCTACTGAGTAAGGAGTGACAGAGTCAGACCCATGCTTTAGGAAAATCATATTGGTGGCTGATTGGAGATTAGATTGGTGTGGGGAAAGACTTTAGGGAGGCAGCCCCACCAGCCCGCTACTGTAATAGTCCAGGACATGAGATGATGAGGGCCTACAATAGAGGGGTGGCAGGGAAGAGCCAGGTGGAGGGGTGATATTCAAGAGATGTTGCAAAGGTAAAACTAGAAGGCAAAAAATTGTATATGGGGGTGAGAGATAGTGAGGAGTCCAGGATGACTCCTAGGTTGCAAGCCCAAGGGACAAGGAGGATGGTGTTGCCCTCCACAGCAACAGAGAAGGTAAGAGGAGGGGAAGGTATAGGGGAAAGACAATAAGTTCTGTTTTGAATATGTTTAGTTTAAGATCTCTATTAGACATTTAGTTTGAGATGTTTGAGAGGTAGCTGAAGATGGGAGATTAGAGGTCAGCAGAGAGGTTAGGGTAGGATAGGTAGATCTTAGAATTATCAGCATAGAAATAGTAACTAAATCCATGGGAGTTGATGAGATCAAGTGAAAATCCCTCTATAGAGAGAAAAGAGAAGAAGGTCCAGGACAGAACCCTGAGGGACACCTACAGTTAGAGGCCTTTTCCAGCAAAGGAGATTAAGGAGTGGTCAGATAGGTAAGAAAAGCTAAAGAGAGTGATAGCCTGAAAACCTAGAGAGAAGATGATCAACAGTGTCAGAAGCAGCAGAGAGGTCAAGAAAAATGATGCTTAAGAAAAGGCTACTGGATTTCACGACTCTGAGATCGTTGATAACTTTGAAGAGAGAACTTTCAATGGAATGATAAGGCCAGAAGCTAGACTGTAAGGAGTTAAAGAAGAGAGAAGACAGAAAGTGGAAGCACTTACTGTATGCTACCTTTTTGAAGAGTTTAGCTATGAAAGGAAGAAGAGATATAGAAAGAGGGATTGGAAGGATCAAGTGAAGGGTTTTTTTTTCAGAATGGGGGAGACATGGGCATATTTGTGGACAGTTGAGAATGAGCCAGTAGATAGGGAGAGGACATTTAATTTAGTTTAGATTTTTGTTTCTTAGGGGGAAGAGGGAAGGATAAGGTATGCAAAAAAAAAAAAAAAGGCAGAAAGAAAAGAGCATCAATGGAGCTTTTAAAGAGAATAAACATGAGAGATCAGGAGGTCCAGAAAGCAACAGAAAAATAAAGCATCTTTGGAGCTAAGGTAATGAATTGATTATATGCATAAATTTTTAAAAATAGCTTAACGTTGTAAGATTTGTAGTTTCATATATGATCCTCTCTTTATGGTCTGTATAAATTGAAGTGTTTATTTTCTTGGTGTTCATAAAATTCAGAGTAATTAAAAAAGGAAGTAAATAGCTATTAATATACTGAGATGGTTCATAATGAAACAGCTAGAGAGACTAGAAGAAAAGTTTTCAAATGACTAGAGGAAGAGAAAGGATGAACATTAGCACTACCCTACAAGTCCTCCTATTTGTCATTTTGCTTTGTTTTTTTTTTTAATCTAACTTGGCATGTAACAATATTATGGAAACTTTGGACTAACTGTTTTCAGATTTTAGTATTATACCACAAACCAAGGACCTACCCCTCTGCCCAAAAAAAGGTCAGCCTCTATGAAATCTAGCTGTGAATAAGTAAGAATGTAAACAATGACCTAACATTGATAATACTTTTCAAGTCCTGCATACTGAATTAAATCCTAAGCATCATAATGGCAGTTTAGAAAAAGGTAAGGAAATTTTAAAAAAATATTCGGGCTGATACCTATGTGTGTGTGTTTATGTGTACACAAAAAATAAACAGATATAGATAGTTGTATGTTGCATATGTCTATCTCTTAAACTCTCTCTACTCCTGTTTTCAGATCTTTAAGACTGGGACGATAATTTACGTTTATATAGTATTTTAAAGTTTACAAAGCATTTTCTCATGCATTCTCTCATTTGAGCCTCACAAATACTGTGAAACCATCAGTGTAGCTATTAACCCCATTTTACAGATCAAAAAGATGAGGCTCAGTCAAAGCAAGAGACTTGCTTTTAATTGTGTATGGTCACACAGAGGAAAGTGGCAATGACAGAATTTGAACCTAGATTTTCTGACTGACTTCTGGGAGTTCAGGACATTTTACAACATTTTTCCTCATTGTCTTCCTGGCTAACTGACCTACTTAATATTGTAGAACTAATAAAACTAAAATGAAATCGAAGATAAGGAAATGGGGTGGGAGGTTAAGGAGAGATAAGAGAGAGAAGGAGAAAAATGTTATGTAAGCTATCATACAAATTTTAAAATATATACATACATACATACATATATAAATACTCTCTTCAACTATAACATATCAAAGAGCTAGATTAGCCCTAAAAGAAGTATCTTTGATTTAGACTTAATACATTAAACCTAAAATTCCAACATTCCTTTAGGACAATGAGTTATCAACAAAATGTGTTAATATGAGATATATGAGAACAATGAAAAAAACTGGCCTCAGATGTCTGGTAAACATACTTATTAGATTTTAACTGACAGAATAAAAGATGTACTAGTCTTTTGTATTTTAAGAAGGTGTTTTTGGCAGGGTAATATCCCTTGTGGGCAAATGTGGCTGAAAGACCAATCTGTGGTCAGGAATTCATTATAGGCAGATTTTGAGAGCAGCCACTTCCTGAGAACTTGGCACTCACTGCACAAGAATCTCTTAGCCTGATAGTCATGTGACTCCTTCATTTAACTTAAGCCTCTCCAACTTGGATTTCTCCCCACTAAGCAGTCTGTCTTTGGCTGCTGTGTTGGGATCACTGACATAATGATGTATATTTCATTGCTTTAGGTTAGATTTCACATAGTCCTTGAACTATCCCTTTCTGTCCATCTGGTGAAGTATTATTCTCCATCAGCTCCGCACACTGTAACTTCCTACAGAATGGTGCATTTCATGCCCTCGCATGAAGAGTATAATAAAGGATGATTATGGTAATTATGCCATGTCTATGGCATGACTAAGCCCCCAAGCCCACAATTAAAGTTTCTGTGTCACCCGCTTACATTTACTGTAGTATGTAGATATCACTCTTCAGATTGTTCAAGATGCTAATGCTAGTCCAAGTCAGTTTTGGCCTCCATGACCTATTATCTCTTTGAGAGACCTTTCACTTCCACATACCCTACCGCCTAAAATAATTGGTAATCATGAAGCAGGGCAATGCAATTTGATCCTATGGGTTATGATAAGTAGTTTTTATCATCCTTAGAATTTCTGGATTTATTTGTTTCCGTAGCAACAAAAGAACTTGTTCACTGATACAATTGGCCCCCGGAAAGTAGGGTAGACTGAAGATCTCATAGATGAGTGACATTTGGGGGCTATCAGGCTAACTGTTTACTGTACCCTAATCTATCTGGGATAGCAGCTGTGCACCAGCTGCCTTTTTGTTTAAAACATCCTTCCTGTTTCATGTTAAGGAAAAAACCATGCAGAGACATCTGGCTTTCTATTGTGTGCTGCACTGGAAAGAACCCTAGATTATAGATTTAGAATCACAGAATCAGGGTTCAGTAAATCTGTTACCAAGCATTTATTAAGCACCTACTATGTACCAGGTGGGGCAGCTAGGTGACACAATTGATAGACTTGGATC
Source organism: Phalanger gymnotis (assembly GCA_028646595.1). Lineage (NCBI taxonomy): Eukaryota > Metazoa > Chordata > Mammalia > Diprotodontia > Phalangeridae > Phalanger > Phalanger gymnotis. Next base: position 227,102,364 of record CM053626.1, read on the forward strand.
TTGAGTAAGGAAGATTGGAGTTCAAATGTGGTCTCAGACAATTACTGGCTATGTGACCCTGAGCAAGTTACTTGGCCCTGTTTGCCTCAGTTTCCTCATTTATAAAATGAGCTGGAGAAGGAAACGGCAAACCATTCCAGCATCTTTGCCAAGAAAACCCTAAATGGGGTCATGAAGAGTTGGACACAACTGAAACAAGGGAACAACAACATGTACCAGGTACTGTGCTAAGCACTGGGGATAAAATAAAGCAAAAATAAAAATAAATAAAAATAAAGGTCCTTGCTCTCAAAAAAAACCTCACAGTCTAATGGGAGAGACAATATGCAAACAACTAAGGACAAACAAGTTATACACAGGATAAATTGGAAACAATAAAAAGAAAGCAATAGTATTAAGGGAGATTAGGAAAGACTTCCTGATGGGATTCGGTGACAAAAATGAGGAGGGAGAGAATTCCAGGAATGAGGGACAGGCAGTGGCATGCCTTGTGCAAGGAACAGCCAGGATCGAGTGTCACTGGATTGGGAGGAGAGGGAGACCAAGTAAGAAGAATGGAAAGGTGGGAAGGGATGAGGTATTATTCGATCCTGGAAATGATAGGGAGCCAATGGAGTTAATTGAATAGGAGGGCGACCTGGTCAGACCTGAGCTTCAGAATGATCACTTTCACAGCTGAATGGAGCATGCACCTAGAGTGAAGAGAGCCTTTGAGGCCAGCGTTCAAATCTAAAGCACCTAATTACTACCTGTGCGTGCCGGGTTAAGCTGCTTAACCTGCTAGACCTAGGTTTGCACATCTGCTAAATTGGAGGTCTAGATCTTTAAAGTCCTTTCCAGCTCTAAATGCTATTAGCCTACTGCCAATAAAGCGTTATGAACCGACAGCTTTCCCGTGTTCCTGACAAAATCACATTCAGTTAAACTCTTAGCTGCCCCATTAACTGGTGACTCAGCTCTGCAGATACACTCAGGTCCCGAGACGGCGGATAACTGAAGGTATAGTCTCAGGATACCTCATAGAGAGAGAGGCAGCACAGCCCAGGGGAGAGGAAACAGGGACACCCGCATTTTTCCAAGCCTGAGCTACTAAATTACAGATGGTTTAAATGCGCGGGCAGTATTCAGCGAGGTGATGGAGCCAGCTCGAACCAGCAGCTAACTGCTCAATTCTCAAACACTACAAACCAAGATTTGATTTTGTTTTCTTGATTTTTGTTGAAAGTGATAGAGAAAATGTTGACAATGCCGATTAAACTTAAAAGTGTGTCCTGTGCATTTTTTTTCCTGGAGAGCCTGTTGTTAAAAGTTACACACACTTCTAGATGGAGAAGTGATGAATACAGAGGCGCACCAAATCCTTTTTGGGTTTGAGCATTTTTTTCTTCTTGCTTAAAAACAAAACTCTAAATACAAATGAGCTGTCGAGGGCTCATCTTTAAATGCACCCACCTGCATTCAGGTTTCCTGTACTCTCCTGAACGGGATTTTCCTGGGAACTACAGCTACCAGAAGTCCCCGCGCAGCTGAAAACTACAATTCCCAGGAGACCACTCGGGTCTTTCAGGCGCGCTAATTTCCCTCACAGGGACTAAATAATGCCTCCTTCTGGCCGAAGTGAAATCTCCTCTGATTTCCTCCAGAAAGCCTAAGTCAATCAATAGAAAACTGATCCCGGTGGATAGGGAGACAGACGAGAGGAGATTGACAACTAAGTGACCCACGGGGGGCGTAAAGAGATGCGTGCAGAAAAACTAGAAAATGATTCGCCGGCGCCGCCTTGACGCCACTTCCGTTAGGGGCGGTTCCCCTCCTGCTCTTAGACGCGCGTAAATTGAAAGCGGGCTGTGGAGGTTTGGCGCCTAGTTGTGAGTCTCTGCTGAGCCGCGGCCCAAGCCTTGGCTCTCGTGCCAGGCAGCGGGAAGGTGAGAGACTGGGACAGAGCCCCAAGCTCGAGGAGGGACTGCCCAGTCCCCGCGCTCTGGATGATCCTGGGGTGGGGGGCGAAGGCGAGGGCGGGAGCCAGCCCCGGTAACGTGTACTACCCGGGATGCCTCATTGCAGGGCCCGGGGCCTCTGGTTCGGGCCGGGTGAGGACGTGTAAAAATGCAGGCCCGGTGACCCAGTGCGTAGAGCGCAGGACCTGTCGTCAGGAAGACCCGAGTCACGACCTAGTTCTGTGACTTCAGGAAAATCGCTTAACCTCAGCCCGTTCTGAGCGTTGTGGGGATCTAATGAGACAAAGCTCTTTACTGTCCGAGGCCTAGCTATTGTTATTATTAAATGCAAAGTGGTACCTTTCACTGGGGTGCCCTAGCCTAATATGTGAGATCCGATTGTGGGGAGAAGGAGGAAACATCGTGAGAATGTAAATATAAAATTAGATGTAATATATAATCTCTACATGTTTGTGAAATAAACTATATGTGTGTGTATGTGTGAAGATATATATAAATTCCATCTTACATATATATGTATATATAATGTAATTGTAATATACATATTTATACATGTGTGTATATGTATGCATATGTAATATATGTGTAATGGAATTTATCACCATACTTAATTTGCAACTATAGGAGAGGCAATCCGGCCCCAGGACTCAGGAAGACCTGAGTTCAGAGCCCATCTCTTGATACATACTGGGCGGGTTACCTGGACAAGTGATTTCACTTACCGATGCTCTCTAGGCACCTCCCTAAGACGAGTTGCAGAGAAAGTTCCGACCCACCCTAGTAGAGTTTCCTCCTGGGCATGTTTCCTTTAGCAAGGAAATCGTAGAACCAGTCCTCGTTCCTATGGAACTGGTAGAGCCTGATTGTGAAAGGGAAGCCCTTTTAACATATTTAAACATTGATAATTTTCAGAAGTCCAGAAAACAAATTGTTTTTTAAATGGCAACCAGAGTTCCTTCATGTATTTCTTGAACTTTTTTTGGTAAGTGCAATATATATTTTAAAACTTTCCATGTTTCAACTTTCTTCTTTCTTTATCATGCAGTATAACTGGCAGGATGGGGATACAAGGTTTGCTTCAGTTCATCAAAGATGCTTCTGAACCCATCCATATAAAGAAGTATAAAGGGCAAGTGGTAGCTGTGGATACGTACTGTTGGCTTCACAAAGGAGCCTTTGCTTGTGCTGAAAAGTTAGCCAAAGGTGAACCTACTGATCAGTAAGTATGAATTGATCTATTTTTGCACTTATTGGTTATTTCTCAATTATAAATGACGATATTTTCTTTAAGTTGTAACACTGAATGGGCTTTTTGTTGAAGGTACCCTCTTCCTAGTCACCTAAGCTTGAATCTTCAATATCATCAGCTCTTCCTCCTCACTAACTCCACATATCCAATATGTTGCCTAACTTTGTCCTTTTTATCTGTATAACATCTCTCATAAACTCCACTCTGTCACCATTCACACAGTTACGACAGTAGGTCATACCTTTATTACTTCTCACCTGGACTACTGCTATTGACTTTTAACTGGTCTCCCTACCTCAAGTGTCTCCTCAGGGTAATAATCTAACCTTAACTCAGTTGCCAAGGTAATTTTTCTAAAGTGTAAGTTTGACCGTATCATAAAGCTCAAGGGGTTCCCTATTATTTCCAGACTCAAATATAGAATAGGTATTGTTATCCTCATTTCATAGACTAAAAAATTGAGTCTCAGAGATGTCAAAAAACTAGCATTAGAAGTGGAAACCGAACTGAAGTCTCTCCTGATTCCTTCTTAAATACCCTTTCACTATACTATGCTTCCTTTCTCAATGTGTCCATTAACTTTGAAGATATGAGGAAAAAAAACAGGCAGCTTCTTGTGGACAATTTTCTGCAGCTCTTAACCGCTTCATAGTCACATAACTGAAGTACAGAAATAAAAGAGCCTACCATATCTCTTGTTTATTGGCCAAACCACTTGCCTCCCCGTGCCGACCCCCAACAAAACATTTGACCTGGTAGAACAAAACACAACCTTAAAGGCGTTCTTCAAACAAGATGTTTCCCATATATGATGTTAAGATTATACAAGATTCCTTGATAGATGCAACCACAAAAGCTATCTCTGTTGACTGTTTCTTTGCTTATCAGTATACATACTACATATATATACAGTAACAATGTCATGGAAGATGTCTTATACAAAAACAAATAAACAAAAATCTCCAGAGGGTAAGAGCTTACAAATTTGCTAGAGTAATATGTTACTAATGGGAAAGGGTGGGAAACATAGGAAATGGTTTTTAATGTTTAAGTTAAAGCCCTTTTGGGGATCTTTAAATTTTACTTCGTATGTTACCAGATTATCACATATGAATTATTGTTCTTTGTCAAATTATGAGCGTTTCTGGATTATTCATATCCAGTGTTGTACCTTTTCTTTTGGCTAGCACCTTCACCCCAAAGGTGGAGAATGAAAAGAATCATTAAACTAGAGAAACATTAGGGGCCTACTAAGTAAAGAATGCAACGTAGTAGAGAAAGACAAACTTAGCTTCAGCATGATCCCATTATTTGGACAGCTGCATGGCACAGTAGATAGAGTGTTGGGCCTGGAATCAGGAAGATTCATCTTTTTGAGTTCAAATCTTACCTCAGACATTTACTAGCTTGTGACCTTGAACTTAGCTTAACCCTGTTTGCCTCAGTTTCCTTATCTGTAAAATGAGCTGGAGAAGGAAATGGCAAACTGCTCCAGTATCTTTGCCAAGAAAACTTCAACTGGGGTTATGAAGAGTC
>CM053626.1:227107606-227163543 GCA_028646595.1 Phalanger gymnotis
AAGATGGGGCTAACTCCAGGGAGGGCCTAGTTTACATGTCTGGGACAGCAGAGGCTCTTAGACCACGTGGGTTTAAGTCACCTCTTTGTGAGGATTTTAGGTTACGTGGGTGAGTCCATGTGTGACTCACCCCTGACGATGAAAAAGATATAAAAACCAGGGCTTGGCCTCCCCTTCCTTGGAGCTCTTTGCTGCAGCAGCGGTGGCTTGAGAGACTCTGGGCCAGCCCTTGTTCTGAGTTCCCAGGCTGAACCTAGATGTTGGTAACTATGAATTTGTATTGGGTCTGTCTGCTGATGTTTGTAATTTGTTTGTAATTTGCTCTGAAGTTCAGGATGCTGGCTTTTTTCCTTGAACTAAGTGAATGATATTTGTGTGCTGAATTAAAGTAAGCTTGTCAACCCCTTCACCTTGCTTTCCTTAGTTAAGCAGATCAAAAGAACATGTGCTTTCTGGGTGCTGGTTGTTGGTGGATCTTTCACCTGCACAGAAGCTGCTAGCTGGATTGTGGAAACAGCATAGGAGAACTAAAGTCCAAGAAAACAAATAAACAAGCTCAAAGAGACAGAAGAACAAAAAACTCAAGTACTGTATTTAACAGTGGCAAGTAAACCTCCTTGGTCAGGCCTTGGATGCCTCGGGGTGGTATATAGTTAAGGATGGATGAGGTTATTTCCAAGCTCTGGTATCATAGAAACTTTTTTTTACTCCCCAAAGGAAACAACAAATTTTGGTCTAGCTACTTGATTCGTAGCTTAACTGATTTCTTCACTAGGAAGGGGTTAATCAACTATTACTTGTTGATTGGTTTGACAGAATAGATAGAGCAAGGACATAAGCTTGTTTCAAGGGGCTACAAAGTAGCTACTAGTAGTCAAGCACAGACAAAAAGCTGAATAGTCCCTGCCCTTAAGGAGTTTATATTCTGTGGTGGAAAGAACCAGCAAACATACAAGTGAAAACAATGCATAAATGTAAATATTAAGAAATTTGGTTGGGGGACCAGTAATGATAGGGAGGACCTCCTGTAGAAGATGACGCTTAAGTAGAGTCCAGAAAGAAACCAGATTCTAAGAGTACCAGGTGAGGAGGGAGAACATTGAATGTATGGGGGACAGGAGAGTGCAAAAGCAGTGAAGAGAGTTGAAGAATCTTCTGTGAGGAACAGTATGTAGATCAGTATGGCTGAACCTTAGAGTCTGTGGAAGGGAGCAATGTGAAAGAAGATTGAAAAGATAGGAAATGTCCATGAGGTGTATAGCTTTAAATGCCAAACAGAGGAATTTATGTTTGGTCCTACAAGTCATAGGGAGCCATGGGATTTTATTGAGTTGGGGAGTAACATGGTGAGACATGCACTTTAGGAAAATCATTTTGGTAGATGGACTAGGCTGGACTAGAGTGGGGAGATACTTGGGGTAGGGTGTCTAATTAGAAGGCATTGGAAGAGTGTAGGAAGAGCCAAACGATAACATTTCTTCACAGAAAGAATTCCATACTGATGATACTAATTGGTAAAAAAAAATTGCTTCCTTCAACCTCCGGGGAATGCCCACTAATTCTAATCTTCAGACTTGAAAAATAAGTCATTATTGCCACTCTTCAAACCCTTCACAACATTAAAGTTTCCAGTCATACCCATTTCTCTTACTTATTTTTTTTCCTTCTTTATTATTTGATCCACATTGGAGACTAATGTTTGGAAGCCTTCTCTCTTTCACTTCTAATCAAGACAAGAAAAGAAACTATTGTCCTGATGCTGTCAGGACAGCTGCAGGGTTTCCAGGATTTGGGGACCTGGGGCATTAAGTAGAGGTGGGAGCTCGGCTTTGCCCAACTTCAGCAGTCCTAAGGATTCTCTAATCTGTGCATTTTCACTCAAAGGGAGTATACTCGAGTCAGTTTCAGCCCCACAGTTCCAGATCCATAAAGCAGGGCTATCCCTGGTTACATAGGAGACTCTTAATGGCTCCAGATTCTTATTGTCACCTTGTTTGTGGATACAGATTAATAACAGTGGCAAGTACATTTAGTCCCAGCCCAGAAGGGCAGAAAGGCCAGAGTAGCAGAAGGTGGGGAATGCTCTAGTACTAGAGACTAGTCCCAGCTTCCCTACTCATCAGCTTATTCTCTCTCAAGAGAACAAAAGCCCTGTTCTGCTGCTGGCCAAAGCACAGCTCCAGAACCATATTAAGTCCCTGCTTCCTGGAGATTCCCAAAATCCTGGCTCCAGAGCTGATCCACCTCCAGCCTTTCACCTGAAGCCAAGTCAAGTGATTCCAGCATTTTTCCTTCTGCTCTCTTGAGGAGCCTAATAAAGCACCTTACTCTGCCTACTCTGGTCCTGAGTTCTTTGGGTGAGAATGGGCAAATCACACGGATCTTCCTAAGGTCAAGTGAAGGGAAGCAGTGGGCAGTTAAAGCTCATCCCGGGCTTACCCCTGGATCTTTGCCTTGGGGTGTCCTGTGATTCCCCACTGCTGTGTTAAGAGGGCTACCACTCTGGATTCCGATGGGGAACCCTGTGGTCTGCACAGCTTTCTTAAAGGGACATCACATGGGTCCTCCTTAGGGTCTGACCCCTAGGAGGCCCTGTGATCCCCACAGATTAAGGGGAGCTAATGCTTGGTCTTCCTCTGGAGGTCCTGTGGTCTGTACAGCCTTCCCTAGGGATTATCACAGGGTTCTTCCTCAGGACTTTGGCCCTGCCTAGGAAGTCCAGTGATCCCCAAAGTCACGCGTTCTCACAATTTGGGGAAGTCCAGTGATCCCCAAAACCACGGTTCTCACAACTCCAAGCTGCTTGAAGGAATATCATTTTAACTCTCCTTCCTGTCTCATTCCCACATACACACCTTCATTCTGTTGGTTTGAGATAGGATTACAATGTATGCATACTCACACACACACTCAGCATCCTTTGTTTTATTGACTAGATGTGTCTCCTTGCAGTGTTTTGAAGTTTGCACTTTTGCGAGAATGAATAGCTGCCCTTATGAAGCTTTAAAAAGAAAAAAAAATAATAAAAGGCAGTGAATGGAAACTCTATCTTTCAAGGGTGGAATGTCACCTTAACATTTGACCAAATTTGTGAAACATTAACTGTGGGGGGATGGTATAGTTGATCAAAGGCATGAAGGCCTGGGTTCAAAGTATTTGCCTCTGGCACATACAGGCCACTGGGCCCTGGGCGAGAATCTTAACATGACAGTGCTTAGGAAATAAGATAAGAGATTCAGAGAAGGGGCTAAATTTCCTTGGTAGACAAATTTTACTCATTTAGGAATTCTGTAGAATAATGAAATCACAGGCCCAGATCCATGACCTGGTATCAGCAACAAAGCTAAGAGGGAATGAATAATTACTTTTGAAATCATAGTATCAGAGACTTAGAACTGACAAGCATCATCACCTTGTCCATTTTCCCTGTGAGGAAACTAAGGCCCTGAATGTAACTTGACTAAAGTCAGGCAGCTTCTGCCTAACAAAACGCAAAGGCTCACATTTGAGCCTAGCTCTTCACACTCCAAAAGATAGCTAGGTGGTGAAGTGGTTAACGCTGGGCTCGGATTCAGGAAAACTCTCCTCCTGAATTCAAATCCAGCCTCAGACACTTACTAGCTGTGTGACCTGGGACAAGTCAGTGTTTGCCTCAATTTCCTCATCTGTACAAAGAACTGTAGAAGGAAATGGCAGACCACTCCAATATCTCCAATATCTATTTGCCAAGAAAATCCCAAATGGGATCACAAAGAGTCAGACATGATTCAAATGACTGAACAACAACTTTACACTCCAGATCCAGTCTCTCACGAAGTTGTATGTTTGAATAGAAGCGTGTTCTAATCTGACTCTATAGTTTACTTGCTCTGTTTCTTTGAACAAGCAACTCTCTGGGCCTTAGTTTCCACATAAAAAATCAAGAGGTTGGGGTAACTAATTTCTAAATTCCATTTCAGCTCAAAGTCCTGGGATACTATGAAACTTAAATGACATTTAAGGACACAGAAACGCTTCAAATCTGATTTGGAAAGCTTAGTAATTATCAAACTTGTTGTGCAATCATTTCTGTTATGTGTTGACTCTTTGTGACCTCATTTGGAGTTTTCTTGGTAAGCATACTGGTGTGGTCTGCCTTTTCCTTCTCCAGATTATCAAATTTAGTAGTCAATATTTAGAGATTTGAATGAATGAATAGGAAACAGGGCTTTCCCTAATAAAGAGGGAGTGAAATAGGTTCTTATGACTTTATCAAAGTCGGTTGTGGCAGTAGATAGGCATAATCAACCAAGGAGTAGGAGATTACTTAAACTAGGCTCTAAAAGGGTCTTAGCACTTGGAGGACATCAAGAGATGTCAGGCTGTTTTCATAATCTTTTTATCAATTTGTCCAGGGATGATCTGGCTTGAGATAATCCAGTTTTCTCTCTCCCCTAACTCCTAAGAAACTGTTTCATGACCAGAAAAGGAAAAGATTGATATCTTTTATGACAATGAAATGAAGGTGACTTAGAATTTTCTCAGTTTGCTTTTCTGGTGGATGGGTCATTCAGTGTATTAAATGACAGGTCAAAAGGTCTATTACTGTGTGAGAGTAATAGAATGGGGAATACTTTATCTTGTCCTTATAGATTGTTAGCTCCTTGAGGGCTCCAGAACTCATAGTAGGCACTTAATAGATTTTTATTAGATTGGATTCTCAGCAATTTGGAGATGATTTCAGACAAGTATTATTTTTTTATCTTGCCCCTCAGATATGGGGATTTAACCAGTTTTGAGGGCTGAATTGCCCATGTGCTGAAAAAGGTTAAACTTTTGGAGTTCTGAATGGCTGTTCCAGATCTTATCACTGGCCAAGTGTCTTGGGGGAATTGAGAAGGAAGTGGGATGGTAAGCCTCATACATCAGTCCTTTTTACACTCCCTCAGGTAAAAACCAAAAAGGGTAAAGGCTGCTTCAGGAGTCATCAATATGAAAATCCCATATCTTGGAGAAAAAGGGAAGAGCATTCCCAGAATCCTTCCTGGAACTATGGAACAGAGTCTATAGGGGAACGGTAGTCAGAGATTGCCTCAGGATCCATTTCTTTGGAAGAATGGGTCTCATTGCAGCATGTATTAACCAGTACCTCAAAAACATCCTTTATCTGCTATCCAAGATTATCTGGGCATTGTAGCTGGGACCTTGAGAATGAAGAGTAACAGCCACAGAAGCCCTCCTATTGGAGACAGGAGTCTAATTCAAAGGGAGCAGGGTCTGAAGTATAAATCTGGCCAGTGGCTTTGGAGGTTGGGAAAACTTCCTTTGGAGACAGGGAAAAGGAACTTCAATATGTCTGGTGGTAAAATGAATAAGGTACTTTCTTTTATCCATCACATTATAATGGTTGGAGATTTGAAGGACTTGAGGAAAACATTGGTTGCAAGTAGAGTTTGTTTTGTTTTCACTGTTAGTAGCTAGAAGGAAATTCTTAATTTTATAAAAGGTAGAGAGAGGGAAGCAATTTTCATCCACCCACCCACTAAAAAAGGATGTGAGAGGCATGTTTAACACTAAGACACTATGTTTGGGTTCCAGTCCCGGCCTTAAGTTTTAAAACTTTTCTCAGTTTCCCTGTTCTGAGGTGAACCGGGAAATCAGATGACCCTACCTCAAATGATAAGAGAATGATTGGTTTTCTAGTAGACTACTCTGATCAATCAATCCATAGAGGAAGATAACTGAATTCTAGTCATTTGCACATAGTCACTTTCTCTTCCTGGGTTGATACCACCTAGAAATTTAAACTGCCTATGAGGTTAGTTGGTGAGTAAGACCAAGAACACAGGGATTCCAGGTCAGGTTGCTTCCTGAAATTATTTTCCACTCAAATTTTATTTTCTTTTTGGATGGCCTCTGCCAGTAACTAGAATCAGCTGCTTTTATGCCATGGAACACTAGGAGTATTGACAGATTTCTGTGATATATTTGTTCTTGTCTCATCTTTAGTACTAACAGACCCTTGGAGACTTCCTTCTGTCTGCTGATGTCAAATGGTTTAGGTATCTCCTGAATGCTGCCTTCCGTTTTTTTGTAATTTATTTTTTTAAATTTTTAAACATTTTTATTTAAAGTTTTTTGAGTTCCAAATTCTATCCCTCTGTCCCTGAGATGATAAGCAATCAGATAGAGGTTATTATACATGTGCAATTATGCAAAACATTTCCGTATTAGTCATTTTGTACCAGAAAACTTAGATAAAAGAAAAAAAGTGAAAAATAGCATGCTTCAGTCTGTATGCAGTCAATATCAGTTCTTTCTCTGGAGGTGGATATTATGCTTCACCATCAGGCCTTTGGGATTGTCTTAGGATCATTGTATTGCTGAGAACAGCTAAGTCCTTCACAATTCTTCATTGAACAATATTGTTGTTACTGTGTACAGCTGTCTGTTCTGTTCACTTCACTATGTATCAGTTCATGTAAGTTTTTTCAGCTTTTTCTGAAATCATCTTGCTTGCCATTTCTTATGGCACAATAATATTCCATTACAATCATATACTGCAGCTTGTTTAGCCATTACCCAATTCATGGGCATCCTTTTGATTTCCAATTCTTAGCCACCACAAAAAGACCTGCTATAAATATTTTTGTACAAACAGGTCCTTGTCCCTTCTGTTTTGATGTCTTTGGGATATAGACCTAGCAGTCTTCCTCTGGTTTTAACCTAGGCCAATGAAGAGAAAGGAGAATACTGCTCCCACTGTCCCCAAAGCCTCAAGTCCTTGGCAGAAGGGGATGCCTTTGGTGGGGAGGGAAATGTCTGTGAGGTCAAGAAGAATGCAGGTGATTGGGAGGATGCTGATCATTTTTTTTCAGGAAGAAATATGGTCCTTGATTTTGACTCCTCTGGTGAGGAGCTACCAGAGGAACTCTGGATTTCTGATAAAGCAGGTACAGTAGATTTCTAATGAGGCTTTTCTTGGTCTTCCACTTATTACTTCCAGCTACCTGCACCTTCACAGGAATCACGACTATCTCAGCCAATTCTTTAACAAGAAGGCAATCTGTAGATGATTCTGTGGAGGAAAGAAGGGATATTGGTGTTCGCCTATGTGGCACAGTGAAATGAACATTGACTCCAATGCCACTTCTGATATTTTCCTGCCTGTGTGACCTTGGCCAAGTTTTACTTAATTTTTTTGATTATTTTTCTTAAAATATCCTTTCTTACTTTAGATCTATGAAGCCCAAATGCTGAAACAGAAATCTCCTAGTAATCTGTGGATCCCTCAGGAAATTAGCATTTCTGAAGTACTTGTCCCAAAGTCTGGCTCTATTAGAATTCCCATCTTATAGGATACTTTCAGATCTACAGAGCTGTACCCACACAATGATCCTGTCAAAGGGCTGAGCTTTGTCAGAAAAGCTCAGAATGAAAGACATGTGTAAAGTCAGAAAGTAGGCCCTGGAACTTGCAACCAGTTCTCCCACCGCCAAATGCAGTGCTCTCTTCTGTAATGCTTTGTTGCTCCCTAGAAGGGTTGCCCCATTCTGGGACCCCCAAATGCATGCTGTACTGGCTAAGGCTTGATTAGAATGTAAGGGAAAAGTGTGGCTACAGGTAACAAGCTTTCAGAAGTTCTAATGTCACAGAGTAGGCAACAGGAGGGTAAGGGAGAGAAAAAATATTTCTGGGTCCAAGGGTAGGTTAGATTGGACTGAAATGAGAGAAAATGACACTATTTGTTGTTTGTGTTCTATTTCTTCTCCCTAGGCCATTACCAATACCAGCCTATTAGTACAGTTTAAAAATATGTCCCTGTCAGAATCTCCATGCCAAGGCCACCCCTCTCTCTTTTTATTATTAGACACCTTGTTTTCCAGAACTAAGGCCCAGAAAGCAAGCTGTGTCCTGAGCTTGGCATAACAACAATCCTTTGCAGTTCACACTCTAGATGATCTCAGCCACAGCAAAATCCCAGAATTCACACTAGCATCAGATGATCCCCGAGCTTGGACAAGCACCGATAGTGTCCTAATTCTGGTCATGAAGTCCTTCTATGAATCAAACTTGTCTCATTGCTGCTGTTACCCCGTATTGTCAGGGCTATAGTTGATTGCGTAGCAACTAGTATATGTACTGAGATTTGCGCACACTAAAGCGGGTCTGCTTGGTGTTAGAGGAGACCCTGGAACATGTGTGTAGTTTCCCTCCTCCAATAGAATAAAGAAAGTTTTTTGCTTATAACCACTGTTAGTTCTTAGGGTTTTTTGTTTTGTTTTGTGTTTAGAGTTAACTGTATTTTTACAACCTGTGTGAGTTCTCTCCCTTTCTCTCTCTCTCTGACTTAACAGTAGTTGCAGAACTGCTGTGGTTCTTGGGTTTTTCAGGGTTGGGTATTTTCAGGGTTGACATTCCTAATCTTCAAAAAAAAATCTGTAGGAGCAGCCTAGGTGAGAATGAACTATTGACTGATTATGTGGAATAAGGCAATTCCAGGATTCCTTGGGATCTGTTTTCTGAATTTTAATATCCATGATCTCTGAGTCATCTGTGTTTTTTTAAATTTCCAGATCAATAAATTCATTGCAGAACATCCATAGGAAGTAGATTGTGTTTTTATTACATTTTAGGGTAGATCTTATCTATAACTGACTCTAACCTTCTAATTTGACTTCAATTAAATTTTACAATTAAATTCTCTATTGAAGGTTCTTGGAAATAGAAAATGTATTTTTCTCCTCATTCCTGAGACTTATTTTCACATATTTCATAGGATAAAGAAACCATCGAGAGACCTGGTCCAAATCCTTCATTTTACACAAGAGGAAGTAGCCCCACAGAGGTTAAATGAGAGGGAAACAAACATCACATTGCACAGGGAAGCACTATAAGAATCGAGATTCAGCTAGATGGCCCAGAGGGCCTGGAGTCAGGAAGACTCATCTTCGTGAGTTCAAATCTGGCCTCAGAACATTGTGTGTCACCGTAGTATCACACACTTAGCTATGTACCCTGGGCAAGTCACGACCCTATGTGCCTCAGTTTCCTCATCTGTAAAATAAGCTAGAGAAGGAAATGCAAATTACTCTAGTATCTTTGCCATGAAAACTTCAAATCGGGTCACCGTCGACATGACTGAAAGGGCTGAACGACACGTTGAACCAAAGAGGTTGACAAGAAAGATATTTTCATTCCATATGTTGGAAGAATACCCTCATATTCTGAAACTCTGGACCTTCTATAACTGGTCAGTGAGTCAACATCATTCCCTGAGTTCCTGTCCCTACAGTAAACAGCTGAAGGCTGGAAAAATCAGGAGAAATAAAAGAGAGGATCTCTCCCTGTCTAGACACCAAATTGTCCTTGATTGTTCAATCTGTTCGGCTGTATCTGATGCTCTGTGATCCTATGAGTTTGCATAGAAAGTTGTCTCCAACCCAGCATCATCAACCTCAACAAGATAAGCAGACCTTGGACACTATTCTACACTATTATATTACATGCAGTGCTAGAGATAGGAAGTTCCAGGCCCTGTGTAATTTCTACAGCCATCACTGTGACAGCCATAATCTTTTGTGGTACTCAACAAAACAGCTGATAGGCTAGCAGCTGCACTATCTCAGGAAGGCCACCAGGTGGCACTGTTTAGCTGCAAAATGACGGAGTGGATCCTTAATGACTTAGAGATGGCAAAAAGTGCCTATGACTATCAAAGTGTGTGCTTGTGGTTCTGTGGTTCTCAATTGTGACCCACCAGGGGACCATGACGGGAACCCAGACTAAGAGACATACTTGCATCATTCAGGCACTGAACATGGTCAACAGCAAGCAAGGCATAAACACCCTAAACAGAATGTAAGAACACAATAAGATATGGGATTGGAAAGAGATGTTTGAGTGAGTTTGAGACACTAGCCCACTGAAAAGCTTTGGGTATGGTTGATATACACTCTGGATTTGAAACTCCGATTACAGTCGGACTGTTTGTTCAAATTAGCACAACTTTCAGCCAGTCATGGGAATACAGAGAAATTAATCACTTTCTTTTTTTGGGGGCAGGGCAATTGGGGTTAAGTGACTTGCCCAAGGTCACACAGCTAGTACATGTGTCAAGTGTCTGAGGCCGGATTTGAACTCAGGTCCTCCTGACTCCTGGGCCAGTGCTCCACTCACTGCGCTACCTAACTATATCCATCTATCTACACACACACACATATGCATACATATTTAAAAACAGAAAAAATACAATATATAAAATATTTTAAAAATTAAATTTACTTAAAATTTTAAATTATGTATGAAATATATTAATATATTTGTTTTTCTTAACTTGGCAAACAACAAAAATTAGCATTTAGATATAGAGAAGAATTGAAAAATTGAATCCTCCTAGGGTGAGAATTTGGGTAGGCTCCTAGGGCAGCTGTTGTAACTACTATTCATCATCTTCCCCACCCAATCTGGTACTTTGTAAGCCTGATGGTTTGAATTATAACACATTGGCCTGGTGGTCAGAAAAGCTGTGAGAAAAATTTTCTAGAATTCATACTGCATGCTCCTTGGTTTTTGTTTTGTTTAGTTTTGGTTTTGGTCCTTGACTGTGAGAAGACCATTTTTAATCATATGTGTTTTTAATTTCAATTACAAAGTCATTTTATTCAAATGGTTTATAATATAATATAAATTATAGTTTATTAATGTTTTGCATTTTAAACACATATTTTAAAAAAAGACATACACCTATTGGACTAAGGAACATATGGGTTTAGGCCACAATATTTGAGCTGTGGGCAGAGGGTTTTTGTTTGTTTGCTTGGTTTGTTGTTGCTGCTGTTCTGATTTTTGTAATGGCTTATAAGGAGTTAAGGAAGAAAAGGAGACCAGGCTAATAGATCTGTTGGAAAGAGACGCTTTTTCCCCTCGGGGCAGTGGCAAAAGCCTTGTTTAAATATGTGGAGAACATCCTTTTTGTAATAAGGAGAAGGTTTGTTCTGATGCAGTTGGATTATTTGAGAATACATTGAAGAAGCTGTGCTTGAAATACTGAAAGTGCCATTTGGGTCCTCCTATCTGTTGAAAAGTTGTATTGCCAATGCTAGGAGAAAGAACATAACTAGTCTTTAAATAATAAGCAATTAGAGAAAGAGGTAAATGAGCATTTGATTTAAAAAAAAATCACCTTTCACTAAAGGGCCTAATCATTAGGCCATAATAAATTTGTTGATTACACAGGTGAAAAAGGTCAAAGTTAAGGGGAGAAAGATCTAGAATTGAGGGCTTTAGAAAAGAATAATAAGGGTACTCACAATTGGGAGGTAAGTTGAGTGAGTGGTGAAAGAGCCTCTAGCTTATCCTATTACCACCCCCTTACAGGGGAGTGTCTTCTGTTATGTGTGAGTTAGACAGTGGGTGAGCTTTTCAGATTACTTCTCTGAATTAGTAGCCTTGACCAATTAGATTTGATTGCTGTTTGATAGACTACCTACTGTTTTGAAGGGTATATAAACTGAGTTCCCACCATGATTGTCTTTGTTCTGGCCAAATGACCAACCTGCCGGCCTTATTAATAAGATGATTAAATTACTCAGAAACTAGGTCTCTTGAACCTTTAAAAACATCACTTTAAAAACAGGCTGATCTGGATGATGATTCTGCAAAAGAGATAGAAAATAAATGGTCAGATAGCTAATAGGAGAACCAGGACAAAGTGTCCTGAAAATTTAAGAGAAGAGAGTATCAAGGAGAAAAGGGTGATTGAGAGTGTCAAAGACTGCCAAGAGGTCAAGGGGAAAACATTGAGAAAAGACCATTCAATTTTGCAATTAAGAAATCATTGATATTGGAATTATGGTGGTGCCATTGA
Source organism: Phalanger gymnotis (assembly GCA_028646595.1). Taxonomy (NCBI): domain Eukaryota; kingdom Metazoa; phylum Chordata; class Mammalia; order Diprotodontia; family Phalangeridae; genus Phalanger; species Phalanger gymnotis. The sequence goes on from CM053626.1 coordinate 227,119,455, forward strand.
CAGTAATACAAGATTTAGGAAAAAAGAAAGATTTGGGAAGGAAGATGAGTTCTTTTTTGGACATGTTGAGTTTGAGATGTCTACAGGACATCCAACTGGAGATGTCCAATAGGCAGATGGTGATATAAAACTGGAGGTCAGGGGAGAGAGAATGGGGCTGGAAAAATATATGTGAAAATGGTAAACATGGATAGGTTAATTGAATCCATAGGAGCTGATGAGATCTCCAAATGAAAAAATATAGAGGGAGAAGAGAACAGGGCCCAGGACCAAGCTTTGGAGATTACCCACAATTAGCAGGTATGTCCATGATGGGTTTATGGGACCTGGACCCCTAAAAGGAAGAGATCATGTCTCTGAAAGCAACCCAAGCCCTGAACTTTCCCACACTGGTGGTTTGCCTGAGCCATCTGGCCCACCCCAGTCCACCTAGATATTCAATAATCCTTTTAATGCCCTTTCACTTTGACTCTCAACCATATAATTTCTTTCATTATCTGTACCTGGCCCACCCCAGGCTATTTACCACTCCTCAATTGCATCCAGATCTTCTTTCTGTCTTTTTTGTATATAGGTACCAATCTCACCCTTATTGAGCTACAAACTCACTAGGAACTCTGTCTGCACCTAATGACGATACGATAGTAGATTTACTAGGAATCTTGCCTGCCATACTGGTGTTATAATAAAACCTTGCTACTTTGACTGAAAGAAGGCTTGAGTAGTCAAATTCTTTTGAGGCAGACTTGCCCTGTACCCTTACATTTCAGAGTTTCCAGAACCCAAACCACAACAACATGGATTAATATTCAGCAAAACATACTGAGGAGCAGCCAGAAAAATAGAAGGAGAACAAGTATGGTGTAATGTCATACCAACATAAGTAAAAGAGAGTATAATGGAGATCAGTAGTGTTAAAGTCTTCAGGGAGGTCAGGCGAGATGAAAATTTGAGAAAAAGCCATTAGATTAACAAGGAGATCATTGGCTACTAGCTGGGATGGCTCTAGAAAAATAGGAAAAAGGGAGTTCAGGCAAGGTTTAGATAAAGAGAAAGATAAGGAAAAAATAAAGTATTTCTTCACAATATGCTTACGCATAGAACCAAAATTAATGGTAGACCACTCAACCCTTCCTTTCATTAATTCATTCTCCCATAGTACTTAACAATTAATCTTTCTTGAAACACAAGTCTGAGAAAGGTTGTGTTTGAGGGGAACAAATGGTTGAAGAAAGAAGCCATACCCTTCCCCATGGTCAGATGAAAATGGAGGAAACCAAGAATTAGAGGAAAGAAGAAAGCTGCAGAAACTTGAGACCTGGGCTTCTTGGTGGAGGAAAAAAAAAGAGCTGAGGCTGTGATGGGAGGTGGAGTATGCTTCCTTTTATTCATCATATTCATAATTTCTTACAGTGTAGTAATAATTCAATTACATTCATGTACCACAATTTGTTTTAGCGTCTACTTCCCCCTGCCCCCCCCCCAATTATTTGCGATCACCAAAAGTACTGTTATAAATATTTTGATGTATATGGGGACTTTCTTATCATTTGCCTCCTTGTGGTATAAGCCTAATAGTGGAATCTCTGGGTCAAGGGATATGGACATTTTAGTCACTTTGTTCACTTAATTTTGGACTTTTTAATCCTTAGTCTGGTCTGTTCCTTACCCTTCCTCTCTTCCCCTGCCTTTTTTTTTTTTTAGCAGTAGTTACTAAACTGGCTATACTTCTCATAAAATGAAGGTGACTGCCCCATCATTAAAGTGTTTGGAGAATAAATGACTGTTGGTGAAATGTTTTAATATACTTTTATGAAAGGTATCATATGAAGATAAAATATAGTTATTACTCTTTCCCTTCTCTTACAGCCGAAAAGGCCGTTTAATGTTTTTTGTAGCCATAGATTAACATTGGGACTGCTTTCATTTCTATTACCAGAAATAGTTCACATTCTCCCTCCTTACCTCCACACCAGTTTCCATGTACATCAGGGTGGGTTTGTGTTCCCCCCATGTCACGAGGGTAACCTGCTGCCTCTACAATTGTATAATTCCTCAACTTCTGTTGCTATGACTACATATGGGTTTTTGCAGGGCTGCATGTTGTGTTTTGTTTTAATGGTTCTTGGTTTCTTTCAAGGTCTCAGTAGTAAATTCAGTGAACTGATTGACTTAGAGGTACTCTCAGGAATTTTCTTGCTGCCTTCCCCACATCTGTATCTAATCTTCTCTTCTCATCAGCTGATTTTTTTCCCCCAAAGAAGCTTGTGTAGTATATACAGTTTTTAATCTTTTTGGTTTTGTGGTAGATGTTGGCCAACATCTGATTAATCAATTTTAAACCACTATAAGCTGTGTTGAAGGCTATAAAACTACCCAGAAGTTAAATTAAATTCTTAACTTTTCTCTTAGTTTGTGCACTTTTTGACAAGAGTCTCAGAGAACCTCCATTTGTGAATTTAGAATCGCTTTCCTGAAAGAACCTTCTGTTGAGAAAATGAATGTGATCAGAATCACAGTAAGGGGAGACACAACATGTAACCCCATCCACAGAATTACAGAATATTAGCAGTGAAAGAGACTTTATGGATTATCTAGTATCACCTTTTTCATTTTACAGATGAGGAAACTGAGGCCTAGTGAGAAAAAACTGTTTGCTCAAGACCACACAACTGGTAAGTGGATGGTCAATCACTCCACTAATCAACAAGCATTCATCTAGCACCATCTGTGTTCTAGGCATTTTGCTGAGCACTGAAAAGTGTTCAGGTCTTCTGATTCTAAGTCAAATGCTCTTTCTACTAGATAAATATCGAGTGATTTTATACCAGCAATTATGCTCAGAATAAATTTCTATCCACATTGATCAACAAACATTTATTAAGTATTAACTGTGTTCCAGTCACTGTGGATGCAAAGTGAAAAGCAAAACTGTCCATTCCTTCAAGCCTATATTCCAAGGGGCGGTGCAGGGCAGGGCGGGGTTACAACATGTACCTATACAGATATATGCAAAACGTACACAACATGTACATATATATATGTATATATGTAATATACTTATTTATTTACAACACATAAACTGCAGGTACAAGGTACCCTTGGGAGTAAGAAACAGTTCAAAAGACCTTAAAGTCAGACTTATCCCACCCCCCCTTAGCCTTTGGTCATAGCCACACTGACCATAGTTGTTGTCGCTCAGTCATTTCTCAGTTGTGTCTGACCCTTCATGATCTCATTTGGGGTTTTCTTGGCAGAGAAACTGGAATGGCAAACCATTTCTTTCTCCAGCTCATTTTACAAATGAGGAACTGAGGCAAACAGAGTTGAGTGACTTGCCCAAGGTCACATAGCTAGTAAATATCTGAGGCTGGATTTGAACTCAGGTCTTCTTGACTCTAGGCCCATTGACCTATCCACTGTCTACCCCGTATAACTCTCCCCAAAGCAAAAGACTTGCACAGTAGGGTATACCGTGTTTTGGTGCCATATGTATCGTTAGTTGGGTTGGGAGCCAACTTAACTGAATAAGCCAATATTCTATGTCATAAATGCAAAGGAAGTCAGAAAAGATATCCCAAGTCTGTTTGCTTACTTTCTTAAATCCAGAGTCTTAAAACATGAGAAGAGCCTTTGATTCCATTATTTGTTTATCTGACATATTTCATGCCCTCCTTGTTCCCACTGCATATTTCAAACTCTTACAATGGTCACACTTGGGCCATTTTGGGGCCAGCAAATGTTCTGCTCTTACAGTCACTTTTTCCTCAGCCTCCCACAGCATCTGGTAGTGGTTGTTTTATTTTCCATTTAAGAAGCTCTTGAAAATTTGGCAAAATGGAAGCATTGTAAAGCGAGAAATTTTTGGTGGTGGGAGCTTCGTGTGATGGAAAAAAGTGGCTAGCTGAGGCCATGAAACTGGATCCTGAGTTCCCTTTGCTCTGAAGAAAATGGTTCCACTCAATCTAACATAACCATGAAAATTTATAGATTTCTTCCCTTTGGTCCACTCTTAGTTCATTTATTTCCTGGTAATGGGGGCTGGTTCTGAGTCCCATCTAGAAAACCAGAAGCTAAATTTCCAGTGTTATGCCTTATCCTTGAGTATAGCTTTCTGGAGAACAGTTGAATCATTTTAGTAATATGCAGAAGAAATCCATCCTTTCTGCTGCAAAATGGACACAAAACCAACTATAGTGCCCTCCTCTTCCTTTGGTTAAAAGTCTGTCTCACAACTCAGGCAATGTCAGAGCTGGAAGGGATCTTAGAGATCACCTCATCTAGTTCTCTTATTTTACAATTCAGGAAATTGAGTGAAGTGGCTTATCTTAGGTCCTACAAATATGAAATGGCACTACCTATAACACAAAAATACACACAATTCAAGGAAAATAAAGTTTGGGCATGAATGTAGTGGATAAAAACATTATTTTTGGGGTGGTGGTGGATGGAAGGGAAGTTCAATATGTCATTTCAACAAATAATTGTTAATTTAATTAATTTCTCTCCTCCTCCTCTTTCCCCTCCTCTCCTCTCCTCTTTTTCCCCCTCTTCTCCCTCTCTCCACTCTTTGCTTCCTTTCTTCTTTTTGCTATTCTTGACACTGGTACCTGCCTTTTTCAGTACATATAGTTTACTAGGTCCTTTTCCTATATGCCAGGTGTTGTGTTACATTCTGGAGACATAAAACAAAAACCAACCAAAAAAACAAAAACAAAAACAAACTGGCCCTTACCCTCAGGGAGCTTACATCTTATTGGGAGAAAATCATATACTCAGAAAATTAAAAACAAAATATATTCAAAGTTGATACAAAGTAACTTCTAGGGGTAAGCCAGTAGTAATTATGGAAATCAGGATAGGTTTCCTCTAGGTGATATACCCTGAACTGAACCTTGAAGGAGACTAAGGGTTCCATGAGGCAGTGGTGATAATCATTCCAGGATGGAGGACAAGCCTTTTCAAAAGACTAGGTCTGGGAATGAAATGTCATGTGCAAGGAAGAGCAAACTGGCCAATTTGTGTGTAACAAAGGATGCATGAAAGAGAACAGTACTCAGGTAGGTCTGGAAAGGGAGGCTGAAGCCAGATTTTAAAAAGTTTTAAAAACCAAACAGAAGAGTTTAATTTTACTTTTATCCTCAAAGTAAGAGGGAACCCTGGAGCTTTCAAAATAGGGGAGTAGCATGGTCAGAATTGTGCGTTGGGGATATTAATGGGGTAATTATGTGAATGAAGAGAAGACTGGGGCTAGATGGGGGAACATTTAGAAGGATGTTGAAATAGTCCTGTTAAGAAATCATGAGGGTCTGAACCAGGGTGGTTATGTGAGAAGAGAGAAAAGGAGATAGATATACTGTGAAGATACAATCAATAGGACTTGATTAGATAAGAGAAGTAAGGAGCATTGAGGGTGACTCTGTGGTTGGGAACTTGGAAGAATTGACGGGGCCCTCCACAAAAACTGGAGAGTTAGGAAGAGTAGAAGATTTGAGGGGAAAGATGAGTTTTGTTTTGGACATGTTGAGTGTGAGATGCTGTTGTTGGTTGATCATTTCTTAACTTGTCGTTTTAGTGTCCTGTAGCCACTCAGGGTTACCTGAGAAGTCAGCGTGATAGAGTATAAAAAGTATTGGCTCTGGACTCAGAGGACCTGAATTCAAATCCCTTTGCCTAGTTACTTAACTTCCCTAGGCCTCAGTCTACTCATCTTAAAATGTTACGGTTAGATAACTTGGCTTCTGAGATCTCTTTCAATTCTGAATCTATGATGCTATGTATGGCTACTGTTATAAAAAATAATATTTCACATTTATGAAATATTTCCTATCACTTTCCTATTAGGTGAGTAACATAACTGCAAAGTTAAAAATGCTTTGTAAAGGCCAGCATAAGTTACTAAGTACCTAGTGGCTGTCAGGTGTCCTACTAGATAAGAGAGATACAATGATGAAAGATTCCCTGTGCTCAGGGAGTTTACATTCTGCTATCCAACCACTCAGTGTTTGCCTGGGATGTTGGGGAATCCATCTTGTTCTGAGAATCATTTCAGATCCCTTTCTAAATTCTTACATATCCTCACTTGGGAGAATCAGTGATCTGAGGTTCCTTCTGGACCTGCCAAGTAATACGTTTTTAGCTAGATCACTTATATTAAAGGCATTTATTTCTATGCATAGGACTTCCACTGTCCACTTGTGTGTCTCAAAGGGTCACTTCTTGGTCATAGTTTTTCTCTGTATGACCCAAATCCCTTGTCTCTTACTCTTTTGAAGGCTTCGTCCTCATCTTCGTCCTCCTCCTCCTTTTCCTCCTCTCTTCCCTTCCCCTCCCCTCCCCTCCCCTCCTCTCTCCTCCCCTCCCCTCTCCTCCTCCCCCTTCCCTCTCCTCTCTTCCCCCCAACCCTCTCCTCCCCTCCCCTCTCCTGCTTTCCCCTCTTCTCTCCCCTCCCCTCTCCTGCTTTCCCTTCCTCTCCCCTCCCCTCTCCTACCCTCCCCTCTGCTCCCCTCCCCTGCCCTCTCCTCTCCTCTCTTCTCTTCCCCTCCCCTCTTCTCCCTCTCCCCACATTTTGCCTCTCCTTTCTTCCTTCTGCTGTTCTTGACACCAGCACCTGCTCTTTTCAGTACATATAGTTACTAGGTCCTTTTGCTAGTAGGTATTTCCAACTTTTCCCTTTTTTTCCATCTTAGCTTGTCTTAATGGTGAACCTCTTATACTGATAAGAGGGGAATGAACGGAGAAGGGCAAAGCACAGAAGGCTGGAAGGAGAATCTCAAATTGTCAAAATCTTTCCTTTCAACAATTGATACCACGTGTTGACAAGGTATCTTTTTTGATGTTAGTGTGGAAGAGCTCACCTGAATGCTAGTTATAATTGAGGGGTGGGTGTGTATATAATGCTACAAAATTACAAAACACTACAGTGGTTCAATAGATAGACTTGAGTTCAAATGCAGCCTCAGAACCTTCCTAGCTACATGGCCCTGGGTAAGATATTTAATCTCTCTCAGGCTCAGCTTCATCAACTAAACAGAGGGAGTTAGATCCAGGTTCATACAGCTAGTTTCTGATTTGAGCTCTGGTGTTGTTTTAGGTCAAATTTTAACTCAGGTCTTCCTGACTCCAAGACGTATGCTCTGTCCACTATGCCACCTAACTACCACTAGGTATTATCACCATTTTATAGATGAGGAAACTGAGGCACGTAGAGGTCAAATGACTTACTCAGGGCACACAGCTAGTGTCTGAGGTAGGACACCAACTCAGGTCTTCCTGATTCCAAGTCATGTACTCTATATATTTCACAACCTAACTGCCTATAAAATAAAAGACAAACAGCTTTCTCAGTAATTCTTAAGCACAGCACTAAAAAGGTCAGAAAACTCTTATACTCAGTGGCCATTTGTGAAGACAAATACAGTCATGTGAATCAAATCCTTTCTTTCCTCATATAAAGTACTTTGGAAATTTTCGGTGGCAATTTCGCCAAGGTGTGACTAGGATATGAACAGTGTTTCCTTAGTCTTTGAGGCTTTTTCTTTTTAAGTTGTGTACAACAAAAAGTGCTGTCTTAGCTTTTTTTTGAGATGCCCCCCCCTCCCCAACCTCAGGATGCCTTCACCGTAAGTCTAGACATGCAAATGAATCTGGGGTCAGCCAGTGACCTCAAGTTAGCTGTGGCACAGGCATCTGCTTGATCCCTTAGCCACGGCTTCATCTGTGGAGGGAGGGAGTGACTAATGCAGACAAACAGGGATAGAAAAAAAAGAGTTTCTTTCTGTGAACTGGTAATCATGGAAACATGAAGTTCATTCAACAATCTAACAGTCCCCTTCCCCCTCTCTAGAATAGCACAACATTCCCCAAGGCATGAATTCAGCATCAAACATTTATTGAACACCTTCTATAGGCTCAGCCTTCTGCCGACCTGCAAAGGATTCAAGAGAGGTACAAATCTCAGGCCCTGCCTTCAGTGAGTTTATAATCTTACAGAGTGGATAAGACTACTAGTAGATCTTGGCCAAGCCATTTAATTTCCCTGTCTCTGATTCTGTATCCACAAAGTGGATGGGTTAAACTAGACGGCTTCTAAAATCCTGTCCTGTTCTCATTCATGTGAAAAAGAAACTTATAGTCTTAACTAGTAAACTTAACTAGTAACTAGTAAACTTAACTAGTAAGTAGTTAACTAGTAAACATTGATCAAGCACCTACTATGTGCCATGCACTGGGCTAAGTGCTGGGGATACAAAAAAAGGTAAAAGACAGTCCCTGCCCTGGTGGAGCCCACAATCTAATGGAGAAGACAACATATAAAAAATGCTGAAAAGGTCAGAGGAGAAGGACCCAAATAGGGACATGATGAAGTCCTGCAGCTGGGGTGGGAAATGATCTGAGGAAGAGTGTCAGAGTTGATTTCATCATTCAGAATGATGAGTTTCTGGAGATCATGAAATCCAGGAGTTCAGTGGGAAAGGAAATGATAAAGTAGATTCTCTGAGGGTCCTGCTTAAATGGTAGAAAATTAGGGGAGACAAAACAAAAACAATCACAGAGGGATACAAGAGTCATATTATTGTAGAGACAAGTGTTGCGGGGGACCCAGAAGAGTCAGAGATGCTGGAAAAATATAATGGAATAAGTAGGCTTTTATACATATACACACACACACACACACACACACACACACACCAGTTCTAATACTTGATTATCCAACTAAAGGCTGAATGAGTTGAAAACTCGAAAAAAAAATTAGACAAAGAGAAAAAAACATTTTAAAAGCATAAAGACAAATTTTGTGAAGAATTCATTTTGTCTGCAAAACTTGGCATTTAGTAAGTAGCAGAGCTAGTTTATAAACCTAAATGTTCGAACTCCAAGTCTACTGTCTCATGGGGGGTATTTTTGTTATTATTCCTATCCAATAACCATTCTGCCAGTACCACCCCAAGTCCATGCTTACAACCCCTTCTTTATTCTATAATTTAATTCAATTCAGTAAATGTGTATTAGGGCACTTATGTGCAAGATATTACTGTAGACTAGGGGTGGGGAACCTGCAGCCTCGAGGCCACGTGGGGTGCTCTATGTCTTGAAGTGCAGCTTTGATGGAATCCAAACTTCACAGAACAAATCCCTTTAGTAAAAGGATTTGTTCTGTAAAACTTGGACTCAGTCAAAAGGCCACACCCAAGGACCTAGAAGATCACATGTGGCCTTGAGGCTGCAGGTTTCCCACTCCTACATTAGACCTTGGGGACATAAAGAAAAAAAAAATATTTACCTTCAAGGACCTTCGCTTCTAATGGGGTTAGGATACAGTATGAAAACAGATACCTAAATACAAAAGATGCAGAAAATAATATAAAATACTTTTATGAGGGACAAAGCACTAAGAATTGGGATAACCATGTAATAATCTTATCCTCTTTCTCCCCAAACCTTCCTCTCTCCAGAACTTTACCACTGCTGTGGGGGGCACCATCTTTGTCCTGGTCATTGAGGTTCTCAACTTCCCTTGACTCCCAATTTAATTCGGCCTAGAAATCTAGTCCAATGCCAAATCTTATCAATTCTACCTTTTCAACATGTCTCATTTGTGTTCCCTTTCCCCCACTCACATAGCCATTACTCTAGTTCAGGCCCTCATCAAACCCTTTGGAATAGCTTCTAATTGATCTCTTTTGCCTGTCTAGTCCTATACCAATCCATTTACCATTCAGTTGCTAAAGTGATTTTCCTAAAATGCTGGTCTGCTCATGTCACTCCCTTCTCCCAATATACTCCAGTGACTCCCTATTTTCTCTAGTCAAATAGATAGTCCTTTTTATTGCATTCAAAGTTCTTCTCAACCTGGTCAAAGGAATGGGGATAGAAAGTGGAACATCTCATATGGAAAATATCTAGGTTTACTGAAAAGACGTACATGAACTGATATGGAGTGAAGTGAGCAGAACCAGGAGAACATACACAGTAACAGCAACATTGTGCAATGACCAACTTTGATATACTTGGCTTTGCTCAGCAATGCAAGGATCTAAGACAACTCCAAAAGACTCATGATGGAAAATGCTATCCACATTCAGAGAAACGACTGTAGAGTCTGAATGCAGATTGAAACATACTATTTTCTTTCTCTTTTCTTTACTTTGTTATGATTTTTCCCTTTTCTTCTGATTCTTCTTTCACAACATGACTAATGTGGAAATATGTTTAATATGATTGTGCATGTATAGCCTATATCAGATTGCTTGCTGTTTGGGGGAGGGGAGAGGGAGAAAAAAGTTTAGACCTCAAAATCTTATAAGAATGAATGTTGAAAAATATTTTTACATCTAATTGGAAAAAAATAAAATACTATTAAGTGGGGAAAAAAAGAAAACATTCAGGTTTGTTTTGTTTGAGGTAATAATCCCCAAGTATAAATATATATGTTTATATATACATATAAGACTTTTATATATATGTGTGTATGTATATATATATGTATGTATATATATATATATATATGTATATCTGTATGTATGCCCATGTCCTATGAATGCCTATCTGGATGCTTTTTTTTTATAACTCTCTTTAAATGGGTCATTGTATTCCCACCCCTCCAAGTGCACTTTCATTGCCACCTTCACAGTATATTTTACCATTTCTTACACTTTTCCCAGAGTCAGGCTTCTTCTCTCTAGTTTGCTTGTGTGCCTATGTGTTCAATGGCCATAAAACATGAGGTCACAGAGGCTCAGACTTTCCATGGCTTCACCCACTAGTTTATGTAGATTGAATGCCCGCAGATGGTTTTAGTGAAAATTAAAGTGTGAAAAGAGCTGTTAGGGGATATGAAATGTGTATCTTCACAACCATTTACACATCCTTTCTACTCTCACCTCATTACACGTGCAATTTAATAACTTTCTCTTTGTTTTCCTGTTGCCTAACTTTTTGTGAAATTCCAAGTGACTGGAAAAAAAAAAGTATGATTCTCACTGGCACTTTGCGGTTTCCTCCCATCCCCCTCAGATGATGCCAACCTCTATATTTTTTCAGATGTTCAAATGACATTTTTCATTCAGCAGCATATTTTTATGAAAACGAAAGCCAGAACCAGCCTGATCTGTGTGTAACAGACCCCTAGTTTCCCTGTGCTGGACACAAATCATCATGATTCACGGCATTAGATCCTTTACAATCCTCACAGGACATTAGGTAAGTTCTCAAGTCTGACCATGCAAGTTCTTTCAATATAGCTCCAAGACCGAGGTGGAAATTTTCCTAGAACTCTCTCCTAGCTCCTAAATAGACTTATGTCAAAGAAGAAGATAGTGATTTTTTTTTCTTTTGGTTACTTAGAAAGATATAATGGTCTTTTTAATTAATGGCCTCAAATGTTTCTGACTCCTCTGATAGCTGCAAAATCCAGTCCAATCTAATGAACATTCATTAAGTGCCTACAATGTACAAGGGGCTATTCTAGGCCCTGAAGATTCAAGAACAAAATGAAATCCAAGACTTGTCTTATATTCTAGAGGAGGTGAGACACCATATATAAAAGTATAGACATGTTATTTGAGGAGACTGAGATCATCAACATCTAGGAAGACAACAAGGGCTTAGATGCTTAAGGCTTATAAGCAGAGCCTAGAAGGGAGCTGTGACCTCTAAGAGACAGATATAAAGAAGAATTACATTTCAGCCACCCCAAAAGGCATGAAGTAATCAATTAAAAAGCATTTGTTATTAGAGAAGGTATGGAAAGACAGACCCACTAATGTATTGTTGCTGGAGCTATCAAACCCTCCTAAAACCAATTTGGAATTACGCAAATAAAGTGGCTAAAATGTCCTATAGCCCTGGACCTAGACATTCCACTGCTAGGCACGTATCCCCGGGCAGTTACTGACAAGCAGAAAGGATCTATATAAACCAATTCAATTCAATAAATATTTATTAACTGCCTACTTTGTGCCAGGCACTGTGCTAAGTACTATGTTACAAAAAGGGGCAAAAGACAGTCTCTGCCTTCAAAGAGCTTACCATCTAATGGATAAACCAAAATTTTTGCAGTAGCATTTAATGTGTTAGCAAAGAATTGGAAGCAAAGTATATGCCCCTCAGTTGGGGAAAGGCTAAAAAATACCTTGTGATATGTAGGAATGTGACAGAACCCAAGTACAAAAAAGTACAGTAAGACTTACACAAATTGATGTAAGGTGAAGTATGCTGAGCTAGGAAAACAATATACACAACTATAGCCACGTAAAAGGAAAGAACCACTAGATAAATGCAGATGTATGTCGTAAAATTACCAAAAACAAATTTGCTCCTAAAGAAGAGATATGAGAAAGAACCCTTCTCACTCCTTTCTGGAGGTTGGGGAAGGGGTCTACAGGTATGTTATATTGCTTTTAATGTCAGATTTTTTTTTTTGATCTATTTATCAGTTTTGTTGATATTTCTTCTCTTTTTCCCCCTTTGTCTCTGGGAAAGAGGAGGGGGAAAGAATAAAGGGGAAATAACAAAAGAAACTAAAGACAGCAAGAAAATCTATCAAAAAACAAAAATCATGCATTTTTTACACACCTACTATGTGCTAAATATTGTTCTGTCTGCTGTAGAGATACAAAACCAAAAATTAAACAGTTCTCAGACTTTGATATGGAGTAGTTTCAGTTGTGTCCAACTCTTTGTGACCCCATTTGGACCTTCTTGGCAAAGATACTGGAGTGGTTTGCCATTTCTTTCTCCAGGTCATTTTCTAGAATTAGGGTTGTCCAACCTTAGGCTTTTATTGAAACAATAGACAATATATTTTGATTTGCCATTTTAGTGAGAGCTCTGCAGCAGCTCAGCTTCCTTTACTAAAGCATTTATGTAAATTTCTATGCTTGTAGGCAGGCCGCATTTTGTACAGCCCTGCTCTAGATGAAGAACTAAAGCAAACAGGGTCAAGTGACTTGCCCATGGTTGCATAGCTAGTAAATGTCTGAGACAGGATTTGAATTCAAGAGGATGAATCTTTCTGATTCCCAGCCAAATGCTCTATCTGCTGGGCCACTTAGCTGCCCCAGTTCCTCAACATAAGGAGCTTAAATTTGATCAAGGGAAACATATAGACATACAAATATATACAACATAAATATCAGGTAATTTTTTGCAGGGAGAGAGGTACAAGTTGGTGAAGGGATAGATCAGGAAAGGCTCCAAGAAGGAGACTAGTTACTGTAAGAAACAGAGGAGAGGGAGGAGTGCATTCTAAGCATGGGGTGAAAGGAGTAGGGAGCTTGTGGTAAGACAAAGTGACAATATATGGAATACCTACCATGTATGAGGGACAGAAGGCCAGTTTGGTGGGACCACAGAGCATTTGAATAGTATAAAAGGAGGTTGGGAAGGTAGATTAAATCCATGATGTAGAGTACTTTAAATGTCAAACAAGGGAGTTTATAACAGGGCATATCAGCAAGGCAATAATCACAATACAGATGATAATTGTCAAAATGCCTTTGTGGTTCTCTATCACGAAATATACTAGACTCTCCACATAGAAGGTAGAAGAAGTAAACCAGTTATTCAGACATGTAGCAACAAGGTGGCTAGCAGCTGCTGTAGGGGTGTATGATCAATAACACCAGCATACAGAAGGGCTGTTAACATAGGTTCTTTGATCTGCTTTTCTAAGGAAAGCAACTTTAAGGGGTTAACAATCTCGGTTTAATCAACGTACATATATCATTCACTTGGGGGCTGGTGGGAATATCAGCCCCTCTGAACTTCAAGGTAAATACAAACAGAAATTACAAAAATCAACTGACTCATTCAAATCACAATTCATAGCTACCAGAGAAGAACCAATGGTCTGGGTTAGCAAAGCTAGGGAGTACTTATGGGTCTCAGGGCCCTGGGATACTTGATTACCTCAGTGCTGAGAAGCATTCAAACAAAGAACAGCAAAAAATCCCATTTTGCTGGCCATTACTTTTGAAAGGCAAGACTCATCAAAGGTACTTAATTACCTCAGCATTCCAAAGGAGAAGACAACAAAAAGTCCTCTCCTGGTTACCATTACATTGTCTTAGGGCTGAGAAACACTCCAAAACAAAAAGATCCCATTTTACCTGCCCCATTAAAACAAAGGCCAGAATCATTAAAGGCACTTAAGAGAACAGCGAAAAGTCCCACCTTAATTACTGATGCAAGACACCAGAGGACCAGATCCCATAAGCCATCTGTCCAATCCATCACAGCAGCAAAGAATTCAATACACAACATCACAGCATGGAGCCTCTTCATCCCAAACCATCTGCCCTCCTGCTAGGGCCTTCCCACAATCACACTCACACAGCACAGCACAGCACAGCACATCTGCTCTTTCCCTCAGCTCTGTTATAACTGCTCTCTCAGCATTTCCTGTGACACAATTTCCTTTTCTTCTCAGCAAGCTCCTCCCACTGCACGTGACTTAGGCTTCCTGTGACATAAGCAGATCACATGGCCTATTAATGGGTGGGAAAGATCTTCAAATCTAAATTGCTATTACACAGGGTGACAATGTATGTTGAGTAGCTCAGTTTGTCTAGAATAGAGAGTGTATAAAGGGGGGTTATGTTCCATAAACCTGGAGCCAGATTGTGAAGGGCTTTAAATATCAAGTTGAAACCATTTTTATGTTATCTGAGAGCAATAAGGAGCAACTGAAAGACCTGGAGCAGTGGGCTTGACAGGGCTATACTTTGTGCTTTAAGAAGAGTATTTTGAGAGACAGATGAAGAATGAATGAGGGAGGGGAGAGTGAAGCTAGGAGTTCAGTTAGGATGTTGTTGCAATAGTCCATGTGGGAGGTGACAAGTGCATGAATTAGGATAGTGACTATGTGATTGGACAGAAGAGGGCAGATGTGAGATAAATTGCAATACTGTACAGAATCAGCAAGATTTGGAAACTAATTATATGGGGAGGGGGAAGCAGAGAAGGAAGAGCCTAGGATATTGTACACCTGGGTTACCAGAAGAATAATAGTGCCCTCAACAATAATAGGGAAGTTTGGAGGAGGTTGGTTGGTTGTTGTCCTTTGTTCTCAAAGAGGACCAAAACGACATAACTATGGTAGAGTCAAGTTACAGTGTGTCTAACTGTGGCTGATCGGACCAATAAGAGGTCAGAATGTTCTACTGAAAGTAGGGCAAAATAGGGAGAAGGTAATGAATTCTGTCAATCAAGAAATGAAAGGGGAAGAATGATAGAACGAAAGACCAAAGCTGATTTACATTATATGGATAATGTAAATTATTCAGAGACGTGGAAGTCCAGCCTCTGCCAGTGCTGGCTGCACAACTATGAACAAGTCCCAATCTCTCAGTGCCTCATGCAACTCTCTAGGACCACAAATTACTGAGAGTTGTAGATGTACATAGGTGGCAGGAATTTCCACACTAGGAGTTCTCCACATGGATGAAATCACAGATCTGGACCAAAAATAAATAGATGAATAACTTCATGTCCTTGAAGTTACTTGTCTGACCTTTTATCTAGCCCTAAAGAGTACATGGGAAAATACGAAGGGTGTTTGTGAGTGCATATGTGTACTCATGTGGAAATCCCCATCTGGACAATGTCATATTCAATGACTCAGTTGGTTAATTTTTTTTTTTACCCCCGGGACACACCTGTGACCACACTGGAACATAGTGACCATCTTTCTATTCACATTCTTTACTACAGCCACATAGTCAAACACATGCACAGAGTCATCACCTCTTGTCTCCATGGTAGTTAGCACCACCCCTCTCTACCTTCTAATATGGGGACAGGGGGCATACAAATGGGCAAACAAGTAAATGAGAAAACTATTAAAACACACCTAAGTGTCTAGACATTCTGTTGGAAGCTGGGTGTTAGAATATTGTAATAATAATAAGATGGAACCATTGACTCAATCTCAGTGGGAGCCAGGCATATTTACTCTGCCCATAGACACTGACTATACATCTACTTCTAAACAAGTTTTATAAATTACCATATGTTACTGAGAACCTATTAAGTGCTTGGCACTGGAAACAAAGAATATAAAACATGGAGAACCTTAAAAGCCAGGCTAAGGAGTTTGTATTTCTTCCTAGAGGAAAGAGGGTACCAAAGAAGGTTTTTGATCAAAAGAATGACATTGTAGCATTTTACCTGAGAGATTAGCCTAGATGATCCACTCCTGACATTTTTTAACATTGTTCCAATGTGCTGCTCTAGCTCAATGACCAGAACAGTCTAGGCATCTCCAGGAAGGATATTAGAAATAAAGCAGAAAACAGGGCCAACTGGTTAGAATTGTGGTTAACCTCATCTCAGGGAAGTCACTACTCACATTTGTATGTACTTGACAATGTCCTTTATTCACTGGGGCCTCTGTGGAATAGGCCATATAAGCATGTTTATCTCCACTTTTCAAATAAGTAAAATGAAGATCAGATAGAGTAAGTTGAATGGAGATGAGTACAGAGGAGGGCAACTAAAATCGAAGAGAGGATGGAGGAGGGTAGAAGTTGAGGAATATGGAGGTAGTAGAGGTTCTGAATGAAAAAAAAAACTTAGGATATAAAATTTTAATAAGGGGGTACTTGTTCATCAAATACCTAAGAGATAGAGGTAAAAGGACACTGTAAGGAAAGATATTTTCTTTGATGCACCTTGTGGGTGAACTGAGTCAAGGGTGCAGATGCTGTAGTAATATTATTTTTATTAAAGTCTTCCTTCCACAACTCCACTGAAAAGGTTGTTTCCATCAGAGGACCTGGAGTAGAATCCTGGTTTTGCCACACACTACCTGTGTCATTCTTGAGCAAGAGTCTTCCTTCAACTGTCTAGGCTTCCATTTCCTCATCTGTAAAACGAGGTCATTGGACTACATGATCTTCCCACCTCTTGGTCTATGAAGAACTTTGAGAAGAAGCAGTTATTATTTTAAGATTACATAAGAATGTGGGTGGATCACCAGGAACTCACTAACAATCAGGAGGTTTCTGGATTGGTCGAGAGTGAGTATAGGGTTTATAAACCCAGAAAAAACTGGGAATCCTAAATTGGTATGACATTTCCCAGGCTCAGGGTCCCTATTCTTATTGTGAAGGAGATACTAAGAGGGAGTATGCTGAAATGTGGACTCCTGGCCAGGAAGGGAAACATTTTAGCTTTGGAGACAGCCAGGATAACTTTAGGGAGATAAGATAAAATAAACTTAAATAAACTAAAATAAAAAAATAAAATAAAGGCAGCCATCCAGGTAGGTTCAGTAGAAGTAGTTTATATTGATTACTTATATTGATTGCAGAAATATGGAACTTTTGAAGTAATATTTTTTTCCCAGTTATAAATACAAATCCTTTCTTGAATCCAAGATGGGTTTAAGGTGTGGGAGGGGAGAGTGGAAACTAGAATGCACTAAGATGCCGTTTGCAAAAGAAAGGGAAAAAGAGAGATCTCACTGCAGGGCACATACCCCAAGTAAGCAAGAGACAGAAAGGCCCTATATATGCCAAAATATTCACAGTAGCTTTTTTTTGTTGTTGCTCCCCATAACCCCATGACTTCTTGATGAAGAAATAACTTTTCCCATTGGTGACCAGCAACTGCTCTGCACCTTAAGAGACTTAGGGTTTGTCTAGTGAATTGCCCGGAGTCAGGTGGCCAGTATGTGCTTCTGGTGGAACTAGAACCCAGGTGTTGCTGACTTAAGACCAGCCCTTTATTCATTACAATACACATCTTCTCACCTAGCAGTACTTTTGGGAAGTAGCAAAAGCTGGAAACAAAGTAGGCACCTATTGCTTGGGGGAAAGGCTGAATAAATTATGATATAAGAATTGTGTTAGAAGACTGGGAAGAATGAAAAATTCAGAGAGACATGGGAAGACTTGTATGAACTGTATGAGGAACCAGATGGACAACATGCACAAATATTGCAATAATGTAAGTGCAACATCACCTCCCCGCAAAAGCCAAAATATCAGGCAGTTGTAATAACTCCTTTTGGTAAGTGGGCAGGGAACTGTGGGCATAGACTGTTAGATTCAGTCACTATTTTTTCTTGGTTACCAGGGAGGCCATATCTGGAAATCACTGGCATAAAAACAAAAGCAATTAATAAAAAGTTAAGGGAAAAGACAATTTGGGTGTGGTATACCTTTGAGATCACAGGGTTAGGCAACCTTAAAGACTAAAAAAGTGAGAGGTTTGCAGTCATTCTCACTTAAATTTAAAAAGCAGAGAAAAAAGGAAGCCCTTGGGTAGGGCTTTCTCTGTTGGGCCAGGGAGGGTCTCTTGGATCATTTCCAAGGAGGAGCTAATTCCTTGTTGACCAGAAGTTTCCTAGAACATTAGCTCTTCCTTGGAAGCAATCCAGGAGGGTTCTGGCTGTAACGGTGGGTTTTCTCCTTTCGCTGCTTCCTAAATTTGACTGTTCAAGTGTAGGATCTCGAATTTAGGACAAAGAAAAAGTAGCATGACTTTTCATAGCAGACAGCAAATTTGAGGAATTCATGAATTCTAGGAGATAATGGGGGGCAAAATGTAGATTCAGGAAGGATGTGGATAAATCTGGATTGATTCCTAAGAGCTTATTAAGAGAATCTAGAAATGTTTGGAGGTTTGTCTCCGGCCCCCTGACACCCTGCTTTCACCAGATATCTCAGTCACAATGTCAGAGACAGAATACTGGCCTGGATGGGCAAATTCAGTAGTTAATGTGTACTATGCACAAGACACTGGGGATACGAAGGTTAAAAAGAAAAAAAACTCACCAAAAAAACTCTTATCTTCAAAGAATTTATAGTCTATTGATTTTCCTTAAAATCCCATTTCTTCATGTTATTTATCTACAGAAAATGGTTTCAAGAGGGGCTTGAAGGATTCCTTTCCTTTTGGAAGAAAAATATGGCTGGCCCTAAGAGGTTTCTAGAAAGAACTGAGCAATGAGACATCACCCTCAGATTCCTGGGAAGTAGGTAATTTCTACTATCAAATACATTTTAAAATGTTTTGGGTAGCAAAGCCTGGGGGAAGCAATGTATGACTACATATTTTCATGTCAAACAAAAGTTGTCCTACTCATTCTATATGGACTTTGATGGGGTGGGGGTGTGTGCTCAGAAACTATGTTAATAGTTCACATAGCCCAATGAGCCAAGTATCTGACATTTGATTGTGTTCAAGTTCCTTTTCCTCTGTGATCAATTTCCTCTTCCCCCAGTCTCCTATCTGTCCTTCTCTGATTACCAATTTTATAATACAAAGAACAAAGAGCTGTGGCCCAGTTGTATTATTTCTTAAGCAGGAGTACAGTAGGTAGGCCAATTTTACTCGATATTGAGAGAAATGATTATTAATAACCAATGATCTGGAGAGATCCAGAGTTAGTTCAGTCTCTTGAAGGACATTACAGATAATGAGAATGGACTAACTTTCTTTACTTTCTTTACACTGTTGTTCAGACCCCACCCAGGTGGAGAAGTCACTGTACTCTTCTCAGGTTTGGGTGGGGATAAATTTTTTTTTTTTTTTTGGAGGAGGGAAGGCAATGTAAGTGGGGTTAAGTCACTTGCCCAAGATCACACAGCTAGTAAGTATCAAGTGTCTGAGATCAGATTTGAACTCAGGTCCTCCTGACTTCAGGGCTGGTGCTCTATTCACTGTGCCACCTACCTGCCCAGGAGATAAATTCTTTGAATAGACTGTCCAAGGCTAGTGGTAACTTAGAAGTAAATGACATACTCAGAGTTCATTTGAATAGGTCCGGCCCCTCATTTAATATTCATTCTCTCAATTAATAACCAATCAGAATTGATTGCCTCCCTCGTGAACACTCTTCTTCCAATGGGCATATAAACAGTGAGTATCCTGTAATTGTCTTTGGTCTAAGAGACAGAGAGAAGGCCAAATGATCATCCTTTTATTCAAATGCTGGCATTATTAAGAAAATGATTAAATTACCCAGAAAGTATGTCTTTCGGTCTTTTTTAAATGACACAACATAAAGAAAATCATGGATGTAATTAGTATTGTTCAAAAGTAGAATTGTTGCCTCATTAAGGTAGTAAGTTACCCCCTCATTGAAGGTTTTCATGCGGCCACTGGAAGTCCAGTTATCAAGTGTGTTGTAAGAAGGGATTCTGGTTCCCTGAATGATCTCTGAGGTCCCTTCTGACACTGTGATTCTGTGTGTAAGAACAGGACAATGAAAGAGGAAGCCAGGGCAGGAAAAATAACATTAAATGAGCTTTAGAATACCTGGCCAAGGTATCCTTATATTTGGAAAGATTTAGAGATTTTATTATTAGTTTAATGTTATAATGGATGGGGTCATTAGAAATCTCTCAGGTGTCCAACAATGGATATTGTACAGGAAACTCACTGTCTGAGAATGATGTCCTTTCCTGAAACAGGATTTAAAATAAGCCAATACATCACCACCACCACTACCAACCGTATCCCTCTCCCCCTCCAAAAAAGATGGACTGGGGCTTGTCCTGATAACACCACCAGAGTGATTTATTTGGAAAGTTTTTAAGCAATTCAAGCAAGAAATTTAAAGGAGCAGGGATGTTTCAGAAGATAAAGTCATCATATGTGGTGATTCAACAGAAGTGAAATGTCTCAAAGGCTACATGTTGGAGGCTCTGATTAGAGCAGGCAGACTAAAAGACATACTTAAAGCTGTGGTCAGGGATTACACAGAAGTAGTACAGATTTGCTATTTGGACATTGGAGGATTTTTGAAAAATGGTTTTAAATTTGGAGCAGTCATGGATTTGGGACTACATAGGGAGAAATACAAAGGACCAGATAATCAACTGTTGAAATAAAGCAGCAGAAGCTTTAATAAAGGCAGACTTTGCAGATATGTTTTAAATAGGATTTCCTGAGCTATAGGGGTCTTTTTTTAACCAAGTAGAGACAACTTGTAGGACAGAGATTCTCTATAGACTCAGAAGATTTAAGTATAGTCTTTTCTCAAAGCAGGGTACAGGACAGATGATACCTCCATTCAAGTTTCTCCCTACAACGTGACTCGGTAGAAGTGTTTGACATTTAAACATAATTTCAACTTTCAATCTTCTCTTCTTCAATAAGATTATAGGAGGTATTATATAACCCATTCCCATTCTGAAAAACAGAGGCTTGGTTTACAATAATATTTTCTAAGGGTTTTACACTTAAAAAAAATGACCAAAACTAGACAGATACTTGGATTTTGTTCATTGGTTCTATTCAGTTTACAGCAGCCCAGCATATTTTTCACTGGAGAAAACAAATCCCACTTGCCAGTTTGTTGAATCACTTAAAGGACAGTTACCTCCTAACCAGATGTGGGCTGAAGGTGTTTGCAGGAGCCTGGGCCAAAGCTCTGCAGCAGCTCAAGGTTGGCCACGAGCAGTGGACAGCCAAACATCTCCTGGGAGGCATATGTCATATACACAAAACCATCTTCATCCTTATAATCTCTGTAGATCTCTGCCATAGTCACACTCATGCTTGCTAAACTCTTGTTGTTCACCAGGAGGTAGAAGGCTTCAGTGGCTGTCAGAACCATGCGACTCCTAAGGTAGGAAAGGAGGATGGAGTTAGCCTAAGAATACAGAAGGTGCAGGTCTAAGAAGGAAGGAAATATGCATTTATTAAGTACCTACTATATGACAGGCACTGTGCTAAGCCCTTTACAAATATCTCATTTGGTCCTCACAATAATCCTGGAAGGTAGGTGCTATTATCATCATCTCCATTTTACAGTAAAGGAAACTGAGGCAAACAGAGACTAAGTGACTGATGTGCATAATCTAATGTTTGAGACTGGATTTGAACTCCAAGCCCAGCACTCTTATCTTAGGTCCGAGGTTGGTATTACTAAGTTCTCAGCTCTCTGTGGACCACCAGAAACAGCTTCTAACAAAATTATTTAGTGCTGGATGGGTATTTAAAGACTATTTAGTTCAGTTCCCTCATTTTATAGATAAAAATCATTAAGAGCCAGAGGAGGCAGCCTGGAGTAATGGACAGAGAACAGACTACAGTGTTTTGAAGACCAAGGTTCAAGTTCAAATTTCTCCTACTAGTTGAGTGACTTTGAGACAAGGAATTTTTATTTAATCTCTCAGTGCTTCAGGTAGTTCTCTAAGACTAGATCTGATCTGCACTGGGGAAGGAAGTTCTCTTTGTAATTAAATTCCTACACCAATGAAATCACAGATCTGGTTAAACAAACGAAACACATTTATGCACTTTGAGATTTTGTGGAGTGCTGATCACACTCTGGTTTGCCTTTTCACAATAATATGCTGAGGTAAGTATTACTATTGGGCCAGCTAGGTGACAGAATGGAGAAAATGCCAGGATTGGAGTTAGGAAGATCTGAGTTCAAATTTAGCCTC
Source organism: Phalanger gymnotis (assembly GCA_028646595.1). Taxonomy (NCBI): domain Eukaryota; kingdom Metazoa; phylum Chordata; class Mammalia; order Diprotodontia; family Phalangeridae; genus Phalanger; species Phalanger gymnotis. The sequence continues at coordinate 227,141,861 of CM053626.1, forward strand.
AGACAAGTACTAGATGTGTGGCCCTGGGCAAGTCACTTAACCCTGATTGCCTCAGTTCCTCATCTATAAAATGAACTGGAGAAAGAAATGATAAACCACTCCAGTATCTTTGCTGAGAAAACCCTAAATAGGGTCACAAAGAGTAGGATACAGAACAATTGAACATCACGCACGTGTTATTATTCCTGTTTTAAGGATAATAGCCAACATTTAATAGAACGATTTAAGCATTATGAGCACTTTGCATATATGATCTCATTTGATCCTCACAACAACCCTGGAGTCCTGTTATTATCCCCATTTTACAGACAGGAAACTGAGGCTAAGAGGGTTATAAAGGGATTTGCCCAGGGTTATACAGCTAAGTAAGTGTCTGAGATAGGATTTGAACTTGAGTCTTCCTGATGAGAAGTCTAGTGACCTTTCTGCTTCACAACCTCAATGCTTTATCTTACTAAGGGGAAAGCTGAAGCTCCTTACCCCTGGTCATTTAACTCAGAAGCTTTAGAGGATGGACTCAAACCCAAGTCAAGTTAAGCACTCTTTTGAGTGTACCATGGAAGAAACTGAGACCCAGAAAAGTGTGTGTAGGATTAAATAAAAAAAAGCAGAATCTAGCTGTGAACCCAGGTGTTCTGACTCCAAATGTAGAGCTTTTTATGTACACCGTGGGAAAGGAGTATCCCCTCTCATTGTAAGGAGGATTGATTGGGCATTAATAGCATTCATGTTTCCTCTTACTTGACCCATTGAGGATACAATCCAAACAATTCTGCCCAACAAGTATTTGAATATCTATACCATCTCTTTAAATACTACCATATATTTCTATGGCCCTTTTATCTTTTCAGTGAAATTTTCACTTCTAGTATTTCCTCTGGGACTCAGAACAATGTTGTGAGGGATGTAGGGCAAATATTAACACCTCATAACACCAATGAGAAAAACGAGACTCAGAAAATGATCTGCCTATAGGCATCTGGCTGGCACATTCCATAGAGCACTGGGCACGGCCATGCTCAAATCCAGCTCAGACACTTCCTAGCTGTGTAACCTTGGACAAGTCTGCTCTCTGTCCACTTCATTTTCCTCAACTGTAAAGTGGGGATGAAAATAATGCCTACCTCCCAGGGTTGTTGTGAGGATGAAATGAAATAATATTTGTAGACTGTATAGCACAGTGCCTGGCACATAGCAGATGCTTAATACTTTTTTTTCCTTCTTTCCTATTGTCACACAGCCAGTAAGTGGCAGAGCAGGGACTAGAACCCTGGGTTCCTAATTTCTAACCCCAGCCTCTTTTTTCCAGATTATACTGGGGGCTTTCTGTAATGTTTCTTAAAAACATTTGAATTTTTTTTTCACATCATGTTCATTCCCAAACATATCCTTCTCCCTTCCTTCCCTAGCATGTCATCTGTCCTTTGTAACAAAGGAGAAAAAAAACCCAAAAAACACAGTTCAACAAAACTAACCAACACATCAACCTGAATAAGACATTTATACAATATTACATACTCGTAGACCGCCCCCATCCTCCACCATTTCTGCAGAGTAGGGGAGCTTCTTTCTCATCTCTTTTCCAGGGTCAAGCTTCATCACTAAAATTTCTATATCAAGTTTTTTTGAAAAGCTGCCACAGCCACTATAAGGCTGCCTAAACTGTGGTTAAGATCCTGCCTCTGATTGTGTGACCCTGGGTAAGTTACATAACCTCTTAGGACTTTAGGCAGCTTTCCAAAATTCTAAGTTTCAGCACTTGGAGCAGGATGATAGAGGAAATTTCCTTATAACAAATGAAATCACAAACACAGTGCCCCATCCTTATGTCCAGTATTATCTAGGTAACATGTGCAAGGCCATTCTCTAGTTAATTGAGAAGGAAAACAGAGATAACATAGACTACCCACAAATGTTAAATAAACAAACCATTTTTGCCATGAACTTAAAAATCCTCACTTTATCCAGTAAGTTTCAGCTCTGTCCCACCACCAAACATTTCTGTCAGAATTATTAAAGCAGAACAACTATCTTTTTAGTTTCCTTATAATTGTTTCTGCCTAAATTCCAGGGGAGGTGCTGAAAGGGAGCTGATGGATTAAGTATATTCAAGAAAGGGGAGAAACTGGGCCCCTGGATAAGCCCATAAGAGCCACCAGTGTTTAGCTCAACCATAGCCTTAACTCTACATTTAAAACAAACAACCATTTTTTTTTTTGTTAAACACTCCAGCATCATTTGGGAGAAGAGACTGTTGACATTTGAACTGGTAGATGGTGATTACAAATTCTCATTCTGTCACTGCATGGTGGCAAAAGTCTGTGATCACTGCCATAGAGAGAATGAAGCTGGTTGATCAAGAATTCTGAGCCGCAGTAGGGCTAAAGGGAAGAGGAAAGGAATAAAAATTTATACAGTGCCTACTATGTGCCAGGCCCTGTGCCAAGTTCTTTGATCCTCACAGCAACCCTGTGACCCATTCAACATTTGAGGAAACAGAGGCAAATAGAGGTTAAGTAACTATCCCAAAGTCTTACCTACTCTTGTGTCTGAGACGATTTGAACTCAGGGTTTCCTGACTTCATGCCTAGCACTCTATCTACTGTACCACCGGGCTGCCTTTAAAGCCCAATGGGTGTTCACACCAAGTATGGTGCAAAGATGATACGAATAACCATAGTAATAGCACTTTAAGGTTTGCAAATCACTTTACAAATATGAACTCATTCGATCCTCTCAACAACCCTGGGAGGTGGGTGTTATTATCATCTTTATTTTACAGATGAGGAAACTGAGGTACAGAGAGGTGAAGTGATTTACCCAGGGTCACGCAACTAGTAAGTGTCTGTGGCAGGACTGAAGGCAGGTATTTCTGACTCCAGGTTCACTACTCTTTTCTAGGACAGAAGGCCAACAGGCTGCCTGAGGAATAGTGATCCACATAGATGGAAAAAAAAACAAGGCAGGTCAAAATTCAGTGCCAGTTAACAGCAGGCCAGCCCAGGATTGCCCATCGCACTTCCTGTCTGGGTGAGATAGGGAGATCTAGTGTCAAAAAAATTAATTATTCACCCTCTTCTTCCTCCCAATTCACATAGGGATAACATCAGCTCAGTAACTTCCATGACAGGAATAGAGAAAAATACAATATGGAGGACTATACTAAGGAGGAAAAAAAGAAACTTGTCAGTAAGATTGCTGCCTCCTTCCAAAAATAAGGGGAAGGACGTTCTTCCATTCTTAATTTTCTTGCCCTCGTTTGTGGTATATTCATATGAAAAATGTCTTGTTTTGCTATGAATTAAACCATCATTGGCTCACACAAGCATTTACAAAGTACAAGGAAGAAGATCGTATAAGAAACTACAGTCACGTTCTGCTTTATATTACACTTGTGTGTGTACACAAGGTCATGTTACTTCTTGGTAAATTCATTGTCACAGGCTATCATGGTGTCATCCTTGTAGCACCAGCTGCTTGGTTGAGTGCCTCCGACATAATAGATGCTTAAGCAATGATCATTGACTGAGATGTTGGGAGAAAACCACTTATTTAAGTTACAAAACTCCCCAAGGAAAGTCCCTAATTTCCTTTTTTTTGGTAGAGAATTATACAATAAACCATATTTACTTAGCTCCTAGATATCTATTTTTAGGTTCAAGTACTTTTTATTGAATTCATATGTTGGGTGATGCTGTGCTTAGCACAGTGCCTGACACACAGTAGATGCTTCATAAATGTTTACTGATTGAATAGCCAAGGCAGCTTGGGTCATTAGAATAGGCACTATCTCTCAAGTCTGAGGAGATGGTTTCAAATCCCAATTCTGATGCTCACTCCGTGTATGGTTTCAGACAAGCCATCTAGCCTTCATGGGCCTCAGTTTCCTCATCTATAAAATGTGGGTATTGGACTAGATGGCCTTTGACTTCCATTCCAGCTGGAGCTCTATGATCCTATGTGCCAATTCCACCTCTTTATGCTTGGTTTCAAGAAGGCAATTCTCTTTCATGTTCCTTCACTTCTATTCTATTTTGCTGGTGGAAGAGGCAAGGAAAGAGGCTAACAGAATCCTCTAGGATATGGTGAAGGAAGCAGGTACTACTAGTCTAAGATGTTCTGTATTTTTTTTTTTTTTGAGACACGGAGAGACATAGAGGACAGTCATACTAAAGTGCAGACACAGAAACATGCAGAGAAAGACACAGACACATGCCAGAGACACAGAAAGAGACATATATAGAAACAATCATATACAGAGAAAACACAGACAAAAAGAGCTGACATACAAGAGATACATACAGACACAGAGGGATGCAGACAAACAGGGGGAGACGAGTACACAGTTAAGTAGTTGTGAATTTTTAATTCATAAAGTCAGTGACTTGAAAGAGTAAGCTTTTTTTTTTTTTCATTAAGTACTGGATAGCTTCCTTTTAAATTCTGGAATAAATTCCAAAAGGGGAAAAAAGAAAACAAAAACCTTGTCAGGTGATTAAAAAGAAGCACCTGTGACTTTAGGATAACTCAAGTAATGCTCGCTTTAGGTCTGTCAGACTGGGGCCCTCCAAGCTAGGATTCTCCAAGAGGTTAAGTACAAGTTCAACATTTCCTGGCCACCCTGAAGAGAAAGGGTGAATCACAGACAGACTCCCCCTCCCAGAGCCTGTCCAAGAGAAGCACGAAAGCGGTCTTCCCTTTGACTCCTCCCACCCCTCCCGTACATACAGAGCGATGCCTCTGGTTTTGCTACCTACCTAATGATAGTTAGAAATTGAGTCATGGTCAGCTCCTGGGGAACGAGGAATTTGGTTTTGTCCAGCGGGGGAAGGTATTTCTCCTTCTGATAACGTTCAACTATCACCTGTTAAAACGTTTAAACACAAATTGAGCCAAGGCCAGCTGCTCCCTTCTGAGCGGAACTGAATACGATCCCTTGCCTGGAAGCACTGAGTTCAGGTGGGAGTTAGTGGGAGGGTATATCACGCGGCCCTGGGGTTGTTCCTATGCTCTGTTGATTACGGCAGTACCATTACCCCACCCACCTTCTACAACAGGGACCTCCTTACCGGTATCTTGCTTGGGAACTTTGCCCGGATCCCAGCAACTTCCTCTTTTCTGGTTGCTGTAAAAGTGCAAATGGCACAGGAAGAGTTAATCAAACAAATGAAATGAGGTCTGCCTTTCCCCTCATTACCCACCTTTCTTGCCCTAGGAGGATCCCCCTTAGTTGTACCTAAGCTTTTCCGTTGCTTGAAAGGTCGAATGGATTGGCTTTTCTGCTGAGGTTGCATTTTATTCGACAGGTTTTCTGTGAGGATTGACTTAATGAAAATTTTAAAGTTCCCCAGTAACAGGGCTTTGCTACTTCTTTTTCTCCAGCTGCTTTCAAACTGTCTGCAAGAGCCTAATGAAGTACCTTATATAGTCCTGGGTGTGACATCATGCTTTCCCCCTCCCCTTTTCCCCCCACCCCTCACAACCCAAACCCACAGCCTGTGAAGTAGAGGTCAGCCTCACAGATGGAAATGGAAAAGTGGGTCTGTTTTGTTAGTCAGAGAAAGTCCAAAGTTGCTTTGCTCATTATCAGAGAACGTTTTCCCCTCTAAGGCTAAAGAAATGAAGGCATCATTATACCACTATCTTCCTACCTAACCTATTCCATGAAATTCTTCAGAGGTGAAAATCCCTTTATACTAAAACTCTTTGGGTGTTTCAATAACCATGTCCTCTTGGGTGGCGTCCAAGATTGATCTGCCTTATACTCAATTCTGATTAGAATCAAGTGTTATAGCAAAGTTCTACTTTGAGTCTGCTCTATAATTTGGCATATCATTTTCCCCTGCTAGAGTCCTACTGAGGGATGGATGTCATAAGAGATGGAGGATAAGCATTGTTCTCAAGATTCCCTATTTTGTAGATGAAGAATCAGAGGTAGTACCTTTTACCAGCCTCTCAGGCTTCAACCTGAGAACCAGCTTTGACACTGCTCTCCAACACCTGCATCTAATCAGTTGGCAAACCCTATTGATTTCCGTCTCCTACTTGAGGTCTTTTGCATCTCTCTTCATCTTATCCTTCCCAATGTTACCAGCCGAGTTCTGTTCTTCATTACCTTAATGATGGGACTAATGCAATAACCTCCTAACTGACCTTCCTGTCTCAGTTTTTCCCCCCTTAAATATATAAATATGTTACATTAATTATGTTATATAAACATATAAAGTCTTTCTCAAATCATGTTCTTCCTTACTCAAAAATCTTTACTATCTCTCTACTGCTTTTTAGCATAAAGTCTAAACTCCTTAGTTTGACATTCATGTATTCTAACCTGCCTTCCCAGGGTCATGTTAGACTCCTTTTAATTAACTTCATCCTTTAGCCAAACTGACCCACTTACTAGATCCAGTCCTTTCCCATCTCTTTTCTTATAGCATCCCTTGTGCTTTGAATTAATTCTTTTTAACTTGAAATCCCTTCCAACCACAAAGGTATAATTCAGGTGCCAACTCCCCATAAAGCTTTCCCTTATTCTTTCCAGGTGAAAGTGATACTCCTCTTTTTTAATCTTTTATGCAATCTTGGAATCTTTTCTATGTGCTTATCTATATCTATATTTGTATTAGAGTAATGTTAGTAGGAAGTATTAAAGATATTTGTATGCATACCCCTTCTGTCCTATTAGACCACAACCATCTTGGGGGAAGTCATGTCTGATTCATCTTTGTATCATAAGTGACTAACTCAGTGCTTTACAAGTTTGTCGTTCAGTCTTTTCAGTCATGTCCTTCTTTGTAACCCCATTTGGGGTTTGCTTGGCAGATACTGGAGTGATTAGCCATTTCCTTCTCCAGCTTATTTTACAAGTGAGGAAACTGAGGCAAACAGTTAAATTACTTGCCGAGTGTCACACAGCTAATAAGTTTCTGAGTCCAGATTTGAACCAGGTCTTCCTGACTCCAGGTCCAGCTCACTGTCCGCCTAGCTGTCCCTGCTCTACAAATAGTAGGTGTTTAATGTTTCTTAAATTGAGTGAAATACATTTATTGGGACAAGGACCTAGAACTTTATACTCTCAACCTTTTGTCTTTTTAAACCAGAACTGGTGACTCTGCTTTTATTGTGGTAAGGAACTTTGAATGAGTTACTTTCCCAACTCTGTGTTTTTGGTTTTGATTTTCCCTCCCCGCCACCTTGAATGTCTTTTTTTTTCTTCACCTGTTTAAATCTTCTTTACTATCTTCCAAGTTCTTGAAATCCCACTTTGTCCATGAAACCTTTCCTGATTACTCCTCACTGCACAATGATTTCCCTTTGTTCTTAACTCCAGTAGCACTTGCCATATAAGGAAACTTTTTGAATACATATTTTATTTCCCCAATTAGATAAGTTTGTTTAGAGTAGGGAACAGTTAAGTAAAACAACATAAAAGAACAATTGGACTGATACACGCCATGTTGCACTTTAGTCTTTTTTTCTTTCAATTTGTCAAAGGATGATGTGTGTTCAATGATATGTTGATGATGCTTTTGATTTCTGGGGTACATTTTTTTCTCACATTATATACTATAGGATAATTGTTGGTTGTATGATGTGGTGAAGCAAATTTGTCAATAAATATATTTTTTAAAAGTAAGACATGATAGTGCTCTGTATTGTCTCACCATGTCTAGCAGGGTGCCATGCATTTAATAGGAGCTCAGTAAGTATCTGTTGATTGTCATTTCTGTGCTTCCAGTAGGGCAAGGCTACTTCTCAAAACTACTTTTGCAGTTCTCTCATTAGTAGGCAATTTTGTTTACATAAAGACTAAATTTGCTTCTGCAATTTCTGCTCGTCGTTCCTAGTTCTGCTGTCAGGGGCTAGTCTGAACAATGGTTTCCTCTTCCTTCCAGTATCATGTCTTCTCTTTTCCAGGCTAAATATCCCTATTTTCCTTAATCAATCCTTATATGGCAAGAAATCAAAGTCCTTCATCATCCAGGCTTCTCTCCTCTGGATTCTTTCCAGCTTACAATGATCTTTCTAAAATATAGCAGTTCGTTAATAACTACTCATTAGGTAATCCATTTAACCAGGTCTAAATCTATCTAGCTATACTACCATGTGTCCTGCATCCCTACATATTGTCCACAAGAAAAGCCAAAACTATTTTGCTAAAAATACAGGTTAAAAAAAGCTACACTATTCCTCTGATGAAAATAGTCTAGTATATCTGTCATAAAGAAAAAGAGTTGTCTTCTATAACTTTTAAAAATGCACGTTCAATATAATTTGACTACAAGCTATTGAACCATTCTCATCACATACCAGCACTCTTACCAACATATCCAATCTTATGAACAAACATAGCATGATTTGTTCTTGATGAAGTCAGGTTGGCTCTTTGTGATCACTGCTTCCTTTTATAAATGTCCACTAATCATTCATTTAATAATTTTTCTAGAATTTTACCAGGAATACAAGACAAACTTACTAGTCACAATTTACAGACTCCATTTTTTCCCCTTTCCTGAAGATTAAGCTTTTTCTTTCACCTTCATAATCTTCCACCTCTTCACCAAAAGGAGGGTAGTTTTTTCTCATCTCTTCTTTGTGTTCAGGCTTAGCCAAAAGCATACAGTTTTGCATGGGAGGGGGGTGTTTATTTTATTGTTTTGTGCATATTGTTTTTCCTGGTCCTCCTTGCTTCACTTTGTGTCAGTTCATGTTAAGTCTTTCTATGTTTATCTGTAGTCTTCGCATACATTTCTCCTAGGAGAATAATTTTTTTGTTACATTAATTTCGTACAATTTTGTTCTAGTTCTTACCACAAAAAGTACTGCAATCAGTATTTTGGTGTGTATGGTACCTATCTTTCTGCCTCTGACCTCCTTGGGGTATGTGCTTAGCATTTCTTGATTAGTCAAAGATCACTCAGTGCCTCAACAAACAGAGCTGCTCCTTCTGCCACGGATACAAGTTCACCTTGGTTCAGAATCAAGGACCCAATGGAATTGTCTGTGGAAAGCAGATGTTGAGGGATATTAGAAAAAGAAGCAGGAGAAGGATGTCTAGATTTCAGTAGTGAAAGGACTCCAAAGCTGGGCTGGGTTATCTGCCACAGAACTCTCTCTTCTTTCTTCAGGAATGTTTCCAAGTGCTTTAACCCTGACTTTATAGAGAGGCCAGTGTGGGAATGGTATGATGTTTGTTGAAGTCTCCTGCTATAGCAGATAGGGCATAAATAACAAGATTCAGATAATACATGGTCCTAATCGTGCTAATGATATGATTAAGGAAAAGTTTAAATTTTACGGAAAAAAATGGATTACATTTTTTTCCTTCCTGAGTTTAACTCCAAGTGTATCTGGAAAGAGTAATGGATTTTTTGGTCAGTAGAGACCTGGATTTAAATCCCACCTCTGATACTAGCTATGTGACCATGGACAAGTCACTTCAGATGACCCTTAGTTATCCAATCTCTAAAATTGGGTTAATAATCCCTTTAGTTGCCTACCTTACTGGGTTGTAGTGAGAAGGAAGCAGAGAAGATACATACAGGGATTTGCAAATTTAAATCACTCTATAAATGTCTATTGTTGTTATTATGTTACAACTTGCCAGAAGAATTTCAGATCATTTAATTTAATTAAGTACAGAAGTTATTTCTCTAGTGTCAGATTACAGCAGGAACCAATTCTGGTTTCCATTTTAAAATGAACCACTGATTAATGGTTACAGAAGCTTAAAGCCTGCTCAACTAGCCTCTACAAATACTTAAGTTGACTCCTAGAGTAGCAGCAATAGCAAAAGGTTCATTTACTTCAACACAAGATTCCTTGTAGGGGTTACCTGAATTTTTTCTTATGGTCATTGTGTGCCCCAGTGCTGAGCTAGCATACGAATGCCTTCCTTCTTGACTACATGGATGCCTCAGCGCTCACATAGACACAGTCTTGCATAGTCACTGTTTTTATAAAATCAGATATTAAAACTGGCGTGTACAAAATTAGTTGAGTCAAAATGCATTTATTGCAAGCTTACTATGTGCCAGGCATTGTTGTAAGTGCTGGATAGTACAAAGAAAGGCAAAAAGACAGTCCTTATTGTCAAGAAGTTTATATTCTAGTGGGAGTGTTAACTTATAAGCAACTATGTAGATACAAGAAAAAGACAAAGAAAATGGAAGGCACTTTGATAGAGGAAGGAATCAGCATCTGGGAGACATAGGAGCATCTTCTTGGAGTAGGTGGAATCTGAGTTGAGTCTTAAAGGAAATCAGGGAACTAATTCTATATTCTAGGTGGGGAGACAATTAGTGCAAAGGTATGGTATTGGTTAATGGAGTACGGTGTTCCAAGGACTGCCAAATAGGCCATTATTGCTGGTATGGAGCAGAGAACAGTGTAAGGAGGAAAACTGGGAATGTAGGAAGATTGTGGGCAAATTAAGTTAGTATATAATTCTAGAGGTAACAGGGAGGCATTAAGCTCACTGAGGGAAGAAGCGGGGGAGGAATGGTTACCAAGTCAGGCCTACATTTTAGAAAAATCAACTTGGCTATTGTTGTATGTTTGTCCTTCATTCTTGAAGAGGATCATGACATCAGGAAGGTGATGCCATGACTTGCAAGTGAATTAGATTTAAGTGGGGGAGAGCTGTGCAAGGTCACCAGCCTCACTTTCTCCTCCTGAGTTATTTGGGTCCAGTGGCCAGATATTCATCAGGATGACTGGAGATGGCCCAGGATGCAACAGCAGACCCTGGCCCTTTTGGACTAAGGTCTTTCCACTTTGAGGGAGGTAACACCCATTCAGTAAATGGGACTCTTTAAAAAGTGAGTCAAAGTATGGCCCCTTTAGTTAAAAAAACAAACTGGGAGGGGAAAACCCTCAGGGTTGCTGGCTAAAAGAGAAACAGTTACTATTACCTTGGCAACTGAGTGGAGAATGGATTAAAACAGGGAGAGATTTGAGGAAGGGAGACTAGTTATGTGATCATTATTCACATGTAAGAAGGACTCTCTACTTATTTCCATCATTAATAACATGCATAATGACATAAAGCTCCAGCATTGGGAGTCACTGTCAATGGAAAGTTAAAGAGGAATGAAGGATAAAAAGATTGAACATAATCTAATCTGGGACTGGGTAGTTCTTTTAGAAATGACCTTACTCTGATTTATGGTTTCTGAATTTGCATATCAATTTTTTTTGGTATTTACATTGTAGTAACCTTGGTAGAATTATCCTTACCTGCCATTTCTTATTCATTAAATCAATTAACAAGTCAGTTGATCTCTCTGAGCCTCATCTGAAAAATGGGTACCTGCACTGCTGAACTTACCCTTATGGTCTGAAGAAAATACTTTGTAAATCCTTAAAGAGATATAGAAATGCAAGTAATGAATTATTATTTATAATGCAAAATCATAAAACTACAATTTTAGAAGTTAATTATCAGTTATTATACAGCAGTGAGATTGTTAGGTACTGAGAGCTGTTTTTAAGTCTGCATATAAAGAAACCTGAAGGATGTTCCAGAAGCTGCTGGATTGTGAGCTGAAAATGGGTTACCTCTTCCAATAGTGGCCTGCACATGTATAGGACCCCAAGCAGCTGGTCCAAGCCACACCTTAGTGCCAAGGAGCCTATTAATGTAAGGCCCAGACTCTCCTCGTGTGAAGGAACCTTCTGCATATGGAAGATGGAAACAAGAATAAGTAACTAAGTTCTGATCAAGACAATTCCTAAGGACCCATGATGAAGAATGCTATCCACCTTCAGAGAGAGAGAACTAATGAACTCTGAATGCAGATTGAAGCATACTGTTAAAAACTTTCTTTATTTTTCTTGTTTTATTTTATTTGTTTTCTTTTGTAACATGGCTAATATGGAAATACGTTTTGCATGACTTGACATGTATAATTGATATCAAATTGTTTGCCTTCTTAAAGAGGGGGGAAGAGTGGGAGGGAGAGAATTTAGAACTCAATATTTTTTCTAAAAGTTTGTTAAAATTTTTTTACACGTAATTGGAGAATACTTAATAAGTAAAAATTTTAATTAAAATAATAAAACTGTAGCATGGTTCTATACCAAGTCTGATAAGTTAGAATTCTATGGACAACAGAAATGGTTTAAAAATTGTTATCCTTATTATTCAGTTATGCTGGAAGACTTACGAAAGAACAAAGATGGGCAAAGATTATTGTTTGGAGTAGATGGAATGATGATACCCTGTCGGGAGATCTGGGTTTCCATGAACCACTAAGCCTACCTGATCCAATCAAGTAAGAAAGCAAGCATTTAACAAGCACCTTCATGTGCCAGGCACTGTGCTAGGCTCTTGGGAGAAAAACATTAGAAAAGTCCAACAATCCCTGGCCTGGAGAAGCTTACACTACGTGCCACTGGTAGAATGGGATTCCGCAATCTGATCTCTCTACTCTTGATCCGAAGCTGCTAAGCATCTCTGGACCAAACTGAGCTTCAACCACTGTATGTTTATAGAGAAGAATCATGGCATAGTACCTAGGGAGATGGCTTCAGAGTCTAAAAGACCTCACTTCAAGTCCCATCTCTGATACCTCTCAACCCTCAGGACAATTCCCCAAGATTCTATGTTGTAGAGCAGGTACTTATCTGCATCGGTAGTTTCCTAATTAGCAATTCTCTATATCAACGAAATTATACATCTGCTCCAACAAATAAATATCCTTATATTATTTGTTCTAACAAATAAAATAGATACAACAGCTAGGCCCTGACTGTTGTAGATAATCGTCTTACTCTATTTTCCTTGATTTCCTGTTCTACCTCCTTCCTCACAGCAACTACTTCAGATGCTTTTCTCTCTTCAGAACTTCAGTCTTCTAAAGGAACTTATCCAATTTTTCTCATCCATTCTTCAAAACTTCTTAGTGTCACCATCCATTCCCTTTCATTCTCTTCTTGCTTTAGAGAAATAGTCATCCCCACACCCTATAAAAGCCAGTTCACAATTCCTTTTCCTATATGTTTGGTCTTATATTGTCCTGCTTCCTACAAGACCATGTTCTAGCATTCATCCCCTCTTTTCTCATACATCTCCAATCTCTTCCTTTTTATTGGCTCCTTCCCTTCTGTCTATAAACTTGCTTAGATTTCCCTAATAAGTCTCTGAAAAGTTTTCCCTTGACACCTCTATTCCACCTGGCTACCTACCACCTCATCTCTCTTCTTACCATTATGGTCACACTTCTTGAAAAAGTCATCTTTACTCAATTTCTTTACTTCCTCACTACCCATTCAGTCCTCAGTCACTTATAATACTTTTTATTCCATACTTTGCTGAAACATTTCTCTCAGAGGTCAATAATGGCTTCAGCAAATCTAATTGCTTGTTAAAGTTCTCACCTACCTAGGTTTCTCTGTAGCACTTGATACTATATGTATCATCTCTTTCTAGATAATCTCTCATTCCTTGGCTTCAAAGATACTATTATATTCTTCCCCCCTCAACCCCGACTCCAGCCACACCTTACACTTATGAGGTTGTTGTTTTTTAACTTCAGTGAAAGTTAGACTACATTTGTCCACATTTAATTGAATCTAAAAATCTATAAAGTGAGCCCAGAATTCAAGACTGTTCAAATCTTTTTGAATCTTATTATCAATTTTTTAATTAAGATTTTTTATTTTTAGTTTAAAACACTCAGTTCTGCATGATTTTGAGCTCTAGATTTTCTTCCTCCCCCACCCTTCCTCCTCCCCCAGATAGCATGGAATCCGATATATCTTCAACATATGCCTTTGCATTAAACTTATTTACACAATAGTCAAATTGTAAAGAATTACGACCAATGAAATGAATCATGAGAAAGAAAAAACAAATACAGATAGAAAAAAAAGAGAGCAAATAGTTTGCCTCAATCTGCATTCAGACTCCATAGTTCTTCCTTTTATTATCTAATGTTATGTATGCTTCCTAGCTTTTTGCTACCTGCACATTTGTGTGTCAATCTCACATTTCTCTCAATCATTGATAAATACGTTAAACATCATAGGCTCATAATCCATTGGCTACTTCACTAGAAACCTTCATCCAATTTGACATGGTGCACTTAATGACTACTCATTGCATCTGGCTATTTAACTTACCTTACTGTACTATCATTTAGCCCACATTTCTTTATTTTGTCAGTAAGAATAGCAGAAGAGATTTCTTCCCCTTCTCCCTGGATATTCTGCTAAAATCTAAAATTTAGTTGACATCTATGACATCCCCAAATCTACAGTTTAGTAATTGTGTCAGAAAAGGGAAAATGGTTCATCTGGTATAACTTGTTCTTGATGAAGCCATGTTAAAATTCTCTATGATCACTGCTTCCTTTTCTGGATGTTTGGCAAGCATCTTTTAAGAATACATTCTAGAGGTTTTTTTTTTTCTTTTTGGAATCAAAGACAAGTTTCCTGGCTTGTGAAGACTTAATCTCCTTCTCCTCTCCCTTTGTTTAAAAATCAGGATAATAGTTTTCTTTCTCTAACCTTGAGGCAGGAGAAAAACTTCTAACTTTTAATATTTTAAAGATCACTGACAATGGCCCAGCAATCCCATCACTTTTTTTTTCAGTACTCATACATGTGGTTCATCTGAACCTCATGGCTTGAACTCCTCAACCAAGGACACTTAGGTGCTCTCTTTTTGTCTCCTATTTCAAGCAAACTGTATTTACTAAGTACGTACTGTGTACCAACATTGTTCTAGGTGCAAATGATTTTTAAAAATCAGTTCCTGCCCTTGAGGGGGTTATATTCTACTGGGAAAAACAACACGGTAATAGCTCCCCACTAGCTATTTTTGTTCTGTTCTTTCTAGTCCAAAGATTATTCTCCTTGGTAGAGGGGAGAAAAAAGAGCAAAAATTAGAGTTGAATATTTCTCCCTGTTTTTAATCTTCACTTATCATATTCATGTTAAACAGTGGTCACCCCATTATTATTATTTTGCTCTGGACCTGTGATTTCATCACTATGGGGGACTCCCAGTGTGGGAACTCTTCACCAATGCAGTTTGACAGCTCTTCTATAATTTCTAGCCTTAGATCATTGCCTGGAGCACTGAGAGTTAAGTGACTTGCTCATGATTGATTAGCTAGTATGTGTCAAAGTTAGTCCTTGTACTGGAGTCTTAATGACTATAAGATCAGTTTTCTGCCTTTAATTGACCCAGATACAGAATTTTCTTCTTTTGTTCCACATAGGTTTATTTATGGCTTACCCATTTTTCTTTTTGAAATTGGGCTTTTAGAATCTATAGTTGCTATTTACTTCATTTGAGTAATTTATAGTTTGGGAGATTGCTGCCCATTTCTTTGAAAGAGACACAAAATTTTAATTCAATTCAATAAACATTTATTAAGCACCAGTTACTGAGGGCCAGGTGCTCTGCTAAGTCTAGGAATGCAAATACGAAAAAGGAGGAAGACAATAAACAAAAAGAAGCTGAAAAGCTGGAGGTGGGGAAGGTGCCACCAGGGACAAAGTATTTAGGAGATGTGGTATTTGGTGAAGTCAAAGCTAAGCAGAGCTGCTGATCCCTCAATGAAGGAAGGCTCTAGAAGGAGTTTAATGCTTGCCCTCCAGACTTCCAGTGAGAGGGGAGAGAAAACCAAGAATGAGTTGAAGAGATGTGAAACATTTTACATGCATTATCTCGTTTGATTCTAACAACAGCCCTATGGTAAATTTTAGAAATATTATAATCCCATTTTACAGATGAGGAAACTGGGGCATTGTAAGGCTAGTGGCTTACCCATAGTTATACAGCTACTTAATATCAGAGGTGGGTTTCCAACCTAGGTCTGTCCTGATTCCAGGTCAGTCTAGTGTTCTTTCTGTTACATGTAATCTTCCTCTTCTCTCCAACTACATAACTAAAAACAAAACAAAAACCTTCCTGTCCTTTGAATTTCTTGTCAACCTTAGGTCACTCTGAGCTTTAGCTTTTCTGGCACTATTCTGATAGGAGGCTATGCCAGGCTTTGTACCTTTTTCTACATTTCCTGGCTTCATTTTTTTTTTGTATATAATTTTTTTTTATTCCTGTGAGCTTCCCAGATCTCCTAGACTCACTTGCCTTGTAGAAATTTAGACCATTGAAGTCTACCTATCATTTCTCTGAACCCTTTGAACTCTGCTCTCCCCAAATCTAGTGTGAATGTCAGACTATGACGGACTTTACTCTCCTTTTCTATCACAAATCCTAAGATGCAGTAGTCAGTAACTTTTCTCCCTTGCCCCCCAAGGTTTCCACAGTTTCTTTTTCTTCTCCTTCAATGAATTATTTCTTGCTGGTAAGAATGTTGTCCAGAAAAGTACTTGCCTTCATTTGTCTTTTGAAGGATGGAATTATTATTAAAGACACAATCTTATTTATTAACTGTTCTGTTTTGGGCAGAGAAAGCTCCAGTAGATGTTGAGATCACTGACATCCCCATAACTCTATAATTATGCTTCTCTGCCAGGCTTATGATTTGGTCTGAAATCTGTGTTGTTTTTCTTCTTTCTGCCCAGGTTGTCTACGGTACATCTCAATAACCATATTGCTTCTGTTTTGGCCTCCATTCAAGCAAATGTTCTCTACCATTCCTTCCCACTTTGGTTACTAGATCACCTAAAATGAATATATCTTAAAGCACAAAGCTACTCTCCTCCTACTGCCCGCTTTGACTTACCCTGTTATTTTTGGTTAAGGAATACCTTTCCAGATTCATATTCCAGTCAGGTTTCTCATCCCAATAAGTCTCCAGGATGCCTTTGAGGTTCAACTTTCCTTCCCCCTTTTCAGAGTTCTGTCATCTTTTTCTTGTTAACCTTACTTTGTGCATTTTTGTGTTGACATGAAGACCATGGGTTTCATTGCTTAATCTTTTTTGTGGCTTGTGTATCCTATACAATTCTTCCTTCATTGTAACTATTCTCTGTAGTTTCTAGCTTGATCAGGCAGCTTTCTCTTTTTCCTTTTTAGTTTAAAGCCCTTTTGAATAGATTTGCCAGCTTTGATTAAATTTGCTAGATTAAAAGTTCTCTGTGGGCTTGTGTCTTATTCAAACTTTCTGTCCTTTCCCCCTCAGTACCTATAAGTGTTTTGTACAGAATAGACATTTAATGAATATTTGCTGAATGTTGAAATCTATCCAAGTATAAAAGCCAACTCCCCTTATTTCTCCCCTTCCTTTTCCCCCCAAACCCCCAATGAACAATGTTCAATTAAAAGCAAAGCCATTAAATGTGAGTATGGATAATTGCATTGCAAGTGGGTGTTTTTTTTAAACAGTGAAAATGATTTGTGGCTGTGCATCCCTCTGCCTCTAAGCTTGGGCTCTCTTTCCTTAGTGAGTCAAACTTGCAGGTGTTTGTGTATAATCCAAGAAGCAATGAAAAATGAGGCTGTGATTCCAGTGAGACATTTTACATTTCAGTGCTTACTAATCCCCTGGACACAGGGTGAGACATTCCAGGGCTTACTAACCTCCTGGACAGCATTGACTGGGAAGCAAGGAGGAAAAAGGAGAATGAGCTGATGAAAAGGAGTTTGGAAGCTTGAAGGAAACCCACATGAAGCTGAGAGTTAGAGGCAGGGGAATAGTGCCATTAAAAAAAAAACAACCCAAACCTACAGACTTCTTTTTCAAGGACTCTGAACTGATTTTTAACATTTGGCTCAGTTGCAACCAGGGTCAGCCTGCCCCAGAAGTTATTAGGGCATCAGCCTTGTGTTCAATGTGGTGCCTGTACTTTTTACACTTTGAGGGGTAGGAGGAGTCAAAGTAGTTCTGCACAGTCTAACATAATAAAGATTTGGCCAGTTTGCTAAAGACTACGAAGAAACTTGGTACTAACAAATTTCCAGGAATAGTTATAGGGCACACATACACAAAATGTAAGGAAATGAAGTAGAAGTAGTAGTAGTAGTAGTGGTAGTAATAATATTTATATAGTGCTTACTATATGCCAGGCACTGTGCTAAGTGTTTTCCAATTATCATCTCGTTTGGTCCTCACACCAACTCTGGGAAAAGTGTTGCATTTGGAGTCAGAGTACCTGGATTTGAATTCAAACACATCCCTCTTCTGAACTCCCCTTTTACGATCAAGGGCACCTTGTTCTGTTGCTTTTTCAGCCATGTCCAATCTTCATGACCCCCATTTGGAGTTTTATTGACAGATACAGGAGTGGTTTGCCATTTCCTTTCTAGCTCATTTTGCAGATGAGGAAACAGGTAAACAAAGTTGAATGACTTGCCCAGGGTTACACAGCTAAATAAGTGTCTGAGCCAGATTTGGATACAGGAAAATGAGTCTTCCTGACTCCAGGCCTGGCACTCTATCCACTGTGCCACCTAGTTGCTCCGTCAAGGGTGCCACCATCCTATTTACCCAAGTTTTTAACCTTGGCATCATGCTAGACTCTTCTCTCTCACTTTCTCAATATCAAATCAGTTGCAAAATATTTCTGTCTCTCCGCTTACACAACTGCCTCTCTAACTCAGGCCCTCATCATCTCTGGCCTAGACTATTATAATAGTTTCCTAACTGGTCTCTCTCTCCTCTAATCCATTCTCCACCCAGCTACCAAAATGATTTTCCTATAGCAACCCATCCTATTCCCTAAACTTAATAAATGCCAGTGTCTCCTCATTGCCTCTAGGATAAAATAGAAACTCTTCTATTTGGAATTTAAAGTTCTTCACAACTTGTCCCTTTTTCCAGTTGTCTTATATGGTACTCCTCTGCACATTGGAGCCATTCTGGCCCCCTAGCTGTTCTTCATTTATGATACTTCACTGCCTATGCATTCGCTGCATCCCAAGCCTGGAATGTTTTTCCTCCTCCACTTCTTAGAATCTCTATCTTTCAGGCCTCAGCTCAAAGACCATCTTTTGCAGGAAGCCTTTACTGGTTCATTTGTGTCCCTGCCCCATTTCTTTATGCCCACCCCAAGGTGAGCAGAGACCAACATCTCTGATACTTATTTACCTCAGATCAGGAAAGACTAAACAAAAGAGAGACAGATCAAACAGAGGCCCTGTGGGTGTCATAAGGCATGGCAGGTAGTTTGGGAGAAAAAGCTGACACTTGTTACTGTCTCTCTTATAGTAGTTCTTGCCTCATTAACCACCAGAGAGGAGAGCATTGTTTTGTTTAAGAGCTCTTTATTTATACACTCAGTTGCAGCTTATCAGCTAATGAAAAAAGACTTCTGTTAAACTAAGAGGAAACTAAAGAAGAGAGGTACATATTATGAAACAAAAGGTCCTTCCATCATGAACTGGGAGATTGGGGAAAGGAGAGGTAGAATGGGGGAAATTATCTCACATGAAAGAAGGAAGAGCTTTTTTATAGTGGAAGGGAATATGGGTGAGAAATTGGGCAATGCTTGAACCTCACTTTCTCACCTCTTCATTTTTTTTAATCTCTCACTCAAATCAAAGTCAACTGCAAGTCATATTATCATCTCTCTGATATCATGTCCTCTTCCAGAACAGAGGACAAACATAACCTGAGTAGTCTGAGCTGCCTGAATAGGGAGTCAGTTGGGTTAATCACCTCTCCCTCCCCTTCTCTTTTCCCCTCTAAAGGTAAATTTTGATGGCTGAAAGCTGCCCAGTTAACTTGGTGTTTACTCGCTAGATTTCTTTCTCAAAGACCAAACTTTAAACCCATTTTACTCTGGAGATCTTAGATTGGATAACCAGAGGTCCCTGCCCAAGCATCACCCTCTGGGCTCAGAGCGAGTTTAAATAGTAACTGTTTCTCTTTTGGCCAGCAACCCAGAGGGTCTTCCCCTCTCAGTTTGACTTTTTTTTTTTATTACAGGGTCCATTCCTTGACTCACTTCTTAAAGAGGTCTATTCACAGAATGGGTATTACCTCACTCAAAATGAGAACCTGAAAAGATCTTAGCCTGAAAGGACCGGGGTCTCCTACTACATCCTGGGCCTTCTCCAGTCATCCTGATGAATATCTGGCCACTGTACCCAGATGGCTCTGGAAGAAAAAATGAGGCTGGCGATCATGCACAGCCCTCCTTCACTCAAATCAAAGTCAACTGCAAGTCATGTCATCATTTCCCTGATGTCATGGTCCTCTTTGAGAATGAAGGACAAACACAACCATTCCAACATAATCAACTCACATCTGTGCCCTTTTTCTATGTAGACTGCTTCTAACAGCCCTAGTAATGATAAGGTTGTTAGGAATTACATGTATTGTATTTCCATGTAGGAATACAAACAGTTTAACTTTATTGAATCTCATGATTTCTTTTATGTTTATTTTTTGTGCTTTTCTTGAGTCTTGTGTTTGCATGTCAAGTTTTCTAGTCAGCTCAGGTCTTTTCATCAATAATGTTTGAAAGTTCTCTATTTCATTAAATATCTGTTATACTCAATTTTGCTGGGTAGATTATTCTTGGTTATCATCCTAGTTCCTTCACCTTCCAGAATATCATATTCCAGGACCTCCACTCCTTTAATGTGGAAGCTGCTATATCTTGTGCAAGTCTGACTATAGTTCCACAATATTCGAAGTGTTTCTTTATGGCTGCTTGAAACATTTGCCCCTTGACCTGGGAGTTCTGGTTTTCTTGTTTGTAATATTCCCAGTAGTTTTCATTTTTGGGATCACTTTCAGCAGGTGATTGGTGGATTCTTTCAATTTCTATTTTATGCTCTGATTCTAAGATATGGAGGCAGTTTTCTTTGATAATTTATCAAATTATGATATCTAGGCCTGTTTTGATTTTTTGATCATGGCTTTCGGGTAGTCCAATAATTCTTAAATGATCTCTTTCAATCTATTTTCAATGTCAGTTATTTTTCCAATGAGATATTTTACACTTACTTCTATTTTTTTCATTCTTTTGACTTAATTTTATTGTTCTTTGATGTCTCATGTAGTCATTAGCTTCCACTCACCCAATTCTAATTTTTAAGAAATTATTTTCTATAGTGAGCTTTTGTACCTCTTTTTCCATTTGGCTAATTCTGCTTTTTTAAGAAGTTCTTTTCTTCAGTGAATTTTTGTACCTCCTTTTCCATTTGGCCTATTCCATTTTTTAAGGAGTTATTTCCTCATTGAATTTTTGTGCCTCTTTTACCATTAGGCCAATTTTGTTTTTAAGGTGTTTTCTTCAGTAGTTTTTGCACCTTTTATTTTTTTTTTACCAAGCTGTCAATTCTCTTTTTGTGATTTTTTTTTTGCATTGCTCTCATTTCTTTTCCCAGTTTTTTCTTTATCGCTCTTTTCTCTCTCTTTTTTTAAAACTCTTCCAGGAATTCTTGTTGGACTTGCAGTTTTTCTTAGCAGTTTTTCTGCTAATTTTCTGCTAATACAGGGGCATTAACATATTTAGAAGTGAAGATGACAAGAAAACAAAATATATATCAAGATTAGAAGAAAATCGTATTTTAAATTTAAATTACAAAAATTTAAAATTGTATTTTAAAAGTAAAAGGAAACCCGTAGAGATTGTTCAGCAGGGGAGTAACATGGTCAGATTTGCGCTTTAGGAAAATAATATTGGCATCCATGTAGGGGATTGATCAGAGAGTTGAGAGATTAGATGTATGGAGACTAATGAGGAGGCAAAGGCCGGTCCAAACCTCTTCTCACCTCAAGCTATCTACACTGTCACCTTCACCTCCTCAGCAGGCAA
>CM053626.1:227164043-227192715 GCA_028646595.1 Phalanger gymnotis
AACCCGTAGAGATTGTTCAGCAGGGGAGTAACATGGTCAGATTTGCGCTTTAGGAAAATAATATTGGCATCCATGTAGGGGATTGATCAGAGAGTTGAGAGATTAGATGTATGGAGACTAATGAGGAGGCAAAGGCCGGTCCAAACCTCTTCTCACCTCAAGCTATCTACACTGTCACCTTCACCTCCTCAGCAGGCAATCTTGCCTCATACTTATCTGAAAAATTGAGGCCTTCATTTCCACTGAGGCAAACAGAGATTGTCACTTGCACAGGGTCACACAGCTGGTAAGTATGGGAGGCAGGATTTGAACTCAGATCTTCCTATGTTCCAGGCAGTATGTTAAACACTGGGGAATAATAAAAAAAAAAGCTAATTAAATAGCCTCTGTCCCCTGGAAGTCCACTTTCTATTGAATGAAATAGCATGCAAATGATGTACTTATAAGACATATACAAAATAGATGGAAGGTAATGTAAGAGGAAAGTCATTAACAATGAGGGGCACTGGGAAAGGCTGCTAGCAAGATATGGGATTTCAGTGGATTTTAGCAGAGATTTGAAAGAACCTGGGAAGCCAGGAGGCAGAGGTGGAGGGTAGGAGCATTCTAGGCATGGGGACATGCCGGTGGAAAAGAGTGGAGGTGGGAGATGAGAGTATTGTGTATGAGGAACAGCAGGGCAGCCAGTATTGCTACATTGCAGAGTACGTGTAAGGGAATATAGTATAAGAAGAGGCCAGATTGTTAATGTCTTTACATTTCCAACAGAGGATTTTTTAATTTGATCCTGGAAGTAATAGGGAGCCACTGGAGTTTTTTGAGTGGGTGGGAGGTGACATGATCAGACCCGAGCTTTAAGAAAACCACTTTGGCAGCTGTGTGGAAGATGGATTTGATTGGAGAGACTCAGGTCAAGGAGACCAACCACGAAGCTACAACAATAGTTTTGATGTGAGGTTGAGAGACTATACCAGAGTGGTGAATGTGTGAGTAGAGAAAAGTGAGAGTGATGTGAGATGTGTTGAAAGGACAAACTTTGGCAATGAATTGGACAGGTGGTGTGAGTGAGTGAGAAACCCAGAATTATACTGGAGTGAGGAGCCTGGATGATGGGGAGGATGGGTGGTGGTACCCTCCACAGCAATAGGGAAGTTGGGAAAAGTGAAGGTATTTGGGGAAAAGATAATGTGGTAAATTGTGCTGACAGAATTGACAAGATTCGATTGAATGTGAGAGGTGAGAGGGTATGAAGAGTGGAAGAGGACTCCAGGGCTTTGAGTCTGGATCACTAGAAGTGTGGTGGAGCCATGGAGAGATAGGAAAATTTTGGGGAGAGTCAATGAATTCTGCTTTGAACACATTTGATTTGAAATGCTTATGTAATATCCAGTTGGAGATGTCCAATAGGTAATTGTTGATGCAGGAGTAGAGATAAGGAGAGAAATGGGCTGAGTATATATATAGATCTGGGAATTATCTGTATCAGCAAACACAAGTAGGTGCACATATGGTAGGGTAGAGGATGGTGGAAGGACTGTTTATTGTGTTACTAAATGAGTAATAATTGCTTTTTTCATTCATACATTTGTTCATTCATTTATTCCATTTTCTTCTTCCTCCCTCACAAATCACACCCTAATCTCTGAGCCCTAGGCTCCATTTAAATCGGTAACAACTATCTTTCAAGGACTGAGACAAGGTCATAGTTGAGCCAAGGCATTTGTATGTCCTACTAAGGTTTAAAATTTGTATCTCTTGTATGTTAGTATTCACTGGAGGTTTTGAGCCTTTATAACAATACATGAAACTTGGCATCACCAAATAAATAAGTGCTATGGACAGAGGAAATTTCTGACATGAAAAATGTTCATTTAATTTTTAAAAAATGTATTGAGGTATCTCTTGTGTGTGACCTCCCTACCCCCACCATAGTTGCTCAGCCCCAACTAGTAGTATAATCCCTTCAAAAAGTGCCTATTATGTGTGGAACACGACGCTTAACCAGAAGCAATGGAAAGTAATTAAAACACTGCAGAGGATTGATGAATTATTTCTCTTCATTCTTTCTTAAGCCATCATTCTAGTTTATTCTTTGGAACGAGTTTAATTAAGACATTGCATTTCAGATGGGCTCTTCATTTTAAATAATGACTGTTGCCATGGCATTTATTGGAGACATTCACTTTTCTTACTAATACTGAACTGGACCTAAAGGGTCTTGACTTTCTTTTTCTGGTATTAAAGAACATAGAGCAGCTGCCCTCTTGTGGGAGTTTTGGGGAACAATTCAAAATAGTTAATCACTTAGGGCATATCTGCCTAGTCCTTATTTTAATGCAGTTTTTGAATTTAAAGGAACCATGGAGATCATTTTGTATAAATCTGGACAAGCCATGCCCTCTTTGCTCATAGTTTCTGCTTCTATAAAACAAGGTTTCTGAACTAGTTTTGATGTCCTTGGGTTTTAGGCCTTGATGTCCCTTCCAGATCTCAATCCACGATCCTAATCTAATCAGTTCAACAAAAACCCCAAAACGTACCTACTGTATTCAGAG
The DNA here is from genome assembly GCA_028646595.1 of Phalanger gymnotis. Lineage (NCBI taxonomy): Eukaryota > Metazoa > Chordata > Mammalia > Diprotodontia > Phalangeridae > Phalanger > Phalanger gymnotis. The sequence goes on from CM053626.1 coordinate 227,166,599, forward strand.
AACTAGATTAGTTGGTGAGGAAGTTAAAAAGTATAGATAAGCTATTTTCTGTACCCTTATAAAATTTATAATCTAACATAACCCTGTTCATTTTATAGATAAGGAAATTGGAGGTCAGATTGTTTATAGCACTAGCCCAAAATCATTTCAGGTCTGTGACAGAGCCAGAACCCTAGACTGTCATTGTTCTTCCCCTTGCCTTCCTTTAATTTACTGAGTGAACAAGGATTATTAAGACAACAGTTAGAAGTGTCCATCTGTGTTTTGCACCATGAAAGTGTTATAGGGCACAAAATAAGCAAAACAAGAATTCACAGGCTAATGTCCCAAGGACACATCTGGAGATAAGCATCTTAAGGTTATAAATCAGAGGAGTCTATGAGATCCAGCTATTAGTTTCCAACATCCTGGAACCCATAGCCATAACTGAGAAGCAGCCTGGTTTACGCTTGTGAGTCATAGTCTGGCTGCATCCTTGGCCCTATCTTCTGGTTTGGCAGAAAGCTGGGGTATTCAGATGAGTCAGGGAATGGATAAAGGGGATTTTCAGATCATTCTCTTGGGTCCCCTTTGACCTCTTGACCACAAACCTTGCAAAAGCTAGCTGTTTGGGTAGAATGGGTATGGTGACTATAGTTCTCAGATTTCCTGACAGTCTTGGTTTCCAGGGAAGCAAGTGTACTTGTAAGCTTTTAAAGGCCACCAGAGGTCTGGGTAATCCTGTCATTTTCATCCAAAGGCCAAGTCTTGTAATTCCATCAGTTTGTTTGAAGAGCTTCTTCACACTTTGTTGTGGTGTTGCTTAGGTAACTGCACTCTATGTTTAAGTTGTTTAGGAAGGCTCCAGGCAGGGGTGAAACCTTGTGGTGGGACTTGGGACAGAACTGTAGGTAGGCAGAGGAGGTCACCTGATTGTGAAAGCGGGGGTGAGAATAGGCTCTAGCTTGGTGCTTTCCAAGGGCTGCTGGTCCTCCTCAAGAAAAACAGTTATCCCGACTATATGAACACAGTCAATATTATACATGGTTCATAATTATTTACTCCCTTCTACCATCTCCTCTATCACACAGAGTAGGGGCAGAGGTCATAGGACTTCAGGTCAAAGTCTGGGGACTTTGCTCAAAAAGGTTGGCAGATAAACTCCTCCTGCTACCCGGGGCTGGGCCCTAATAACAAGCATCTCTCAAAGGGAGATGGATGCCCAGGCTGAGCCTGGGTAGCAGTGGTGGAATAAGGAAGAGTAGAGAAGAATATTAGTTCTTCTTCACCTCCTTCATCTGCAGCCTGGAAACGTGGCTTAATGAGAACATATTAGCAAGAATACTTGAATAAAATAGGAAGCTATTGGCCTATCAGTCTCTTCTGTTTCACAGCCAATCTCCCAGAAAAAGTTTTCTATATGCCTTATCTCTGTTCCCTTTCTTCCTAGTCACTCCTTAATTCCTTACAATCTGACTTGCAACCTCACTCTTCAGGTCTACTCTAAGGTTATTAAGGATATCTTCATTGCTGTTCCAGTGGCTTTTTCCTCTGTGTTCATCCTTCTAGACTTCTCTGCAGCTTTTGATACTGTTAACTGCCATATTCTCTGGAAAACTCTTTCTTCTCAAACCTTTCATTACAGTGTTTTCTCCCCCTACCTGTCTGATCAGCTCTTCTCCCTCCTGGATCGTAATCCTGCCCCGTAATTGGGGCAGGGAGTTCCCCAAGGCTCTGTTCCATTCACATTTTCTCTCTTGGTGATCTCATCTCCCATGGATTTAGTTATCATCTCTTTGCAGATGACTTTCAGCTCTCTCTATACCCAACCTTAATTTTTCATCTGAGCTCCAGTCGTACAGCATCAGTTGCTTCTTAGATATTTCTATCTGCAAGTACCAAAGGCTATTCCCAAATTAACGTAGTTAGGTTGTGTGCTGGACAGAACACTGGATCTGGAATCAAGAAAACCTGAGTTCAAATGCTACTTCAGACATTTACTCGCTGTGTAACCCTGCACAAGTCAATTAACTCCTATCTGCCTTAGTTTCCATATGTATAAAATAGGGATAATACCTCCCAGGGTTGTTGGTAAATCATTTTTCAGTCATGTCCAACTCTTCATGACCCCATGATGGGTTTTCTTGACAAAGATACTAAAGTGGTTTGCCATTTCTTTCTCTAGCTCATTTTATAGATGAGGAAACTGAGGCAAACAGGGTTAAGTGACTTGCCCAGGGTCACATAGTAAGTGTCTGAGGTCAGATTTGAACTCATGATGAGGAATCTTCCTGACTCCAGGCCCAGTGCTCTATCCGCTGAGCCACCAAAGTGCTACATAAATGCTAGCTGTTACTATTGTTGTTGCAAGGCCAGATCAAGACCTGAGGCCTCCTGATTCCTGGTCAGAATGCCATACTGCCTCTCTTTACTCTAAACCCAATTTTAGTATCAATAACAAATGACCATTTAAGACTGACAAAACAGACTTGGGGCCTGTCAAAAAGTAGGTATGGGTAAGCCTAAAGAGTAAGAACAGTGTTAAGCATAAGAAATATTTGCCAGAGTGATTAATGTTTTTCTATAAGTTAGAATTGCCTATGACACATGTTTTTGTTCTCCAGAATTAAACTAGCGCCTCACCTGTTATTCAAGCAGTCCCCATGACTATTTCCTAGGGATATTGCATTAGAGATTCATTCATTGACGGATCTCAGTTTTTTCATCTGTAAGTTGAGGGGGGCAAATGAGGAAATCTTCTGGGTTCCTTCTCACTCTAAAGGTATGATCCCAAAATGTGGCAGGGGGTTGGATCATATGACCTTTTGAGGTCCCTTCTAACTCAAAGATTCTATGTTTCTACAACCAGTACCTTGCACTAACCCAAGTCTCTAACTTTGGATTGTTAGTACACCCAAAATGAAGCACAATAAGGAAACATTTCGTTAGAGTTAAAAATACAGCATTAGTATCATCAGGAAGGTTTTACTATCACCCTTTTAGCACTGGCATCATCTTTTCCTTCTTCCCTTTATCCTATCTCCTTTAACACTTTATTATGTACTGATATACTTTTTTCCCTAGTTGTATCATGCGTGTATTTCTTGTCTCTTCCGAAAACAAGATTGTTAACTTCTCAAAGGACTATGTCTGATACTTTATATCCTGAACATCACCTAACACATATCTGGGCACAAAGTAGATGCTTTAAAATACTTGTTCATTCTTCAGTATTTTTTGAAGAGGCACTGAGGATCTCAAAGACACCCCCTGCCTAAGGTGGGAGTGAGGTGGGATGGGGAGGGGGAAAGGGACAGGAAGCATAGTAAAATGAAAGATCATAAGACTGAGTGTCCAGGTTCTAGTTTTGATTTTGCTACTAATTCTGTGACTGGGGCAGCTGGGTGGTGAAGTAGATAGAGTGCTGGGCCTAGAGTCAGGAAGACTTGAGTTCAAATTTGGTCTCAGACATTTACTAGCAATGTGACCCTGGGCAAGTCACTTAACCCCATTTGCTTCAGTTTCCTTATCTGTAAAATGAACTGGAGAAGAAAATGGCAAACTACTCCAGTATCTTTGCTCAGAAAACCCCCGAATGGGGTCATGAAGACAGGACTGAAACAATTCAGTAACAACAACAAGTTGTCATTTGGAGAAAACCATTTCAGCTCTGAGCTTCAGAGTTTGCAGATGACCTGGTTATGGGAGGGGCTGTGAACATGCTTTGTGACAGAGACAAAAGCCAAAGAGCTCTCAACAGGCTAGAACGATGGGCCACATAGAATAATTTAATAGAGATAAATGTAAAGTCCCTACAGTTGAATTCAAAGAATAAACTTACAAATAGCAGGAAAGGGGAGATGTGGCTTGAAAATAGATCATGCGAGAATGATCTGGGGGGTTTTAATGATAATAACAGACATAGTTATAGTACTTTCTGGTTTTCCAAGCACTTTACATAGTGATCTCATTTGGGTTCTCACATTAGGAAAAACCTTGTGAAATGTGCTTCAGCTATTATTATCCCCATGTTACAGAGAAAGAAAATGAAGTTGAGAGATTAATTGGTTTGCCTACAGTTGTATGACTAGCAGGTGTCTGAAACAAGATTTGAACTGAGATCTTCCTGATCTAAACCTAGTGGTCCATCTACTGTGCTGCCTTAATGGCCTCTAAAATAATAAATAATAATTGACACATAGAGCATTTTCAGGTTTGCAACCCTGTAAATTCCTTTAGGTATGATCTTACTTGATTCCCAAAACCCAGAGCTATCATTATCCCCATGTTACATATGAGGAAACTGAGGTACAAAGTCAAAGTAACTAGCTCAAGTTAATAGAGCCAGGAAGTATCAGAAGCAGAATTCAACCCAAAGTCTTCCTGACTCTCGGTCCAGCACTCCATCCATAGTTCCACCCTATTTTGGTTGATTATAAGCTGAATAGGAGTCAATAATATATGGCATGGGAGTTAAAGCAAAAAACTAATTTAATCTTAATTTATATTAAAATAACTGTTTTGTTCAAAATAAGGGATATTCTGGGCCCACTGTGACTTACTCTGTTTAGTCTGCATCTGGAATACTTGCTCTTTCCAGGAGATATACTTTAGGCAGGATATTGACAAGCTTAGCAGCTGGATTGAAGAGTAGATAGAACACTGGGCTTGGAATCAGGAAGACTTGTCTTCATGAGTTCAAATTTACTCAGACATTTACTAGCCACTTGACCCTGGGCATGTCACTTAACCCTGTTTGCCTCTGTTCCTCATCCGTAAAATGAGCTGAAGAAGGAAACAGGAAACCACTTAAGTATCTCTGCCAAGATAGGATACAATGGGATCGCAACGAGTCAGATGAGTCTGAAAGGACTGAACAACAATGTTGACAAGCTTGAAAAAATCCAGAGAAGGACAACCAGGATAGTGAGAACACTGGCCACCATGCCATTCGAGAATCAGTTAAAGGAAATGGGAGTGTCTGGAGAAGAGGAGATTGATTGATGAGAGAGAGAATGTTGACAAATGTGGTGAAAGTTGCAGAGGCACAGATGAGACTCTAAATAAAGAAAAATTTTTCTAACAAGAGCTTTCCAAAAGTGGGATGAATTGCCTAAGAAGGTAGACAACCTTTCATCAGAAGTCTTCAAATGGAAACTGATGGCTGCTTGTTGAAGATGTGGAGGCCGATGCAATTGAGGTACAATTTTGACTAGATGGGCGATTCTGGGCAAGTCATTTAACTGCTGTCTGCCTCAGTTTCTTCATCTGTAAAATGTGAACTCATCTCCCAGGGTTGTAGTGAGAACAAAATAGGATATTTGTAAAGAGCACACCAAACTTTAAACAGCAAATGTTAACTTTCTTTTTATTAGGTGTCGGGGGGTGTCCCTTCAATGCTAAGATCCCGTTATTTTACTTGAGAAGCAAGTGTAATAGCAAATGCTAGCCACTAGATGTCAGACCAAACCTAGTGTTTCCTTATTAAACACCCTCCAATGGCATGGGGATGGCATGAGGTCGGTAGGCATTCAGATTCCTTTGGATTTATTTTCAAGAAAGAAAACAAACACAGTTGAAACACATATTTTTAACCCTTCTAAACAGATTTTTGAGTGCTATCTATTTGCCTATTGCTATAAACTTCCAATTATCCTTGCTAACAGGAAGAATAGCAGTATTAACTAATGATGAAATCGTTTACGTTTGGCTTCAGAATGCATTATATTACCTTTCCTTCATCAGATCGTTATTAATTATAACTTGATTAAAAACTAACTTGCATTGCTTGGATACAACAAAGTCAACCAGAAAACAGAACAGAAGGATGCTGGATGTAAGAGGAATGGCCAATTCACAAGATGGATGATTGCTATTCGTCTGCATCTAGAATTTTGTTCCACTTAGAGGTTTGTGAATAATTTCTTTGGAATATGATTTGATAGACATTACTATAACCTATTTACTTGAAATAAATACCAGGACTAAAAAGTTATAGTTAACAACAATATCAAATTGTTTTGCCCTGGGCTGGTAGTTATCTGTGAAAACGAACAAGTTAGGCCACTTTCCTCCTGCAGATGACCTTAAGCTCCCCCAGTGGAGAGAGACAAGGTACTTTTACCTCACTGTGAGGTGTCCATTGCCCTTTAAAGAGAATGATTCATCCCCCCCCCCCCCCCGCCCCATGTGAGCTCAATAACAGAGCCTGCTTGATTGGATGTGACTATGTCCTTCTCTTAATGTTAGATTCCTCTCTGTGGTCAGCTCCCTGTAGCCTGCCTTTTCACAGAACCCATTATCAGAGATGCCCAGGGTGCTTTTCTTCTCCATTCAGGGAAAGTAGATTGCTATGTTGCATTAACAACGGGATGGCTTTTAATCCAGGTCAACATGCATGGAGGCTCCCCTTTTCCCATCAGAGACTATAAAGCTCTGTCACAAAATAGCCTAGCAGTCTCCCTCTGCTTTTCCTGTTAGCCTACTGTGAAGCCCGAGAGTTCACTAAAGTTTACTAGATTTTTTTTCTGTTGTCTGAGGACTCATGAGTCCTGACAGGCATATTTATCTGCTCAGTGTGGTGAGAGGCAGAAAGGTTTATAGATAATGGCCTGGAGCTTATACCTAGGACAGCTGGATTTGAGTCTCTCACCTCTATTACTTATCAGCTATATGATAAGTACTTCATAAGTGATATATGATAAGTATAATTGATATATGATAATATATAATAATACGATATATCACTTGATAAGTGATTCTTGGTAAGTACTTACCTTAGTAAGTCATTGAATCTCTCTGGGCCTCCATTTCTTCATCTGTAAAATGGAAATTCATTTTAATTCAGTGATTTGTTAAATGACTGCTACACATGCGACATTATGCAAAGGGCTTCAGAGGGGCTTACACTGGGGATGCAGAGCAGGTGAATAAAGGAAAAAAGACAAGATCTGTGGATGTTAAAGCTGGTGGCAGAGATAAGTCAAATGTTTAGAAAGCTTTTTATTTTCCCCGAGTTTCAGTCATGTCTGGTTCTTCATGATTCCTTTTGGGGTTTTCTTTGCAAAGATACTGGAATGGTTTGCCTTTTACTTTTCCAGTTTATTTTACAGATGAGGAAACTGAGGTAGACAGTGTCAAGTGACTTCTTCAGGGTTACACAACTAGTAAATGTCTGAGGCCAGATTTGAACTCAGGATCATGAGTCTTCTGATTCCGAGACCAGTGTTTTATTTATTCACTGCTCCATCTAGGTTTGGCACTTATGTGCCAAACACTGTTCTTAGGTCTAGGGTTACAAATAGAAGCAAAAAGAGAGATAGTTTTTGCCTTCAAGAAACTTACATTCTAACAGGAGAAGACTACATATAATGGAACTGAAAGAGGGGCAAGAGCGAATACCTACACAAAGGTACAGTGGAGAAGGAAGTCTGGAGCATCAGGAGAGAGGCCCAGACAGGAATGAAGGAGTGAACACGGCTAGTCCTGGAGAACCCTCCATAACATTGAGGATCTGGAGGAAAATAATCAATCAGTGGAAGGACCTTTAGGGATAGAAAGATCTTCCAAAATAAGAAGATTACTGGAATTAGAGGTAGAAGGAATTTGGGAGAGTCAGAAGAAGTAGGGTCCAGAGAGACAACACTGAGGTGGCCTCTCATGGACTCCAGCCTTGGAAGTTACCTGCTTTAGGCACCAGGTAGTGAAAAGACACCAAAGCTCCCAGTCAAATTTCTGCCACTAGTTAGCTGTAGGAGGAACACATGTATATGTATACATGTACTTATGTATATGCATATGCATGTACATGTACATGTGTATTTGTATGTATGTATGTGTTAACTTATTTAGGCTTCATTTTTTTCATTTGAAAAGTGATGAGTTTGGACCAGATATTGTCAAAGGATCCTGTATCTGGGAGGTGGAGGAGGTGAACGATTGGAAGGTTCTCTGTGGGCAGTGGGGAAATAGTGAATAAGTGGATGCATTTGTTGACTCTTACAGGGCACTTCTTAGCTATAAGGCATGACATCTAGGTCTCTTTTCCAACAATTCAATTCAATTAATATTAAGTATCATCTAATATGGGCAAAGCACCAGACAGGGTGCTGTGAATGAAAAGATGAAAATGAAATTGTCTCTGCCCTCAAGGAATTTATATTGGGGGGTGGGGTGGGGTTCAGGGGAAGGAGGGAACTTAGAGGTCATCTAGTCCACTTCTCCATGTCAAAGATGAAACAGAGGCTCAGAGAGGTTGAGACTTGCCCATGCTCATATATGTAAAGACACAACCACGATTCAAAACCAGGCCCTGTGACTCCTAGTTCAGCTCCCTTTTCACTGTACCATGCTGCCATGTACAAAGATAAATAGATTAACAATTTGGGGCATCAGGGAAAGCTTCATAGAGGAGGCGGCAGCACCTGAGATGACCCTTGAAAGATAGTAAAGATGTGGGAGAGCATTCAAGGTGTGGGAGAGGGCTTGTGCAAGGGCTTGTAAGAGATTAATGCTGTGTTCAAAGAATATGTTGGAACGTTGAATGTGTGAAGGAGAGCAACATGAAATAAGGCTGGAAAGATCAGTGGAGCCGGATTGCTGAGGGCCTTAAATGCCAGGCTGAGAAGTTTGCATCTGACCCTAGAGGCAGTAGGGAGCGACTGAAACTTTTTGGGCAGAAGAGTAACATTGTCAGTCCTGAAGATTATTTGGGGAGATTGTGGAAGATGTACCTATATGCTCTAAAATGTTTATAGCAACTCTGTGCAATATTGTTTTAAGAACAACTTTGAGTAAATAAATCATTTTGACTTTTTTAAATACTCAAATTAATTACAAAGGACATCCAGAGAAAGAACTGATAAATAGAAGTATGTATAAAATGATTTTACACACACGCGCGCGCACACACACATGCACACAGACACACACACACACACACACACACAATCTACTGGTAGACACCAGAGCAGCAGGTGAGCTGCCAGCACCAGAGGCCCCAGCACAGAAAACCAGTAACCAGCTCCTCCTCTCCTCTCTCCTGCCTCCCTCCCCGTCTATTCCCCACCTTCCCTAGCCTTGTTCAAGAAGCTTGGGACAGTGCCCCCTATGCCCCAGGAGCAGAGCTCAACTTTAAAAGCCACAAAATAGGTTGGAAAATGAGCAAAAAAAAAGTCCTGACCATAGAAAGCTACTATGATGACAGAGAAACTCAAAAAAAAAAGAAAAGAAAAGAAAAGAAAGAAAGAAAGAAAGAAAGAAAGAAAGAAAGAAAGAAAGAAAAGAAAACAACTTTCTAAAAAAGAAGACCTAGCCAAATGGAAAAGGAGGTACAAAAGCTAACTTTTGGTAAATAAAGAAAATAATTTTTTAAAAATTAGAGATATAGTAAGGTTTTTATTGTTTGTATTTTTAATGGAATCCAGTGATTCTTAAATTATCTCCCACTGATGTATCTAGGACAAACGATTTTGGTAGTATGTGCATTATATTTTTTGCTCCTTTTTCCTCCAAGCCTTTTTCTTCTGAGTGTAATCTTCTGAGTCTCTCTTGACACATAACACTTTTCTATTGTGTTTGGTATCTTCAACTTACTCTTACCTGTAACCTCTTTTTCTGATTTGGCATTTTGTGCCAGTGTCAGGCTCTGTCCCCTTCCACATGATCATATGGGGTACTAAGACTCAATTTTGTACTGCCTTTGATTTCCTGAGTTATTGTTTCTGGCTACCACATCAGCTAGTGTGTCTAACAGGTTTTAGGTCCCCTTGGATCTTCCCAAGTTGGAGAGCACTGCCAACTTCTGACCTCCCTGGAACATTCAGGTCAGAATAATGTTCCTAGATGCCATTTCTACAGGAGTATCTGGACCTTCACCATTTGAATACATTAGACCACCTATCCCACCTCCCTCCTCAGAAACAGGCTTGAGGTACCTTTAGAAAATCCCTATCAGAGTGTCGATAGACTTTGTTTTTTTTTCTTTGAATCCGTGCTCATGCTAGCTTCCTTGACAGTATCTCTCTCCCTTTGCCTCAAGCTTATGGATATCTTTTTAGGAAATCCTGGGCTAGAAAAAAATTATTTACTATTGTTTCTCTTTGGATTTCTTGGTAATTGTCTTATCTGGTGTTTTAAAAAAATCTGCTGATTTATCTGCAAAACATTATGCCATATTTACCAGAAGTCCATTTATAGCTATTTGTAATATCGCTCCAGCCCACCTGGAGTGGTATTTTCTCTTCAACATACTGTTTTCAAACCAGCATAGTTGCTGCCCCTGAATGCAACAATTCAGCCTTGGATTCTGCCTTTGCATAGTCTGTTTTCCAGACTTGGAATGTTCCTTTTCCTCTTAGAATCCTTAGCTTTTCATTTCAGTTTAGGCCTTTCCTTATTCCTGCTCCTCCAGCTGTTAATGCTTCCCTACCCAATTCCTTTGTATTTATTTTGTATATGATTTTTATTTGCTTATCTGTGTGTTATATACCCTCTCAACCCCACACTCCATATTGTTTTGTTTTTGTCTTTATACACCCAAGATCTAGAGCAAGGTCTTGGTTCATGGCATCAAAGAAATACTTAATAAATTGCTTTTTTCTTTGGTTTTAGATACTGGGTCAGACTGGAGCTGTAGTGACTATTTATGGATCTGATCATTTTTCCGAACTGGGCTGGTATGCAGCTTTGTAGGCCTCCATTCCCAGAATCTCACCATTTTGTGCTGGGCTTTGTGCAGACTTTCAATCAGCTTTAGCCCTACTGCAGCTCGGACCATCCCAAACTCAAGCAAGCTACCAGCCTCAGTTTTACTAGTTACAGGACTATAAGCATGAGCCACAATTGCCTAGATGCTTTTAAAATGGATTTGTTTCCCTTGACCAGACTCCCAAGGTATCTAGAAAAAAAGTTTTAAAATAATAAAATCTATACCACATTTCCCTAAAGCCATCTCTCCAGATTCTTAGGTTTTCTTCACCTCTCCCCTCACCGCTATATACTAGCCTTTGAGGGTAATATTGCCACAAGGTACTGGAGGGTTAGAATCAGATCTGAGGAAATAGTAAATGAACATTTCTTTAAGGAAGAAACTCAGAATTCCCAAGATGTTTTCATTGACAACATGGGGCCCAGATGGAACACAGAAGTTCTGCCCTATCAATCCCTATGAATCCCATCTACATGTATTAAAAAAATTCTGCATGTTGTCTTTAAATTGAGATTTCGGGAAAATATCAGTAACTATATTCAATTTGATTTAAGTTGGCTTATAGGGTTTAAGCTATAGGAGTGGGGAACCTGCAACCTCGAGGCCACAAGTGGTTCTCTAGGTCCTCAAGTGCATCCCTTGGCTGAATCCAAACTTCACAGAACATTGTTCTTGAGGCCGCAGGTTCCCCATCTCTGGTTTAAGGGAAGTGATGGACTGAAGTAAATATTCTTCCTGTATTAAACTATGGATGAAATCCTTCTTGACTCCAGCCTTATATTGACTAAATAATTGGGAAGTGAGAGATGATAGCACTCTGCCCTTTGAAATCAGGGAGTGTTTCTCATTTAGATAGCACTGGAGAGGCTGATCAAAGTCAGAAGTATAGGGAGGAAAAGAACTAAAGAAATATTGAAGGCATTGTACATAATAGGCACTCAGGATAATGGATTGGAGGATTGATGACAGTTGATGAATGTGAACCTCTCATCATGGAGAAGTATGATGTTTGCACCAACTTTCAACTCCCTCCTGTGAATGCCTGAAAAGGCTAGGAAATGGTAATCTTTGAGAATGATCAAGTAAGTAGTTTTCTTGACCTCTCTCAACCAACAATACACTTCCTTTCTCACTACAATGAATAATCTTCAGACACAGGGGCTTACCATCCTGTGAATAAGGCTAAGGGATTAGATGCTAATGGGTTGTTGAAGAATTACTGGTTACTGCATGGGGTAACCTTTCCTTTCCCAAGCACTTTAAAGGGCTATTCATTCCATTTTCTACTCCCCACCTCCTGGGAGAATCTTTGGGTCAGTTTTTTTCCCCCTGTTATACACTTGAGCTACAAAAAGAATTTGGGAAAATCTAACCAGATACTTATTGTCAGGGGAAGCCAGCTGCTGTTTTCTGTGCTTATGCTGGAGATTTCTTTCTGTGTCTGGATTAATTGTTTCTTGTCTTATTCCAATGGGGAACTTTAAGAGAGGCATGACCATGACCCCAAAGCAAGCATTTATTTAAAAATGTCTTCCTTCCAGGGGGTGATGGGGTAGAAGAGGAAGAAAAATCAGGGAAGGAAAAAGAGGAGGGACTGTTAGGAGCAAAATCAAGCTAGAAGGACCACAGGACACAGGATATTATCACTTTTGAACCAGAGAAGGAACACATTTCCGAAGGCCTCTGAAATCTCTGTGCAGGAGGAAACATTACCATGTGACTTTAATTTAAGAGTTCTGATTGCTTCTATTTTCATTAAGCCCTATTTATGGTGTCTTAAAGACATGGTTTTCTCTCAGTGGTCACCATGGGTGGAAAGACATGATTTGTCGAAAGAAACTTTCCAGAAAGAACTTACATTTATCTAGTGCTATAAGGTTTACAAAGCACATTCTTTCTATAACCCTGAGTCCCATGTAGTGTGAGTTTTATTACCCTCATTTTATACATCAGGGAACTGGGAGAGATAGTGACTTGCCTGTTGTCACACAATGAATGAGTGTTGGAGTCAGGATTTGAACCTGGGTTTTCAGAATTGAAGTCCAGCATTATTTCCAATATAACTGGTTGCTTCTTTTTTTCAGTGACTATTTAATGGGAGGCAAATTTAGTGTATCATGACCTCATGAAGCTGGTTTTGCCTGTGTTGAGGGGTTCATTCAGGACTAGTAAATTAACAAAATGATCCATGTATGAGGCATTACATTAGGTTCTAAGAATACAAAAAAGTCCAGATGGGAATAATAATGGCACCTAATATCCAGGGTTGCAATGAGGATAATATTTGCAAAATACTTTGTCAAACTGAAAGCATTATATTATAATGTTAGCTATTATTATTATTTTTGTTATCGTTATTAAGTAGTGTTTGCATTCTTTCATTCAAATGTTCATACAGAATATTCGTGCCCAACCTGTGGTAGAGCATTCTAAACTCATATTGGTCTAATCAGTCAGAGTTGGACGTGCTGTACCTTTACTCCAACATGGTGATGTTACTTTGGTCCTCTTTGAGGATAATGGACGACAACCACCAACGAGGTTGGTTTGTTTGTTTTGGAGGCAGAGTTAATTAACTTGCCCAGGGTCACACTGCCAGTTAAATATCTGAGGTCACATTTGAACTCAGGACCTCCTGACTCCAGGGCTCTAACCACTGTACCACCTAACTGCCCCCCCCCCCGCCCCAGCATTAATATTATACACTACTAGGGGATAATTTGCCCTGCAGAGCCAGGAAGACTCATTTCAAGTCCTGGCTTAGACTGTGTGATCCTGGACAAGTCATTAAATCTCTTGGTGCTCTAGGCAACTTTGTTAGACTGTAAGTTGTTGAGAAGGTGCTTACCTGTATTGCTAGAGAAGTTCCTTTATCTGGAAGCTCTGTGTAACAATTCACTAGGCCTAGTCCCTAACCTTGTTTGAAAACCTCAAAGTACTGTATTAATGTTCATTTTTATTGTGGATAATTTGACCCAAACATTTCAAAATGATATACTGGTCTAGTTAACTACATTCCAAAAGGAAATGAAGTAATTCTGGAATGACTTATTGCTACTTATTATTTGAGCAATAAATTAGCCTTTCTTTGTTTGATTCAGCCACATCCATATGAAGAGATGATAAGAAACTTTGTCCTAGAATTTGAGAGCTGGGAGGAATCATGAAGATACCTGAAACTCAGAAGGTTTAAATGGCTTAAGCAAGATAATAGCTAGTTGGCAGAGGAGAGATTGGAACGTGGATCCTCTGATTCCTAATTTATCTCCCTTCGATGACACTATAATGCCTCCTCTTCCCACTGCAAAGAATGTGGCTCATTCCCCCCATAACAGCTAATATTTGCAATTTCCCTACTCTTGGTCTAAACGTGTATTGCTTGCATTCTGTGACTCCTAATCTCTATTGGAGTTGTCCAGTGGTGCTTGATTTAAACAAATCCTTTTCAATATGAGAACATTGTAACCCATTTTATTTTATGTCTACTTAATTTGGGTAATCATTATTAGTTAATATGCTGGCATTCAGAGTTTGGGATTACAGAGGCCGCAGAGACCACTCTTCAAGTCTTTGACCACTTAAAAAGATTCTGTATCCTAGGGAAAATTGCTTTACCTTAGTTATCATCCCCTAAATAACAGGTTTTCATGGTATAGCTCAATACCAGCAAAGTAAGAGATCCATATTTCTTGAAACCCGTATTTCCTTTGCTGACTCACTCTCAGGATATATCACACATTCTCCTTCACAGCATTGCTGTTTGTGGAGCAAAAGCTTCATGCTTTCAAACCAAGAGTATTTTTAAAAAAATGCCTGATTGTCCTAATATATTGACCTTGGTCTCATCCATCTTTGTTGGTGATCAGGCAAGACATCATAAATTGTTTCTGCTCTAATATTTTTTTTCCCTAAGTAACATTATGAATATTGATGCTGCCAAGAGCTCAAATCTATGAGTGAGTGTGGGTGGAATGGATGGTTATTAAAAAATACAGACGGACAGAAATCAATGCGGTATAACTTCAGGGCTCTATTTGAATTTTACTTTAGGGATTGTGTTGTGGTTTGGAAGGATTCAATAGTAGCCATTAATGACTTTGCAAGGGAAAAAAGTCCCAATCTCTACATTCAGAGAATGGAATCTCAGATGATGAAGGGTGTGAAATAATGACAGTTCCAAAATGAAAAAGTTATAGAAGCCTGGAAGAGCGGATAATACTTTTTCCTTCAACATTTCACTTCCACAGGAATACTGCGTACTTATCACATGGTTGTTAGGATCCCTCCAGTGGGTTGGTTTTATAGGTAAACCTGTCCTTTAATTATTTTGGAACTTTAGAAATTAATACCCTTTAGCTAGCATCAAACACATCTTGTACCAAATTTTACTTGATGGCAAACAATGGTTTAAGGAGGTTCTAATACATTTATTTTCTGATCGTCCAATTATTGGCAACATTCAGGCCAGGCAATCTGTTCCCCTTCTTCTCCCAATAAGCAGGGACTCTACGAAACATTCCATTATGAACAACAAACAGTATGGGTCATTCATTAGAGGAAGTATTTTCAGGATGGGAAGACTCTCAGATAAGATTATCCACAATCTCGTTGTTCATGCTTTATGAGAAGCCATTGCAATAATCACATATTGCTAATGATTGGCCTTGTGCCCACTAGGAAAATAACAGCATACTGAGCCTCCTTCTTTCTATTTTCTAACATGGTTATCCTCATTCGTATCTTAGGCTAGCCCTTTTTGGAAGACCAAGAGGAAGGCAAATATCCATTGTTATCCTAAATCTAGACCTTAGAGAGGCCTCCAAAACAGCCTTGTTGGTTATTAGGGGATGCTGGGGATCAGGAGGAGAGGCAGGTTTCCTCTCATTCCATTTTTCTTGCGGTTATTATTGAACTCTGTTAAGTACCATGGGGGCTTTGAGCACTAAAACATTGTATATTTCATATTTTATCTAAGAATTAAACATTAAACATAAGGTTTGGAGAAGACTTATGAAGGATGGGGAATATCACATACAGGCCAACAGAGCATCATGGATAATTTTCTCTGCTGAACCAACATTTTGCCAGCTCAAAGGAGTTTTTTAGGCAGAAACTTTATGCCAAGACATCAATGGAGTTGGCTGAGAGAATGGAGGCAGGAGATCAATCTCTTTGTCCTTGAATTGCCAGGAAATAGAATCTTACTATCTGGCTTTCAACATAAGCTCAGACAACTTGTCTGAAAGATAATGAAGCTTTGGAAACTCCTTTGAAGACTGCACATCATTCTGCAACCACAGGCACAATCCCCCAGGCACAGGCCAATAGAAGACGAACTAAGGAAGAAAGGATCAGCCTGGGAACACAGCAGAATGCTTCAAACCGTCTGAGACGAGTGTCATGAGTCAAGCCCACGGGGTGATAGAGTCTACAGTTAAGTTTGAAGCTCAATAAGTAGAAAGGGAAAGATTTAGGGACTGTGAAGTTTTGCTGTAACTCATTAGTTGCCAGGGCAAAATTCACCACTGGACGAAGATGGCGATGAGGTATTTCTGTACTTGCTGAGTAATGGGAGATGTTATGGCAGCAAGGGGACTGGAAAACAGAAGGACTTCATTTATCCCCCAAATGTATCTGTTATAGTACTGTGGTATGAATTCTCATTCCTTTATGTATCTGTTGGCACTTTGTACTTTACAAGAAGCTAAAATGGCAAATAATGGAAGCCAGGCACTGCAGCTTGTGTTGTGCCATCTTATCTGTTTCCTGCCTTGGGACTACACTGGAAGCCTTGCTATGTACCTTTGGTAGCTGACATGCACTCACATCAAGGGTTTAGGGAAGAAACTATTGGCCCAGACAATTTTTTGATAGACTAGACAGAGGAAGAGGCTGGGAAGCTCAGTAATTGTTCTTCAAGAATCTCCAGGCATCCCCCTTAATCCCCTTAACATGAGGAAGGCAAGCTCAGAATATCAGTCATCAAACCTTCAAAGCAGGATGATATTTTTCATATAGGGATTTCCCATGGTAGCCCATATGCTTACAGGTGATGCTTTCATTCCTGTAATTTAGGTCCAGATACTATTAGTTAGGACGTAGTAACTGCTCTCTCCTTCTGATACATCCCCAGTTTCATCATCTGCAAAATAAAAAGGTTGAATTATCTGGGCATTTCCTCAATGAAAGATCATAATCAGGAATTAATCATAATGGTTCTTGTAATATCTTTTATCTTAGTGTAGTTCAAAATAGAATGATATGATTTTAACCAAAAACAGGACATCTCAAATGGTGAGAGATTGATGCTATAGTGTATACATATATGTACACATATATATACCCACATATACACAAGTGTATATATACATATACGTGACCTAAAGCAGAAAAGATCAGTCTGGCAACATATCAGATTACTTCAAACTGACTGAATCAAACATCACCAGTCATGCCCACAGGGTGATAGAATCTACAGTTAAGTTTGAAGCATTTACTGAATATGTAGGTATATGTACATATGCACATCTACTTTATATACATTTATGTATAAACACATATGCATATACATGTATGTACATGCACTTATATATACATATAGTCATATATACATATGAATACCTATATAACTCATGCATATGTATTTGATTCCTCATTATCTACCTGGCAAAATGTCTTCTGCTTTTGAAATCATGTATGTTTTGGTATGGGTATGGGTATATAAATGGGTAGTAGTCCTTTTAGTTATGCTGAATTTCAGATTACTATCTGGGTCATGTACTCATTATTTGAGCCACCCAGCAATGCATTTTTATATCAGACCATGTCAAAAGATGCAGGATTTCAAAAGCAGAAGATATTTTGTCAAGTAATTAATGAATTAAATGAGGTAGTAAATGTTTTCTGTACCCAAACACAAATGGCTACTCTCTTCCATCCCCTGGGAGAGCAACAGTTACCTCTCATTTAATTCCTCTGTAGCCTCAATATAATGAAAGAAGGATACAGCCAAATCAAAGTCTGACCGCTAGTGTTGAAGTGTTTAGTCTGAAGCTATTCTATTTCATTGCTTTTCCCTTTGGTCCTGGCATGGAAGGTTAGAGAGAAATGGAAAAACACTCTTTTGGCCACGATCATGGTCCAGACAGAATGCTGAACCTCAGGACACCATGGCCAGATCTGCACCATTTGCTTTTTCTCTTTGCAAATTCCCTTTCTTCTGCTCCTATCTCTGCTGCTATCTGAATTAAGGCTATCTGTATCACCATTGCTCCCGTCCAACTCTAAAGCGAGACTCTCACTTTTTCAGCTTCTCTAATTACAGAGCCTCCTCACTTAATCAGAATCTGTGGCAGGTCACATCACTAGTGGTAGGTTCATGAACTGCCTTCTGGGAAATGTAGTTCAAAGAATTTCCATCAGTGAATGAGGCTTCCCCAAGCGCACACTGTTTGTCATCCAGATGAGGTTGTTCCAGGTTTAAAGTACATCCACAGCATCCATAGCTCAACGGCTCCTTGTGATGTGTTCACCTTTACTACACAGCCAGATAACACAATTAGCTCAAAGCAAAGACAATTAATGAAAGCATATAGTTAGAAAAAGAGGAATAAAAACATTACTCTCTATAAATCTGTCCCACAAATATACATACATCATTGGGAAAAGCAGACAAAAATAGGGAACAAATATCCAGGGTGCATGCTTAGTTGGGCACACGTATAAGGGAAATGTATGATCAGGGTGCATGGGTAGAAGGGCAATGAATACCTCTGATGCTGCAAGATTGCTGATGTCTTTTGGCAATATTACTGTGCCAATCTTTCTAGGCCTGTTTCTTGCAGGACTTGTATAGCATATAGTCCCTGATAGACGTATGGCATTTTCTGAATGCACAGATACTGCCATGTATGTCTCCTTGCTCATCTCATTTGGCCACTATTTTGGTGGTTCTGTGGTCACTCCTGTTTGCTGCAAGGCACAGCTCCATTGGGCAGGAGGTTTTGGAATGCCTTTCTGCTTCCAGCTTCCAGCTTTAGCTGCAGTCTTCAACTGGGGCATTACCTCATCATCTTCTAGGAGAAAGGGGTCCTAACATTACTTTTAGCTTAAAGTCCAGAGACTTTTCTGCAATAGTTCTTTTAGAAAGGCAAAAGATAAGGCTGTGATGGAATTTATAGTCTAGTAAGGGTACCTGACACATACACAAATAAGTATAAGACAAAATACTAGAAATACTTAAATGCTCTGTGATAGCACTGATGTGGAATATCCTTTGCTCTGACATAGGTCGCCACCCCTGAGAAGTAGCCTGGCAGAGTGGAGAGAGGATTGGATATTGGAATTTAAAAAAAAAACCAAAAAATCATGTTCAAATTCTGTCTTAGGCAGTACTGGCTGTGTGACTCTGGGTAAGTCATTTAGTTTCTCTGATAGTTTCATCATTTGTAAAATGAGTAACAATAGCACTTAAAGCATAGAATTGGGCAGCTAGGTGGTACAGTGGTTAGAGTTCTGAGCCTGGATTCAGGAAGACTCATCTTCCTGAGTTCAAATCTGGCTTCAGACACTTATTAGCTGTGTGATCCTGGGCAAGTCACTTGACCCTAGTTGCCTTAGTTTCCTCACCTATAAAATGAGCTGGAGAAGGAAATGGCAAAGCACTCTAGTATTTTTGCCGAGAAAACCCCAAATGGGGTCAAGAAGAATTGGACATTACTGAAACACCGAAACAACAACAAAGACAAGATGGCATTGAGTTGTGAGAATCAAATAAGATAATATATGTAATTTACAACCCTCAATAATATATAAAGATATCATTATTATTATTAATTAGTCGATGATCTTTCAAAGTTACTGTAGTTCAAAATTTAATTACCCTATGGCCAATTTTATGATAAGCATCTACAATATTTTTAGTCTGGACATAGAAACCAAGGTAGGAGATATTTGTTGTCCTATGATGCTGCATTATCATAGTTTTCCTGCCTCTGTGAATGCTCTGCCTCTTTCCTTGGCCATTTCTTTTTTCTCCTGCCCCTTAAACCATACTTGGTAGAGGTTCTATCCTTGGCTCTCTCTCCCTTCTCTACCTTGACTTTCTCATCCACTTCCAAGGTCTCATCTTACAGTATTACTCCTATATCCCAGTAGCCTATTGGATATCTCAATCTGGATGAGCCACCAGCACAAACTCTATGTGTTCCCATCTGTAGAGAAGAGTGACTACACATTTGACATGATAATAGCTTAGATACCTCTACATACAATTCATCCATGACTGCTCATTTGTACTTACCCCAGATATCCTATCTATCATTTTTACCTTCACATTTTTCATATACCTTCCCTTGTCTATATACACATAGCTACCACCATAGTATAGTCCTTCACCTTTTCTCACCTGGATTATGCAGGTCTTGTCTCTCTTCTTCAAATTGGGCTCCTTGCCTTCAGTTTCTTTCTACCATAAAGCATCCTCCAGTCAACTAATAAATTGATTTTCTTAAAAAGCATGTCTGACCATGTCACTTCCTGCTCAATAAACTCCAGTGGCTCCCTCTTATCTCCAGATCAAACATAAAGTCCGCATCCTCTGTCTGGCACTTAAAGCCTTTCAAAACCTAACTCGTTCCTACCTTTCCAGAGTTCTTTCGCTTCCTTCTCCTCCCTTTTTTTTGATCCAGTTACACTAGTGTGCTTACTGCTCTTCACATACTATACTCCATCTCTGGACTCCATGACTTTGCAGCATCGCTCATGTTTGGAAAGGCGTCCAGCCTCACCTTTGCATCTTAGCTTCCTTGGGTGGCAAATCTCACCTTTTCTTGGAGTTCTTTCTTTGTCCTCTCTCCTTCCAGAGGCCCTCTCTTTGAGATTACCTTAGGTCTACTCTGTATAGATCTTATATATACATAGTTATTTACATATTATCTCTCCCATTAGAGAGCTCCTTGAGGGCAGGGACAATGTTTTGGCCTATCTCTCTCTGTATGCCTGGCACAAAGTAAGCACTTAATAGATCTTATTCACTAACTGATTAATATGTTTCCAGTTTATGTTCTGCGTATTGCTCCAGATATCAAATGCTACACAGATCATGCTCATCTTCATTCTATTTGTACTACAAACTTCTAATGCCATGTAACTCCCTCTAGAGGTTTGGAGGGAACACTGTGCATCTTTA
Source organism: Phalanger gymnotis (assembly GCA_028646595.1). Classification (NCBI taxonomy): domain Eukaryota; kingdom Metazoa; phylum Chordata; class Mammalia; order Diprotodontia; family Phalangeridae; genus Phalanger; species Phalanger gymnotis. The sequence continues at coordinate 227,187,475 of CM053626.1, forward strand.
TCCCAAGTTATGCTAGCTCTCAATCTGGATATTATAGTACACATGGTACATACCTAGAGGAAAACCATGAAAAGTTCTGCCCCATCTTTTTTTGTATGATATATCTACTTCTCCAATCGAATCACCCCTCTTTGAAATTGTCCCTTTATTTAGATTTATTGTTCTAGCAGAAGAGAACATCTATAGATTTCTCAGTATTGAGCAGGGATGTAAGAAGGTATGGGACATTATCAGACTGCCACATGTTGAAATGACTAAGTGAGGAGGCAGCATAGAAGAGGGGTCAGGAAGTCAGCTATGTGTGCCTTTGGGCAAGTCCCAGACTCTCTGTGCTTCAAGGTCAGAGTCCGATGAAGTCCCAGCTCTACATCTATGATCTCACAAATCTCAGAACTTTAGTTGATTTTCATCTAGCTGCCATACACAAATACATGAAAGGAATCCCCACTACAAAATATCTATCAAGTGATCTTCCAGCTTCTGCTTGATGACCTCTTGAGGTAAACTCTTAGATAACTATTCATGAGTTTGTTTCTATAATCAAGCCTAAATTTTACCCTGTCAGTCCTGATTGATGTTGGCTCCTCTGGGGCCAAACAGAACAAAATGAATCACTCCTTCACAGCTATCATTTCCCCCTCCCTGAATCTTCTTTTCTCTAGGCTAAACACGGCCAGTTCCTTCAACATATCCTCATATGAGATGAGCTCAAGGACGTATATTATCCTAGCTGACCTCCTCTTGGTGCCCAGGACTAAACACAATACTCTCTGTATGAGAGTTGATGAAGGCAGAGTACAGTGGGACCATCACCTTCCTACTCCTGGAAGTTAACACCTTTTAGTAAAGCTCCAAAATCATGTTAGCTCTTTTGGCTGCCACATCACCCTGACAACTTATAAAACTCCCAGATTTTGGGTAGAGAGAGAAAAAAAAACAACAAACCAAAAAACAACCATTCTCTATCCATATCTCCCTCATCTTATACCTTGTGAAGCTGATTCTTTGTACCCATGTACTATCACTCTACGTTCCATCTCCTCTGGACCTGATCTTGATCAGTCCACCCTCCACTGTGTTCTGCCAGAAAAGCACCATTCCTTGAACAACAGCAACAAAAGGATGAGAGGAGACACAAGAAAAAGAGAAAGAGATGAAAGTGGGAAGGAAGAAAGCATGATTTAGAGGTTATCTTGGAGTGATCTAGGGAGCATTCTGGAGTAGTCTTCACCAGCTTGGAAGTGGGATGTAAAAGGACCAGCATGCTCTTCTGTTTCAACTTGGGCCCTGTAGCATGGAGGTTTTCAGCAACAAATCGTACTTACTGAATATTTCAGCCAGGCTGAATCTGCTTTGGGACATGTAGCAACAGAATGATGTCATGCCATAGTACTGCAGGAGTTAATGGGACCCCTGGCAAGGTAAAGGGCAGCCTTTAAAGAGAATTTAAGCAGTTTTATGGCGATTACATTTAAATTAGAATGCATTTCCAAAGGAAAGATATGTGCTTATCAAATCCAATCTGTGAGAGCCGGAAACTTTTTACAAATACCACATACAGCTTTGGAAACTGCATGTGAAGCAGCAGAAGCAGCAACTTGAAAGGTGATCCCTGCTGTTGAAAATGCTGTGATGAAAATAAAGGTTTGCTTTGGGGTTTTCAAGGCTATGTTGCTCAGGCATATTTAAGGTTGCTATAAAACACCTCCTCGGAGCATCAGGATGTGTTAGACAAAAGCATGTCCTTTAGTTACAGACAGGTACCACTTATCCACAAACATCTACCTAGAATTACTTGCATTAAATCATTCCAGCCCCCAGATGACTTTTTTTTCCAAGCACCTAGCGTGTGAAGTCCCTTATTCAGTCACCTGCTGAGATCAAACTCCGCTACTGAGTGAGTGGGAGCATGGAGGCTCTTTCAACATGCTTCTCAAGGCCATTGTTTGTCTGGAGGAGGTGCAGAGGAATGGGAGAGGGGAGGCCAAGGAACATAAGGGTGAAGTGGGAAAATCACACAACTGAGAGAAGATCTTGATTTAACACTAGTCGTGTGAATTTGAGCAAAATACTCTGTGAATGAGAGAATTTCAGTAGGTGACGTATGAGACAACTTTCTCTTCTAACATCCTATGATTCTGAGGACCCCCTTCCTGAATGACACTATCTTCTATGTTATTTTTGCAGTGATAATACCAGCCCTCTGCCGAAAGACAATAGTGGACAAATCAGAAGGCCGCTCAAATTCATCTCTATCCTCTCTCCCCAGCTTCAAGTACTTCTCTCTTTTTGATGAAGGATTGACAGTAAGTTCATAATTTAACTTAGAGACTCTTCACTAAGTTATAAACATATCGTACATGCACTGAGTCTGTGCCTCCGAGAAATGAAAGTGAATTTTCATTAGTTAAAGTGAAATGTAGGATAATGATAATAGCAGTAATGTATATTTGCATAATGTATATATTTCAAAAAAGTTCATGTTTATTATCAGTGTATTTGATCTTCGCACTAACCCTGTGAGGCAGGAAGGCAGCTGTCATGCACTTTGCATATAATCAATCAATAAACATTTATTTAGCACCTACTAAACGCCAGGCATTGTACTACATGCTGGAAATTGAGACTCAGAGCAACTAATGGACTTATACAAGGTCACACTGCTGTTTAATAATATTCAAATATCCCACTGCAGGACTGTGTTACATCAAAAATAATTCACCAAAGTTTAAATAATTCCTTTTCCCTAGTGAAGACTTTGTCAGAATAACTTTCTTTATTTGCTACTTTCCCCAACGCTCTTCCCTCCTATCCATAATGGAGGGCCAGGCGGACAGACTAATTTTAGACCCAGCCTACGGTTTGAGTGAGAACATTTTACGAGTCATAATTGTGATGCAAAGCTACCTTTTTGGCAATCCATTGAAGTTTTCAGTAAAGTCACAAATTCAGGGTCTAAACTGATTCAATGATTTGAAGGAGTAGTTGTTAAACTCTTTCTCAGCTTCTCCTAATTCCTGAGGTTTTAGGAAAGTATCATAGAATCCAATATCCAGAGCTGGAAGAGATGTCAGAAGCCACCTAGTCCAACCCCTTCATTTAACGGTTGAGGAAATGGCCCACTTTTTCCTCATGAAAGTCACTGAAATATTTGATATGCTTATAAAATTGGCTTTGATGATTCCAGGAAAGAGAGAGTATGACAGTCAAAACAATGAATCTTCCTTCAGAGAAATGATCCTTCACTTTCTTTCTGTAGTTTTTTAGATCGTTTTTGCAGTCTGATGCAGTGTATGGGCCCCTTCTCAGCATAATATTTTTAAATAGATCAAAGACAGAGGATTACCGAGGAAACCAATTGTGGTAAAATAAAGATATAATTATTTTTCCCATCAAGTATATGGATCCTGTGAAATCTATCTAGGAACTTCAAGTTAAGAACCTTTCCTTTAGAGCATCTGAGGAGATAGGGTGGAAGCCTGGGAGAAAAAGAGGAGGCAGAGAGAAGAGGAGGCTGGGAGAGGAGGGAGCAGAAAGAAAGTAGAAGAGACTCATGAAGTAAATTAGTGGCTTCCTCGTCCTTGCTTGTTTACAGAAAAGCAAGATGTCAATATACGACTTTATTTCATCCAGAGAATTATATCAGCCTTAAGCTTAAAATACGAAACCGGAAGTTATCACTTTTGTGTTCACTGTTTGAATGAGTAGAACTTTTGCCTCTAGTGGTTTGAACTTGCAGCGAAATCCAGTTCATGCATCTTCATAAGCACAGCCTTGTTCACAGGGCTTGGCACATAGTACAATACCTGGGAGTTGAACTGAATATTTCCTTGTAAGTTTCATGGTATGACCACACATATATCTATGTAGAGAAACTACTTTAGAGGAAGAGAGGTGTCAGAATTGTAAAAAACAAGACAAAACAAAAAACCTCTCTCAAGCTCCAAAAGGCACAATGTTGTTCAACTTACATTTTCCCTCTATGTATTAGGGGAACAAAAATATCCCTTTGCCTCTTTCGCATGTTGGATTTTTGGCGTTAGAAATTGCTTCTCTGTTGGTTAGGATGGAAGAAATACCACGGGAACATTAATTTTTCTTTTTCAAGACTAGCATAAATCAACTTACAACTGGGAGAAGAAATTATGACCTCAGAGTTGACTCTGTTATAGCTATGTAAATTAATTTCACACACTATTCCCAAATATTCTAAAGGGTGCTTAGGTTTTTTTCCTTCTTAATTAAAAATATCATATTTCATTTCTCACATCCTAGTCAGCTACACATTACTGACTGTCTTGAGGTGTAAAAATTCTTTCAGGCTTAAGTTCCCACCTTCCATGCTTTTTAGTGAACTGGTAAGTGTTACTGAGAGCAAAAGGCCTCTCTGGAACCACCCGACTGCATAACCATTTCCTTTCCACTCATATCCATGTTCTTGTATGCAGTACCTGAGTTGAGGAAAAAAAGTGGGGGTGGTATACAGGGATATGCTGGTAAATGTTTATCTGCCTCTCCCTCCAAAAGTTTAATCTGAATTAGTACCATTTTCTCCATCACTTTCTTAAGTTTAGGCAGCCAACAGAACAATTAATCAGCCTTGCCTTGTAGCATTTGCCGATTTCTGAGGCATAAATACTCATACTGAAAATTTAACAATTGTTTTTTGTGAATCAGTATGAGGTGGCTCCAGCATACCTTTGGTGTTCGATGCAGGTTCCCCCACTGATCATTCTAGTAGTTGTAAGGAACTCAACTGAAGGCTCACTTGAATGAGTTCATTCCTGAAGTTCCAAGCAGTGTGAGTTGAATCAATCAAAACATTTATTAAGAACCTGCTGTGTGGATAGAGTGCTGGATAAGGAGTCAAGAAGACCCAAGTTCAGATCTGGCCTCAGACACTTACTAGCTCTGTGATGCTGGGCCGCTTAACTACTGTCTGCCTCAGTTTCCTCAACTGCAAAATGGGGATAATAGTAGCACCTCTCTCAGGATTGTTGTGATGATCAAATGATGTAATGTTTGTAAACCACTTAGCAGAGTGCCTAGTACATAAGAGAGACTTCATAAATGCTCATTCTCCCTTCCCTTTCCTACCTTGTAGCTTTTGGCTCTAGTGATCACCTTCTCCTGGATGATGTTTTCACTCTTGGTTTTTGTGACTGCTCCCTTTTGGCTCTCCTGCTGTCTGGCTAGTCATTCCTTAGTCATCTTTCCTGGTTCTTCATTCATATCAGACCC
>CM053626.1:227193215-227216043 GCA_028646595.1 Phalanger gymnotis
CCTAGCACACAGTAAGCACTTAATAAATGCTTATTGGTTGACTGATAGCTTTAGTAGAGGTCTGAAGGAGGAGAGGAAAGCTGAAGGGAGGGGGACAAAACTGAGTGCAAGGCAGTGAAAGTCCATTTTATGCCACTGATAAGGCTTCCTAGTCCTTCCATCTACTTCACACTAATTCTAGTCCTTCTTTAATGTTTGCCACCTGTGATGAATGATGTCTTACTGAGGATTCTGCAGGATCTGTGCTGGGAATCTCTGATGAATCCCAACTAGGGCATGAGGATCCATCCAGTTTTGGTAAAGAATTTTTAAAATTCTTGGGACAGAGACAGGAAAGCTTACAGGAATGCTTCTAGATAGGATAATTTTGCTCCTCAGTGACAATCTTCTCATTTTTCCTCTGTTTTAATCAATCACATGAAAAAGCATAAAGAGAGAAATAAGATCATTGGAGAATCGATCATATTCTTTAAATGGGCTTCTAGCTTCTAAGGAAATCTGCTGATTGATAATCATTGCTCAAATGTAAAATATATTACTGGCCTGTCGTCAGGGAGATGACACATCAAACTAAAGACCTAGAAGTTTCCATTCCATCACCAAAAAATGAGCCACTGAATAGTCAAGCCGTAAACACATTTAGCAAAGAGAAACACAGAAAAATGAGTTTATGAAAGGTAAAAGAGGATAAGGAATTATGAATCTCAGAGTTGAGGGCCTCTATGTAGAAGTGGTTGTCTAGTTGTAATCCAAGGTAACCCCCTCTACATTTCCCTCCATAAGTGCTCATTTAGATTATAATTGAATACTACTATTGCTAGGGAAGTCACTGTGTAACAGGGTAGCACATCCAGTTTTCAGACAGTTCTACTTACTAAATTTTTCTTTGTATTAATTCAAAATTTGCCCCCCCTACTGTCTTCACCCATTGGTCCCAGTGCTATTCTATGAAACCACATTAAGGTAAATTTAATCCCTCTGCTACGCAATAAAGATTAGGGGATAAGATCTGTGAGTTTGGTAGGGAACCCCTGGCAAAGAAATCTCAATGAAGATTATCACCTTTTCTGCAACTTAAAGACTCAGAGAGCTTCTTAAAGCAGCATTGAGATGTTAAGTGATTTGCCTAGAGCCCCACATCCAGTGTATGCCAGAGCCAATACTCTTGTACCCAGATCCTCCTGACTTTAAGGCCAGTTCACCAAACACTATGCCACACTGCTGTCTACATCAGTGGTATCAAACTCAAATAAAAATGGGGTCACCAAACTGTACATGAGAATCCCTGAAGGCTGCATATCGACTTATTTTTCAAATATAACATTATCCATGTTTTGTTGTATTTTTATTATTTTGTTAAATATTTCCCAATTACATTTAAATGTTTGCTCCCCCTTCCCCTACAAGCTTTCAGGGCACACAAAGTGGTCTGATATAGGGTGAAATATGATTGTTGTTCTCCTTGTCTGAGCTTCCCATGTTCCTGACCTGTGTTTGGGTGGATGGAGGACCCATACTAATGAGATAACACTTTACCAGGTTAGGTTACTGTTAATTGTGTGTGTGTGTATTTAACAACCAAAGATTGAAGGGAAGAGGATTCCTATTGAGTTACACAGTATGAATGACAACCCAGTCAAAATATTAACACAGAATTTTTTTCTCTTTTCTGTATTCAACCTCCAAATACCTTAACAATCAGAACATCATATAATCTTAACTGGAAAATTATTGCTTTCCCTCCTTGTAGATGTCTACAGAAGTAATTTTATTTATGTTCTTGAGAAGAATAATCTTGTCTCTTACTGATATGCTCCCATATGGGATTTTCAAAACATTGTAGCATTAGCATCGCTTCCTCAAATAGTGGTGTTGCCATTTAAACATTTTTTGTTCTAAAAACACAGTGAAAAAATCGGAATCTCTGTGCCATTAGTCCTGCAGCTTCCTATAGCTGGAGTATCCTCCCCACTCTTCTCTGTCTGTCGAAGTCTTGCCTGACCATTTTTCGAGGCCCAGCTCCAATTCTACCTGCCCAATGTAGCTTTCTTCAATCCCCTTACCCTAGTGAAAAGTGATACCTGTTGCCTATGAATTCTCCTAACAGAACTTTGTATCATTAATGCATTTATGTGATTTGCATTAAATTTGTTTTTATTTATCTTACTTTGTACTTGTGTATGCTGTCTGAGGATCACCCTAGTTAAATAGTAAAAGGATTACCACTCGAAGTTTAGATGTCCACGGTGACCCATGAAGGGTCAAGACCAATGACAAAAGGACAAAATGGCCCTTAGCCCTCTGTGGACCCCTTTTGTTTCCACTGTAGTTGAAGACTATTGGAAAAGGAGGGAATGTTGCTAAGAATCATACAGATCTTAGGTAGTTCATATTAAGTATTTTTACTCTTAACACAGTATCTATCTAGCAACCAAGATGTTGACACCTACAGGAGAAATAGAATCCTATCTATACTACAATTCTTACTGTAAATGTGAAGAAGTTACAGCTGAATGAAAGGACAGTTCTCAGGACCTCCCTGGAGAATTTCACAGACGTTGGCAGAATTGATTTCACTGTGTGCCCAAAGGCAATGAGAAGCATCATTTCATGGAATAATTGGTTATCTGAACTTTCAGTCCTCAAAATAAGCACAGGCAAATGGGCTACAGTGAAGATAATTGCAGCTTATACATCAATGACTGTTTCACAAAAATAAAAAGTGAAAAAATTCTAGGAGGAACTTGAGAAGGTCCTCCAAACTAAATTAAGATGACTTGACACTTGAGGACTTCGATATAAAGGTGAGGATAAGGGAGGGGGTGTGCAAAAACTGTAGGCAAGTATTAGGATCAAGATATGAAAGAAGTTTCTAGACAATTCAGAAGCTTCAGGTTGTACTCAAACTTCATGAATATTTTCTTCCAGAAGTGATGCTGAGGCACTGAACAAAATCACTTGTAACCTATGGTCCAGGTCCTCCAGCAGACAGTCTGGGCTCACCTGGATTACTATGATCTGGGGAGTGGCGGGTGGGGTGAAGGGTTTTGGTGGGGACTGACTCCAGAAGGGTGAGTTTTTCTCTTTGGCTCATTGCTGCCACATGATTTGTTAGCAAATTTCCTAGTATAGTCATATAACTCACATCTAGATATCCTGGAATGTCGGTAATTAGATCCCTAGCTCTTTTAAAAAGAATTTGGGGTGGCATAACAAATACTTATATATGCACCCACATATGTAATGTGCATGTATAGGTATATATATACATATACACACATGTATGATTTTTAAATTTCTCCTCACAGAAAACGTAAGACAAAAAAGACACAAGGGAGCCCACGAACAGATATAGAAACACACTGAGCACCCAAAATAGCCCATCTTTCTGAGGGGACCTGAATCTGGGGATTGCTTCTGAGACATTTCCATAACATTTTGGTGAAATCCCTCTCTTTCATAAGATCGTATACAATCTTTTACATATTAATGCCATCCTGTGCTCTAGACTTCCCCCAGGAAGGTAAACATGTGCTCCTGACTAGTGAACAAGCTATCTCCCTTCCATTGGACAGACTTTACCTGAGTAATTCACTGGCTTTGGGCTCCAAGTAGAATGCTGAATAGTAACTGTGTGGAGTGTCTTCTTTTTTCTTCAAGGAGCTCATTGCATAAGGAAATCTCTCCAACTTGCAATCCCTAGATTTTGAGACTGGAGATATCTTAAATTTGAGGTCAGTCTGTGGTACTGAACTTAGTTTGAATGAGCACAGAGCTCTTATGTGGCCAAGCTACATGCAGAATCTTGGGAGCTTGTCTTGGATCTGTTGGGTTGATTTCCAATCAACCTTAAGGGTTAATCCCTTCTTGGAAGCCCTGCACATATTTGGGGTTTGTCCATGTTTGTTTAACATTTTGGAGCAGCTCTAGACTTCTTGTTCTTGAATGAGTCCAGGTAATTTGTCTGGGGTATTTATGGACCCCAGGTCTATAGGGAGTTGCCTGATGAACCTAGAAACCCTGAATTCTTTCCCTTCTTTAGAGCCTTACTTTGTTTCACTCCTGAAGAAAGTAAAAGACAAAAGCAAAGGGGACTCCCAACCAATATGCTACGTTACCTTTTGTGAATGATGCTACTAGATAGAAAAATGGAGCCTATGATTTCATTGGCATAGGGAAATCTCAAGTGAGTAAACTCTCTACCAATGTAGATTAGAACCTTTTCTTCAACATACTGTTAAAGTCTCCTAGAGCAGAGATGGCCATCAACATTCCCAAGTGCAGCTGGAACCAGATGAAAATGTAATTGGGAAATATTTAACAAAAGAAATAAAAATACAATTAACTATAGATAACATTATATTTAAAAATTAAGTCAATATGAGGTCCACAGAGATCCTTATGTATGGATCAGTGTCTTCCATTTCTATTTGAGTTTGATACCACTCTACCAGAGCACTAAAGGAATTGTGACAGAGTCACATAGCTAGGCATCAACGGTGGGACTTGACTCCTGCTCTTATCTTTGAAGCCAGCTCCCTATCCACTAAATTATGCTGCTTCTGTTACCACAACTAAGAGCAGAAAAGGCGTAATCAGCTACCAACCCATAAACATACTTTTATTCTGTGTATTTATTGAAGGAATGTTTGATGAAATCAGGAAGCCTTTTGCAGATGATTTTCTATCAGATTATCTAGCAGACACTATTCACTGGCACAAGACTTAATTGAAAAGTGTAGAGAGTTTAAGATTACCTATTTTTACTGTTTGGTGATTTTAGGTGAGTATTTGATTTTATAGAAGAATATGCAGCTTCAAAAATTTTCCTCAAGAAGGCGTCTCCTTTGTACGTGGTATAATTATATAAGGTTGTATGATAGGTGCTGTTCGAGGAGAGAACTAAAGCCATCCAGTGAGTGAATCATAAAAACTTAGATATGTATGCTTACCTAGGGTATTTGTCAGCACTATGTATCCTATGCAGAGTTCAAATATAATGATTATCCATCATTAGGGCAGAACTTGCAGTGAGTCCAGGCAGCTAGTAGCTTTAGAAGCCAATGTCTTTAATATCAATATTTTTGGTGAGGCTACATGGTTGCAAAACATGGAACATCAAATCTTGCAAAAACGGAAATTTGGTATGGAAAAAGGGCAATGGAAAGACACACATAATAGAGTGGGGATGATTTAGCTATAGCATATTACAATGACTTGACCTGAAAAAGTAGTGACAATTATTGAATGCTCTATCGGTTCCCCACAGTTATTAAAAATGAATGAATGAGTAAATGAATAAGTAAATAAACAAAGAAAGCAGGGAAAGACTTCAGGGCAATCTGGGGCATTTGATAGGGCCTCTGTGGAAATGCACAGGATGAGATATTGTGGAGATGTTTCTATTTGTTCTTGTTGGATGTGTAATCAAATCAATGGCATCACAGATGTATCTTATCATCCCTACTAGAGTATAAACCCTTTGTGGATAGGGTGCTGTGTCCTATTTATCTTTGCCCCCCTCAGCATCTAGAACCATGCTTTGTAGTTAGTAGAATATTAATTAATATTTCTTGAATTGATTTGATTTCTTCAAGTAAAAATAATTGAAAGAGATCTCAGCTTCACTTTGCTTTTATATTATAAAGACATTTTCTAAGTGGTCTTCATATGAGTATCTAATCCTCTTCATTTCTCACTGATCACTTCCTTCAGATCTGAAAACATTTTTTGAAGCCAGTGTCTTTTATTTTCCTGAATCCTGGCCTGAAGTGCACACATTTGTGGCTTAGAAAGGCAGAATTTAACGTGATAATTTATTCTCCAGAATTTCAGACTTGAAGCAGATGATACAGCAGCACTATAAGTCCAATAGCTTACAAGCTTTCTTAGCCCTAAAAGAGTAGGTTTAATGATAATTATTCATCTTGAGAAAGAAATCACTCTTTTCTCTGCATGATCCTATTACATCTATAAGAAAATGCTTACCATACTATACTTAAAATTTAAATATGTTCACATATTTTTCTGCTTACTAAACTGTTAGTTGAGTAAAATGTTAATAAAACATTCTTAACATTTATAAGTTAGTCACTGACCTCTCAAGTATCACCGGTGGAGCAGAAAATACTCTCTTCTGATGTTTTCTCACTTTTGAAACTTCACTTTGTGGGACGGTCATCTCCATTCAGATTTCTTCTCATAGTCCTCCTGTGCTAAATGTACTATCAGTCAAATAGCATTTATTAAGCACTTACAACCACTTACAACTTATCTCTGTTAGAGATAAGATTCTGCTTCTAACCAAGAGAAACCAAAAAAAGTCTGCCTAAACAAGTTCTGGGCTTTTAAAAAATCAATTCAAATAATATTAATTTATTATTGTTGTGAGCTAAGAAGCCATTGGACAATTCTACAAGCAGCCTGTATCACCATGCATTGAGGGACTCTGGTGGAAAACAATGGGCCTGAAAAGAAGGAAATACTGATGATTGAATTTCTTTTCCTTCAAGGCCCAACTCAGATGAAACCTTTGTTGGAAGCCTTGCCTGACTTCCCTCTCTCCCCAGTTTCTCATTCCTCTTTCCTACACACTTTTGTTCTAATTTATGTTGCAATTATTTGTTTTCTAAATATATTTTTATTTATTTTGTTAAACATTTCCCAATTACATGTAATTTTTTAGAAACATTTAAAAAATTTGTTTCAAATTCTCTTCGTCCTATTGCAATTATTTGTGATCATGGCTAATATCTCTACCAGACTATAAACTTCTTGAATGTATAAACTGTATCTTTTTTATCTTTGAGAGTGTCTAACAGAGTCCACATATATTCTTGGTGGTGGTGAGGCTGGGGAACTAGCCTTGAATACAGAGAATTTCCTGTGTGTATTCCTTTTACTATAACTTATGGTCTTAGAGAGTTGCTTGAGAGGTTAAGTGATGTTTTAATGTTCAGATAGCTAATATGACTCAGAAGCAGGACATGAACTCAGGTTTTCCTGACTCTAAGACTCACTTTTTATCTTCTATATCAACTAGCCTCACTGTCCAACACAGAGCAGGCACTTAATAAACACACGTTTATTTGCCGAGTGGTTCATTTCAAGGAGACATTTTCATTATTTCAGAGGTAGCCACAGAAAGGAGATGTTTACTAAATAGACCCTAATGAAATCTAAGACATCTCTGAAAATGGATCACTTCCCACCTTGCTATCCCATGATCATAGCCATTCAATAGAACAAAAAGCAGTATTCCTCCCCTTTATTCTACTTAGTGCCTGTACATGGAAAGATTGGATATTTAATGGCTGAGCAGGGAAGGATGATGAACTAGAATTTCCGTGGACTATTTCCTTTCTCTTTTGGAAGGAATTAGTAGTACATATGTAGGCACCCTCATAGTTTTTCCAGATCAAAAAAGATCACTCATTCATTTACAACCAACACATTGTTAAAAACAAACATTTTTATAGAGATAAGAGTAATGTTACAAAGACAGTTTCTTGGGCTAATTTACAAAACAGTAGGACCGTAAGCCATTGGTCCATCAGCATTGACCTTATTCTTTTCAGTCACTTATCATGATATAACATGGTAATTGACATCTAACCCAGTTTCTGAGACCACGATGTGATGAAAAAGAAGACACGCCTCATGTCACAGTATGAAAAGGCCTTCATTTTGATACTTTATTCTATAAAGTTTAGTACTCAGTTATATGAAAGAATTGAGAAGATTTATAATCATCTCCCAAACCCAGCCTTTATTGTGCCAACTTGTATATGAATTTAAGGGTTAGTTTCAAGTCCCTACATAGGCTGAGATACAACTTTATTCCATCAACATAATAATGATGCATTTACAAATATAAGATATTTATAACAGAATAGAAAGTTGTTAGCATAGCAAAAGCAAACACCTATCCCGCTTATCAAAACTCATACTTTTCACATAGATATCTAAAGTTACTTATGTAACAGGAGTCATCTTGAAGAATTCTGGACCTGCACTACTGCTCATGGTCCACATAAAATGAAAGGTCCAAGAAACTATGCTATATAAACTATCTGGCTGGCTATTACATAAAGCCATGATTGCAATTCAGCTAAAGATATGAATTCTCCCAAATGGGAATGCCAGGCTCCAAGCTGCATCTGAGTTCAACGTTTATTTAAGCCTTTCAGCAATTTTAAATGAATAAAGCAGAACTGGCAAACAGCAATTTGGTTATCAAAATAGAGCAGGGAAAGGAGTAATAGTTCCTATTTAGGAAAAAGAAGCAAAATTATATTGCATGGGGGAAAAAGAACAGAAAAAAATGTATTCAGCCTGTCTTTAGTTAAAAGGAAGTCAGATTAATTTTGCTTCCCAGAAGGCTGAAGATAAAATATATCCTCCCAAAAAGGTATTAAGAATAAGGTATATAAAGTGAATGAAATATTTATTAGGAACACCTGGAACTCTTTTTAGGGGACTCATGTTTGAACAGCCAACAACAACAATCATCTCATCTGACAGAGGAAGATGATTTTGGTTAGAGTTCAAGCAGCCTTTTAAGAGCATCAAAGATAGTGGAATGAATTTTGGGCCGGCAAACTTAGGAAGAGAGGCAGCAAGGTATAGTAGATAGAGGGTTGGCCTTGGAGTCAAGGTAGATCTGGATTCAAATCCTGCCTCTGATATATACTATCCATGTGACTCTAAGATTCATCGACTAAGTTATAGATGACTTACTAATCTGCATTAATGGAAAGAGTTTCCATACTGGGGGGGGGTCACCCACTCTCATTAAATCACATGTCCACATTAAAAAACCCTAAGAATCCTCATCCCCACCCCATGTTATAGAGTGTGAATGGCATGTGAAGAAAAGGTAAATTCTAACACAGAATTATTGGGCTGGATGGACCATAGGTTTGACCCTGCTTTGCAATTCTTATGTTCTGATGCTTTCTATACTTTATACTCCATCAAGCGTCCTTAGAGCAAAACAATATCTTGTACAGCCTGATGTCCCAAATGATCTACTTGACTACAGCTACAAGCTGGTGGGAAATGAGTATCATTTAATTTCTAGGGCTCAGTGAGACACTTTTTGCAAATAATTCAGTAACTGCATTTAACAAAAAGTTCAAAGGGCAAGATAAAGCAAAAAGTTTGAGTCCATCCCACTCCAACCCAAGATGAAAATGAGATACTTATCACAAATATTACCTTGTTGAAAGATGCTCCATGAGCATTAAGATGGGGGTGATGCTACATAGATTGGAAGTATTTTCTTAGCTGTCAAAGTTGCATATATGGGGACTCTTAGTCTCTTCTGATGTCAATTAACATATATTTTCTCACCGTGACCTGGTGAACCCCAGAGTGCCATGAAATAGCCCTTCTATGTGTTCCTTGAAAAAACAGTGGTGTCTTGGTAGAACTTTTTAATGTGTGTTTATTCCATCACATTCAGAGATGAGCACCATACCAAGGCATGGAGTCCACTTCACTGAAGGTGTTCAGGCTGAGGTTGAGTGACCACTTGTCTGGGGTCATAGAGGGGATTCATGCTTCAAAAGGGGTTAGACTTCTTGAGGTCCCTTCTAACCCTTAAGATTCTATGATTCATGAACAACAACAGAGAATGACTATATCGTCTACAGGAGTCTCAAAACCACTGCTCTATGGCTAAGTCAACCTTTCAAAGGTTTCAAGGCCCAATTGCAGTGCATGACATGACAATGGTAATAACAACAACAAAAAACAAAACAGGTGCTTGAGTTTGATTGTGTAATACAGGGGGTGTGACTTGGGAGAAGGGTCAGCTGATTGAAAGAGTTAGAGGGCTTGTAAACTTGGGGTATTTAACTGCAAGGCTATAATAGAAAGGTCCTCATTTTTTTTGTCAGCAAGTGATGTCAAATTGAACTGAATAATTACCCATGTATAATTAACCATTATTTGAACTCAATGTTTGAGAATGAATAAGGCACTAGTCAATGTTTGCAGCACACAAGTCTATCATATATTCTCAAATAATAACCATGTTTCATTTGCTTTTCTTGGGAATATCATCTCTGGGGTCAACCAAACTACTCTTATTGGAAGAAAGGTGCCTTCTTGATAATTCTTGTAGAGTTTGGGGTGAGTTTAGGAAATAAAGCAATTTCTTCCAGCCTTCTTCTGGTAGAAGTAGGATCTTTCATATTGATAAGTATTGATAGCTTCAAAGCTAAAAAGGAAATGAGCCATTTCACAGAGAAGCAGTGGGGCCGCCACCTCCACCCCAAATAGAAAAGCCAATCAAAATGCTACAGAAAACAATGCCTTCTGCATAGTAGCGTTTCTGCTTATCATTGCCCAGGTGCAATCTTCTGCAAAGCTGAATAATGTCAATGTCTTGAAGCATTTCTTGACCATCCTGCCGTGGCCAAATATGTTCAGGTTAGAAAGTCCCTATACTATATATTTCATGGGACTATCAGAGTGGAGATATTGCTGTTGGTGCATGGGCAGAAGCAGATTCTGGGCACAATTTAGGATATCATAGTTCCACTTGGCAGGATAGGGAGGTAAGCTGCACAATATCTCTCTTCACATGTGCAAAGGGTAGCTGTGCTTCCTCTTCTCTTCATCCACCCCCTGTTACTTCAAACATGTCACTTCACTGTAGCTATTCCAAGAGAGCTTGTGTGGTGTTTCTCACCTCTCCCTCTAGAACTAAAACAGTGCTGTCCCAGTGGAACCAGCTGCTCCCTTCTCCCTTTAGAGCTGTCCTTTGCAGATCTAAACTCAGGCTTGCTCTATTTAGTTCAAGGGTACTCTTAGTTTTTTACCCCCCCCCCCTTTGTATTTGTATGTAAGCTAACTTACCAAACTTACTGTACGTTAGTGGAATGGTTATTGATCCCCACATTATATCAAAGCTATCTGTGTAGCACCCTACAGTAAATGGAATCTATGTTAAATATTCAGGCTGGACAGGCTAGCCATTGGTAATAAAGTATGTCATTAAAACCCACAGACCTTTAAAAAATCAAATTCTTTCATAAAAGTACAGTATTCTTTAAAAAAATACAATTCTAGCACATGCATCATTTTTTAACTGGTTGACATATCCAACCAAGCATTATTTTAAAACAACCAGAAAGTTTTACAATATGAGACAAATCATTGGTCATTCTTTAATACCAGGATCCAGCTGATAAAACCGATGCATGTTTCTGTTTCTTCTGGCATGGTAAGAACCATGTGGTTGAAAAGGAAGCATTGTGGTTGGTGAAAATGCTTTCTCTTGTTCTGAAAACAAATTGGTCTGTTGTTTTCAAAGAGCATGACCAGCACAGTGTTCTATGTTGATGTTACAACACACGGAGACTAAATGACATGCCAAAATGTTCCACTGAAATGCTTTCCCAGCATCCTTGAGAACTAAAACTTCCACCAGGATTCCTCCATCTCCATGAGATTTTTCATCCAAATCTGCAGATTTGAATACACATTTTGTTCCTCCATCAGTTCCCCAGGAAGAACTTAGTATATATTACATTAGGATATCACCAAGTGGATCCCAAGAAAGAAGATTATATGTAATAATGCTTAGCATTTATATAGGCTCTTTAGATTTCAAAACACTTTGTAAATATTTCCTAACCCTCACAACATCCCTGTGAGGTAGGTGGGTATTACTGTCCCTACGTTACCAATAGAAACTGGAGGCAAAGGGATGATGTGTCTTGTCTGTAGCTATAGAAGCAACCAGGAAGAGACCTGGGACTCTTTCATCCTGGCTGCCAATTGTGTGCTCAGACTAGACCATACCTCTCTCATGTGACAACAGCCTCTATTAATATATTTATGGGTCTATATTGTATATTTATAAAATAACGACACACAACAAGAGTATAGAACAACAAGCCTAATCAGCATCCTTTTGCTGATTAGTAAAATATGGAAAGCAAAGTTTTAAAATTGCATTTCTCTGAAAAGCATTTGGTATCTTAAGCGACTGACTATAGAGGAAGAATGCTACAAACTTTTGCTGACTTACTCTCAAAAGCTTCATAATGATTCTAAGCAAACTAAAATAATTGTTCCACAAAGGTCTTTCCTCCATAATACCAGATTTTTAAAAAATGTAAAATAAATATCCCATTCCCCCCTCCCCCAATCCAAACCCCAACAAACTCAAACCAGATCTGGCTTTACTTAACCTTGTTGGGAATTAGTAATGATTATTTTTTTTCCAAACTGGGAATCCACCTGACTTTTGGAGCAGACAAAAATGCTCTATATATTGAAGGTTGCAGTTCAAAAATACCAATTTAGTAGAAAAGCACAGTTGAAAAGTGAAAATTGAAGACTTCCATTTCCTTTGTGTAGTCATTCAGAGGAATAAGGCATTTGCAAAAGATGCTCTACTAAGAATTAATGTTGTAGAGAAAGAACATAATAGAATTTAGAATCTTTAGAACAAGAACATTTTGTAAGGGGTGAAGAAAATATAAACCCTATGCTATTGGAAGGAATTGAGTGAGAAGACCAAATGGCATTTTTTACATATAGTTTTGAGGATGGTATATAAATGTAAGCTACTAATGCTTGGATGATGGTGTGGTAGTGCAGGAATGGAGAGCGATTTATGTGCCCCTACCGGTATCTTTTCCAAGGTGAAATACCCACTCTCCTCAGTAAGTTAACAGATCTTGAAGTGGCATCACAGAGCTCACTTTCATTTCCCCCTCATATCTTGTGGTGATAACCAGGCAGGGAAACAGGAAGAGAATTCAAGTCTTTAAATTCAAATGTAAAACTTGAAAACTACCCTCTAAGCAGAAACGACATTCATCGTCAGAAGTAACAAATATAAAAGTCTTAAATCATTGTATATAGAGCTATAATATAGTTATATAGATATTATTGTATGCAGTTCAGAGAACATTTTTGATGTGTGCTTTTTCCTTAAAAAAGACTCTTTTTGGCTTCCCCACCTCCCCTAGTTTCTTATTAGTAGACATGAAATGTTAATCTGTCCATCTGGTCAGGTCTCTTCACTCATGTTGTACACTCAAGGGGTCATTCTCGCTTGTATTGTATGCTGCAGCAGTCTTGTTTGTCACCAATTTGTTAAGTTTGTGGCTGGAGCAGTTTGGCTGTTTTGTTGGTTGTAAGTTTTTGGCATAGGGTGAATACCAGTCCCTTTCAAACACCCCTTTCAGTTGCTTTATGATGCTTGTGCTGTTTTCCACATCTGCCTGGTTGATAACGAGGCCTGTGCCAGCATTCTGGGTAAAATCATTTCCTACCCAATCAAAATTCCCTGCAAACAAACAGAGAAAGGGCTTCATGGTGAAAAGTTCATATCCACTGGGGCCTGCTGCAAATACAATAAAAAAGCAACACTCTTCATTTTTCCCCCCAAATAAATAGGAACAGTGGCAGAGAGAGTGGTTTGCATTGACAGCTCTGGGGGAAGAAAAAAATATTCTAAAAGCCCTTACATATGGCATATTAATATTTGCATATTATTTTGGCTTTTTCTCATCAGCTTTGCTCAACTTGAAACTCAAAACAAGTCATCTGCTGTTCTTTTTGTAAATGTTATTTCTTATTGACATTCACAAGATGCACTAAATACAGCAACATCTAAAATATATAGGAATAAACTTAAAATTCCTGTGAACAATTAATACCTTCTCAAAGAGATGACACATTACTCCATATGTACACATATAAATGTAAGGCATTGTCCAGAGGGGAAAAAGTCTGATCCTAACTAGATATATTTTTATGTCTCTTTATCTTAGGATGTAAAACAGTTTCTTGACATCAGTTTCAGATTTTTTCTACTCTGGAAGCTGGATGGCCAAAATAAGTGCTGGTCACTTGAATAGAACTCAAGAAAATGGTTTAAAAAAAAGCTAGAATTGATTCTGGAGGTAGCTCAAATTCATCTGTAGAAGCTATTTAGCCTTATTGTGAAGGTGTGAGTGGGTGACACTGTTGGAAGTTCAGGGTTTCAACCCCCAACATTTCACTTTTCATGTTTGGTGTTTATCAGGAGAGCAAGGGCTTACCCTCAGAATGGTGGATTTGGTCTTTTTGCTAGAGTTATCTTCCTCTCTGTTTATTTAAAAGTAGATAGAACAGCTCAGATATTTTGCTTCTTTTTTTCACATTTGACAAAATCATCCCCTATATTGTGATCTTTATTTGATTCATCCATGGCAACCCAAAACTATTTTAAAAGGGAGGACATATGATGGAGAAGGTAATTTACTGATTGTTTAGAAGGCAAGAATATTTTCATTAAAAATAAGATTCATCCAAGTTATTTATCTTTCATCTCCTCCTGTATATCACTCAGTTTAAGTACCTGTATTTGCAACCCTTTTTGGCTAGTAGGTGGAACCAGTTGACAGATGTGGCAGACATCTCTGGGGAATCTTATGTACGAGAGACCTGATGGCTGTTAAAGAAACCATGCCTGATTTCAAGACCTTCAAATCTATCTTGTGATATGTAACCCTGTTTCCACCCGACTATGCCATGCTTTTTTCCTGAGAGATAGTCTTGAGAACTGTGCTATTTATCTGTAAAGGGTCTCCTGATTGGATGAGAAAATCCTAAGCTATGATACTGTGTGAGTGGATGAGGGATTCACTTCAGTTGGTTGGACAGGTACTTTGAGAAATGACCTTGAGAAAACCAAATCAAGAAAGAGGTGAGCTGCATACTTTGAATAGTGAACTGGAGCCCTGGAGCTCTGGACTTGTAGGGAAGCTAGCCCACACCATGTCACTTGACCTCCAGTCCAGTACTCTTGAAGACTGATAAGAGCAGACTTCTCTTAGGCAGAATCACTCTCTCCAGCTTTGAGCTGAGATCTTATCTCACTTCCAACTGAAGAGTCTATTTATTCTTTTGTCTTCTGTGGTATATTCTAATCTGTATAAATTATTGAATTCCCTTTTATTCCTTTCTTTAACAATGAGAGTTACTAGCTATTCATGATGGTCCTTTGTATAATCAACATTTTATGGGAAGGGGACAAGCTGCTAATTACAAGCTAAGGGCCTCTCTTCCTCTTGAGAACAACTGAGGATAGAAGTAGTTGTTCTGGACTCCTCAGAATTGTACCCCTAAAACTAGAGATCTTTGAAGATGATAAGTTCATATAATTCTAGCCTAAAACCTATATTGGAGTCTGGAGGAGAGGTTTCCCACCCTTGGCAGTGTTGGATCCTACTTGCCTCAGATACTTATTAACTATGTGACCCTGAAGAAGTCACTTAGCATCAGTTTCTGCATCTGTAAAACGGGAGGGCAAGAACAGATGACCTTTGATGTCTAAGACCTTTTAGCCCTCAATCCATAAACTATGATGATTCTGAGTAAGTCACAACTTCTCTGAGCTTCCATTTCTTCATCAGAAAAATGGGGCTAATAGTACCACTAATCTCAACAGAATTATTGTGAATATCAAATGAGATAATGCATGTAAATCTTTTTTTGCAGTCCTTAATGCAATATATATGTATATGTATATACATATGTATACACAAACACACACGTATATCTCTATCTGCCTCTCAATCAATCAATCATTATTATTAGGCTCCACAGCTAGTACAGAATTTTAGGTAGAGAGGACCTTGAGGCCATCTAGTCAAATTCTACCCAATGTAGTAATCTACAGATCTATGGTATCTTAAAGTTGGAGTTAGAGATCATCAAGTTCGGACCTCTTGTTTTACAAATGAGGAAACCAGAGTTCAGAAAAATTGAAAGACTTATTCAAGATCATGGAGCTAATTAGTAGCAGAACTAGGACTAGGAATCCAGGTCTCTCGATACTCTTCTGTAATTTCTGCTTCAGCATTTTAAGTGATAGGAACCTCACTATCTTACAAATTGTTAGAAAATTCCTCCTTATATTGAGCCCAAATCTATTTCCTTAGAAATCCTACCCATTGCTCTACAGAGCCTCATAGAATAAATGGAATCTGTCTTTCATATAGTAGCCCTTCTAATATTGGAAGATGTCAATCATGTTTCCCCATCCTGTTTTCTCTTTTCCAGGCTAAATATCTCCAGCCCCTTAAGCTATTCCTACTTAGAGTCTAAGAGGTCAGGATCATTGAATTAAGCAAAATTCATGTTTGTAAAATGTTTTTGCTATTTTATTGAAAACCTATTTGTAGGCATATCTTTTCTTAACCAAAGTGTCAGTAGCTTCATATAGATGTATTTTTTTTTGGTTTTGATGAAGAGGGCAAATTGGTGGGGGTGGGGGTGGGTAGGCATTCATTGGGTTATCTGCCATTTAGTAGCAAATGCTTTCTAAAGATGTGGTTTTGTGTTGTTGGTGGCTGCACTAGAAAAAATGAGACTGCTTGTGCATACAACATTTATCTGAAGCCAAATTTATCGAGAAGAAATTTGGAAGTGAAGTCATCTGGCTTTTAGTTTTATGGCAAAGTACAGGAAAAATGCCATTGACTTTGCCTCTTAGCATTTTTAGCCTACAGGGTGTACAACTTCAGGTTTTGATGATTTTTTTTTCTAAAGTACGTGCCAAGAACTAAGAAGAAGGTCCATAGAGAAAGCAACAGTCCAAAGGTGGAAGTTCCTGGCACTCACTTATGTAATGGAGAATACACAGATTCTCCAATAGATTATGGTGTTCCTAATAGTTTCCCCCTTCAGAATCTATAGCTTGGGGGTCTTGAGATTGTGAACGGCTAAGAAAGAAGTAGCTAACCTCAATGTTAGAATGCTTGACTTTTCTCTTACTCAAGGCTTTGAGATGGAATCTGTGAAATTTTTTTGCTTGTGTATTCCAAGACACAAGGACGTTGTCTCCTTTCACAGATAGATATTCATTACATACGTAATTTGGGAGTTGGGAAAAAACCCTAATGATTTGAATATTAAAAGTTAGCAAATAACAAAAATTAAAAATCCCTAAATAAAAGATTCCACAAAGTCTATCCATGGCTAACATATGACTTAACTCTTCCAGGTCAGTTTCCAATCTTTGAAGAATGCTGTTTACTGTAGGTACCGTAAACAGAGTAATATTTATTCAATGCTTTTGGTCAATACTTTATATTCTGGGGCACTTTGAGTCTATCTTTGAAGTGGTCCAGCAGGAAAGTAAAGAGGGCAAAAAAAGCCACTTCCTTTGCCTTTCAACTCATCCAACTGTTTCTCTCTTTGCCTTATTAGACATTGCCAGGAGGCACTGTCCCCTTTGACCATGCTGTTTTCCTGATTAAAGTATTATCATTGTTCCCAGAAGAAGAATATAAACGATGCATACATGAAATGTCTTCTTTTTTGTCTATTAGCAGACTGTGGAACCAAATGAGTAAAAATACGTGGGGTTATTGGTGGAAGCACCCAAGATGTATTCTGGTCAGCTAGAAACCTTTCCCTGGTGAATGCTGGAAGGTCTATAAAAAAAAAAGCATCAGGGATGTTTTCATGTTGTGGATGACCTGCTTCTGGTTATTAATGTTGTTGCTGGGTCAAGTTACTGCAGTTGAGAAGCTGTATGGTTTTGTGGATCGTGCAGACTAGGCTAATTAAGTGTGTACCAGCGGCAGGCAGGGACTGAAGATATTTAGACCCCTGCAAAGTGTAGGGGAAGGAAGTAGGAATATCTGTAAATTCACCTTGAGCAGGGTGATAATTAATTAGAAGATCACAAGTGTCAGCAGAAATCTGCTGGTGATGCAAAACCGGCCAATGCCATTTAGCTGCAGAAGGCAATCCAACATACACCCATTGATGTGAAAGTACTGTCTAAGATACGTGGCTAGCATTGTGGTTCTTATATGTGTGGGGGTGTCCTTGGCTCCCTTTGTTGTATGTAACTTTTTTGGGACATGCTAAGAGGTCTGCTTTATTCCAGGGGATGCTCAGGGAGTGCTTTCAAGCTCATGTTCCCTCTGACAAGAAGTCTCTTGAGTTCCGCTTTTCTTATCCAATTCAGACTCACAGGTTGTTGTGTTTGTCCTTTGTTTTCGAAGAGGACCATGGAATCAGGGAAATGATGACATAACTTGTAGCTGACTTTGGTTTGAGTGAGGGAGGGCTATGCAAGGTCACCAGCCTCACTTTCTCCTCCAGAGCCATCTGGGTCCAGTGACCAGATATTCATCAGGATGACTGGAGATGACCCAGGATGCAATGGGAGACCCTGACCCTTGTAGGCTAAGGTCTTTTCATGTACTCAGAGTGAAGTAACACCTGTTCAGTGAATAGGCCTCTTTAAGAAGTGAGTTAGGGGATGGCCCCTTTAATTAGAAAAAAAGAAAAAAAAATCAAGCTGGGAGGGGAAGAATCTCAGGGTGGCAGTTTTGAAGAGAATCAGTTACCATTAACATTCACTCTCAGCTTGGAGGGCCAGCCCAAAATACAGCCATTAAATGGAGCTTGGGCAGGGACCTAATGTGGTCCAATTTTGGGCTTTCCTGGCTTAGAATAAATGTCAATGACAATCCAATTCAGATTATAGAAGCCATCAACATGGGGACTGAGATAATACAATCACCTGGAGGAATTGACCTAGGACAAAATGAGTACCCTCAGACACAACTGGCATTGCATGTCTGAAACATCCTCCAGAGGATTTCCCACTCTCTCTAAGAGGACTCCCAATCTAGAGATTTTGGCTTCTGACGGACTGAGAATGTATTTCTGAGGTTCTCTCTGTATCTGTCTCTTTCCCTTACCTCTCTCCCTCCTTTTTCTTTCTCTCTCCTTTTCTTTCTTTGCTCCCTCTGTCTATTTCTCTCTGTCTCTGTCAATTCTCCCTCTACACACAGACACAGACACACACACACACACATGCACACATACACACATACATACACATGCACACACAGACACAAAGAAAGGAGTACCCTTATACAGACCAGAGCTAGGAGAGACATGCTTACATAAGTCTAGGGTTTAGGGTGTTCAGAGGCCCAGAGTTATTATTGCATTTGATTTAATATATATACTTAAGGCCACAGAACCATTGAAAGAACCATGGAAAAAACAATGGACTTAATGTCGGAGAGTGGTCTTGGGTTCCAATCTTGCACTGCCTCTTTCTGTCTCCGTGACCATGGGCAAGTCACTTAAACTACTTGGGACTCAGTTTCTTCATCCATAAAATGAGGAAGTGAGACTAGATAAGCACCAAAGTCCTTTCTTGCTCTATGATCTGAAAAGCCAGATGATACAATCCAGGCACTGACCTTGAAGTATAAGACTCAAAATTTAGAGAAACCAAGAAGACTGGCCATGAAGACAATGAGTAGTATCTCCCACTGAAACCATAAATAAACAGCTCCAAACAGTCTTTGCCGCCTTTCCAGGGTATTGCTGAAATTATTCTCCTATAGGCAGCATGACTGTTAAAACTTTGCTGTTAACACCTCAATGTCACTGTGCTCTGGATAAAGAAAATTAAAGTGCTCCACCATGGAAAAATGTAGGAACTAGAACATTTAGGATAGCTAGACTATTCACTCATCTATTGATCTGACATCTTTTTTTGTACATGTATGTTTTTGACCATGATATTGCCTGAGCCTGGAATGCCATCCTTAGCTACTGGCCTTTACATTTATTGGCATCTAATCTATCCTAAGGCCCAGTTCAAAGGAATCTCTTCCATGAAACCCTCAAAGATTCAACCTCACCCAGTTGCAAATGATATTAACTGTTTCTTCCTCTAAATCTGAATAACATTTTATGACACTTCTGCATTCCTATATGGTAGAGTTTTATATTGTGATATATTTATCATTAAATTTCATTAAATTATTTATTGACATTCAATATCTATATATTAAAATATATTATATTTGTATACTTTAAAATATATCATCATATTTTTGTATCATTATTGTATAATTGTGTCCATATTTGCCTATGTGGCATAACTCCATGATGATTATAGGCTCCAAGAGAGCAAGGATCATTTAAAAAATTCTCTTTGAGTCTTGCTAAGCCCATAGCATGGTGCTTTTCAGATAATAAACACTTAATAAGTAAATGTCAAATGAATGACCTTGTTTGTGGGAGATGAATGCTGATTAAATTTTGATCCCATTCTGAGAAAGTATAACTAGAACAAAATAATATTCTTTGCTTTCACACCTTATTGAAGGATCCAAGGAATTCTGTGTGTTTACTAATTTTTCTAAAGGTTGAATTGAATCCTTCTCCATGAGTTATGGCTCTGAGCAACTTTTGTAAGCTATACAGTTGGATTCCCAAACCCATTACTACCTTTTATTCTGCTTTGTCCCCCTAAACATGTAATTTAACATCCAAACTAACACACAGGACTTCAATGTTTTTTAATTGGGATGTAATTTCACCCAGCTGCAAATCCCCTCCTCAGTTTCCAAAATACATTTTGAAGTCTCCACTTAGCCTCAATAAACCACAAGGCAGTCTAAATTCTTGCTGTGGCCCTCCCTGCCACTCTGCCCAAAGGAATAAAAAAAAAGAGGGGTAGGAGGGGAGGAGGCAAGTGAACTCAGCTAGAGAAGATGGAAAATGAGACTTTGCTATGTCTTCTTAATTCCATTGATTAACCTAGCACCCTGCTGGTAGCTTTCACACCCATCCCAGAACTTCTGAAGCAAGTTCGCCTTCCCTAATAATCTTCACCACCTGCTCCTCCAGGAAATAGCATGTCCCAATTATACTTTGGAGAATTCAAGGACTAGTTGGGTACATAGGCTTGAGGATGTCCTTGGTGTGAAAGCTTTCTGTAGCTGTATTTCTGTGATAAGACTTCAAATGGATTTTTCCAAGCAGCTTTACTCAGTATTCTAAGTATGACCTTTCCAGCAAATGCCTGACTGAAGGTTTAAAAAAAACCCATTCCTGGGCCAAGCTGTTAATTATTTAAAACATCAACAACCTTTTTCTTCTGATACCCTTTAAATCCTCCCACAATGCAGCTGTGCTAACTTGATGGCATAGATGTGTCTCTGAAAGTGAGGTGGAAATCAAATCATATTTTAGATGTACTAGGGAGAGTTTGATGCTGTGAGTCTTTTTGTAAAGTGAATATTTTGCTACCTTTGAGTTTTCATATATTCATTTGCTACCTGTTTACACCTTGTAAAGTGACTGAACCTGATCTTGTGACTCAAGTCTTCTTTTCGTGATTGTAATTAGAGGATGTTTAAAATGCAGCAGATTACTATACTACAAGAGGGAAAAACATTCCATCTGTCTGGATGGCACCTGTTATTATTATTACCCTGACATATGCTTAACTTTTATAAATCCATAAATTTAGTAGTTATTCATGGACATTGTGACGGCAGCATGGTTTAGTCATTAGAGAAGTGGGCTCGAAGCACTGAGTTGGAATCCTGCCTCGGATACTAGCTGTGTGATCTTGGCCAAGTCATTTAACTTTCACGTGGTTTGAGTTACTCCCTAGAGCTTGTCTATTGGAGGCAGAATGATATTAGGAAAAACCAGGTGAGGAAATTCCTTCCATCAATGCATGCCGCACTTTCTCTGCAAAGTATATTTTTAGAGAGTCGCCCAGAGCACTAAGATACCAAGGAACTTGGGGCAGCTAGGTGGCACAGTAGATAGAGCACTGGCCCTTGAGTCAGGAGGACCTGAGTTCAAATCTGCCTTCGGGCACTAGCTGTCTGACTCTCGGCAAGTCATTTAACCCCGATTGCCTCAGAAAAAAAGATGTCAGGGAATGTCCCTCTGGGTCACAGATACAGTATATGTCAAGGTACAATGAGAACTGAGGTCTTCCTGGCTCCAAGGCCAGCTCTCTATCCACTATGCTGCATTACTCTGCCCTGTTCACATAGTGAAAAAAACTGCAAAACTTTATGAACTCTGAGCATCAAGGCTTGTCATTAAAAACTTGCCTTGCTTAAGAGCAGAAAAGAGATTTTAGACATTATTATTTACTAATAACACTTCACATTTAACTACTTCTCTACCAGAATCCTTAACAAAATAGAAATAGGAAAAAAGTCTGACTCCAATGTCAACATATTAATGAATAAGAGTAATCCATTTGACGTTACTAAGAGAAGCAGTGAGGATAAAATACCATTCCTCTCTTCTGGTGGAATTAGATTACATTCCATTATTCATTACAATTATATTGAAATAATATAGCATCTACCTTAACATTTTGCTTCTATTGAAAACAATAACAACTCCAAAATTACCAGCTCTGAAACAAACTAATGCTCTTTAGACCTTTCAGATTCTCCTTTGTGCCTTTGTGGTGGCTTTTTCAAAGTAAAGGAAAAATATTCTTGGTCTTCTTAAATTTGGGAGTAGGGGATGATAAATATTAATGCCCTATATTTTTATGGTTTTTTCAAGTGTATTGAATATTTTCACATCTATGGCTTCACAAGAACCCTATGAGGTTGATATGGTAGACAGTAGTGTTCCTACTTTAGAAGTGAGGAAAGTACAGCTCAGGGAGGATAAGAGACTTATCCCAAGATCCTTAATTGATTAGAAACTGAACCAGGACTAAAACCCAGGTGTTCTGACTGTAAGGCTGGGGGTCCATTGAGCATTACCTTCTCTCCCACTTTAAAGTTTTGTTGTTCAGTTGTGTCTAACTCCTTTGACCCCATTTGGGGTTTTCTTGGCAAAGGTCCTGGAGTGATTTGCCATTTCCTTCTCCAGCTCATTTTAAGGATGAGGAACTGAGGCAAACAGAGTTAAGTGACTTGCCCAGGGTCATATAGCTAGGAAGTATGTCACTTTCACAGTTAGTCACAGCTAGGAAGTGTCCGAAGTCAGATTCGAACTCAGG
>CM053626.1:227216543-227294156 GCA_028646595.1 Phalanger gymnotis
AACATTGTACAATCTAGGCTATGTGTTGTCTCAAGGACTACAAAGAGATTAAAGGCATTTGGGGGATTTCTTAGGCATATGAGGGTCCTGGGTTGTAAGTCTATATGTCTCTATATACACATATGCCCCCCCCATTCCCCTTCCACGTGTGTGTGTGTGTGTGTATGGTTGTTGTGAGGGTCAAAAGATAACATTTGTAAAGCTAAGTAGAACACAGTAAATGCCTATTCTCTCCCTCTTTAATAATGAAAATGACATTTTTTGCCATTATAAACTGATTTTTATTTTAGAATTTATTTCATTCTTACAACAACCTTGTAAGGTAGGTAGAAGATCAAGGAGATACAATGATCCCCTTGTATTACCCTTTTCCATCACTACTAATACTCTTTTTTTCCTCCTTAAAATAAAGGCTTTCAGTTTTATTTAAAAAAACATGGCTACTAGAAATGAGCTCTTAACTAGATCAATGGTAGTTGATAGTCTTCAAGGAAACTAGGACAAGGATATTAGAAGAGAAGTGCCTGAGAGGCAGATACAAGGGATGATGAGGCTTTATTTATCTCCTCATATCTTTTCAGTACTGGGTTGCCTGAAAGTAAGTATGCTGACTCTTGGGAAGATACATTTCTTTACTACCTCAGTATCAGATGATGGAATTTCAAGACATCATATAATCAATCCATCAACCAATAAGCATCTAAGCACCTACTATGTGCCACGTATTCTCTAATCAAAACAAAAATGACATACTGTCTACAAGGTGATTATGGTCTATCAAGGAAGAAATGTTAATAGATAAGTTCATACATATATATGTACATATTATATTTTGCATATAACACACACAAGGAAATTTCTTGTGAGGAGACACTTAAAACTGGGGATGGGGTGGGAATCAGGTAAGACTACATATAGGAAATGGTGCATGAGTTATTGTTCTGTTCGGTCATGTCTGACTCTTCATGACCTCATGAACCATAGGGTACCAGGCTCTTCTATCCTCTACTCTCTCCTGAGCTATGTCCAACCTCATGTTCATTGCTTCCATGACACTATCTAGCCATCTCATCCTCTGCCATCTCCCTTTTCCTATGCCTTCAATCTTTCCTAATATCAGGGTTTTTTCCAATGAGTCCTTTCTTTCCACTATGTGGCCAAAGTATTTAAGCTTTATCTTCAGTATTTGTCCTTCCAATGAATAGTCTGAATTGATTTAAGTATTGACCAGTTTGATCTCCTTGCTGTCCAAGAAACTCTCAAAAGTCTTCTCCAGCACCAAAATTTTAAAGTGTTAATTTTGTGGCACTCAGTTTTCTTTATTTTCCAACTCTTCAGCCACACTTTACTACTGCAAAAACCATAGCTTTGACTATACAGACCATTGTTGACAAGGTGATATCTCTGTTTTTTAGTATGCTGTCCAGATTTGCCATAGCTTTCCTTCCAAGAAGCAAGCATCTTTTAATTTCATGGCTGCAGGTCACCATCTGCAGTGACTTTTAAATCCAAGAATATAAAATCTGACACTACTTCCATTTCTTTTCCTTCTATGTGCTAGAAAGTGATGAGACCAGTTGCCATGATCTTAGTTTTCTTTTTTTTTTAACGTTAAGCTTCATTCTCCTCTTTCACTCTCATTAAGAGGCTTCTTAATTCTTTAGTTTCTGCCACCAGAGTGCTATCATCTGCTTATCTGAGGTTGTTGATATTTCTCCTGGCAAACTTAATTCTGGGTTTTGATTTATCCAGCTTGGCATTTTCACATGATGTATGCTGCACGTAAGTTAAACAAAGAAGGTGACAACACACAATCTTGGTGTATTCATTTCCCAATCTTAAACCAATCGGTTGTTTCATATTTGGTTCTAACTGTTGCTTTTTGGCCCACATACAGGTTTCTCAGGAGACAGGTTAGGTGATTTGGTATTCTGAGCTCTTTGAGGACTTGCCACTTTTTGTTGGTGATCCACACAGTCAAAGGCTTTAGTGTAGTCAGTGTAGCAGAAGTAGATGTTTTCCTGGAACTCTCTTCCTTCCCATAATCCAGTGGATGTTGGCAATTTGGTCTCTAGCTCCTCTGTTATTTGAAAACCAGTTGGCACTTCTGGTAATTCTTGGTTCACATATTGCTTAAGCCTAGCTTGAAGAATCTTAGGCATGTCCTTGCTGGTGTGCGAAATGAGTGCAGTTGTTCGGTAATTTTAACATTCTTTGCCATCGCCTTTCTTTTGGATTGGGACATAAACTGATCTTTTCCAATCCATTGGCCACTGATGAGTTTTCCAAAGTTGCTGGTATTTTGAGTGCAACGTTTTAACAGCATTTCTTTTAGGATTTTAAATAGCTCAGCTGGAGTTCCATCACCTCCACTAGCCTTTTTGTTAGTGATGTTTCCTGAGGCCACTTGACTTCATGATCCAGGATGTATGGCTCTAGATCAGTAACCATACCATCGTGGTTATAAGTGATGGTAAGATATTTCTTGTTTAGCTCTTCTGTATATTCTTGCCATCTCTTCTTAACCTCTTTTACTTCTGTTAAATCCCAACCATTTTTTGTTTTCTATCATGATCATTTTTGCAAGAAATGTTCCCTTGATATCTCAAATTTTCTTGGAGAGAGTGCCTGTCTTTCTCATTCTATTGTTTTCTTCTCTTTCTTTGCATTATGTAGTTAAGAAAACCTCAGCTCTCCTTGCTATTCTCTGGAATTCTGCATTCAGTTGGGTGTATCTTTCCCTTTCTCTTTTTCCTTTCTTTCATTCCTCAGTTATTTGTAAAGCTCAACAGAAAGCCATTTTGATATCTTGCTCTTTTTTTTTATTTGGGATATTTTTGTTGTTACTGCTTCCTGTATAATGTTGCAAACTTCTGTCTATAGTTCTTCAGGCACTTTATCTACCAAATCTAATCCCTAAAATCTATTTATCACTTTTACTTCACATTCATAAGAGATCTTATTTAGGTCATGCCAATATGGTCTGATGGTTTGCCCTACTTTCTTCAATTTAAGTCTAAATTTTGCAATAAGAAGCTCATGATCTGGACCACAATTAGGTTCAGGTCTTGTTTTAACTAATTGTATAAAGCTTCTCCACTGTTGGTTGCAAAGCATATAATCAATATGATTTTGGATGGATTGGTCTAAGAATACAAAATGAGGTGTGCGAAACACTTTTTTTTTATTACCAGTGAGTTATCTTGACAAAACTCTACTAGTCTCTGCCTTGCCTCATTTTGTATTCTTAGACCAAATGTGCCTTTCAGGACTAAAGAGTATATGAAAGGGAATAATGTATAACCTAGAAAGGTAAGTTGGAGCTAGGCTGTGAAGGGTTTTATGTGGTGTGATTGACAGAGGAGTCTGTATTTGTTCCTAGATGTAATAGGGAGTAACTGGAATTTACTGAATAGAGGAATGACCTGTGCTGTAAGACTATTACATTGGCTGCTGTGTGGAGGATGGATTTTAGAGGAGAGGAAAAACTCAAGTCTAGATCAATTAATGGGCTATTATAATACTCTAGGTGAGAGATGATAAGGACCTGAACTAGACTGGCCTGATTTGGGTATCAAAACAATATTTATCACATAAAAAGATTTTAGAAGGAGTCTTCTATGTTTGTAATATATATGCACAAATACACACATGTTTCTTTCTAAGTATACACGGGTATGTATACACACACTTAGCTTAGTCATTTTTTTCATTAAGTTTACTTATTTTTAGTTTTCAACATTTACTTCCACAATTTCAAAATTTTCTCCCTCGCCCTCCTCCCTCCCCAAGATGGCATGTAATATGATATAGGCTCTACATATACATTCCTATTAAACATATTTTCACTTTAGTCATGTTGTATGACTAATGTGAATGAATGGGAGTAACCACGAGAAAGAAAAAAATATTTTTATTATATCAATATTATTATTATTATATATGTATGTATATATATATCTAGGCTTTATATATATGTATATATATATATATATTTATCTAGGGATAGAGAGAGGCAAAAACATATATATATATGAAACATATCAAAAAAAAGCAAATAGTCTGCTTCAATCTGCATTCAGACTCCACATTTCTTTTTCTGGAAGTGGATAGCATTTTCCATCATGAATCTTTTGGAATTGTTTTAGGTGCTTGCATTGCTGAGAAGAGCTAAATCCATCAAAGTCAGAGATAGAATACTATGGCTCTTACTATGTAAAATGTTCTGATTCTGCTCCCTTCACTCAGCATCAATTCATATAAGTCTTTCCAGGTTTTTCTGAAGTCCACTTGTTCATCATTTCTTATAGCACAATAGCATTCCATTCAGTTTAATCATTTTTAAATATTTGGCAGGATTCATTTGTTCTCCCCCACTCCCTTATACCCCCTTCCCTGGAGTTCATTTATAGTTTGAATTTTGTTTCTGAGAAAGACTTGTTTCAGTTCTTTATTTCTTCTGTTAATCTAGGTATTTTACTGTTTCATAATTATTCACTTATTTTGTATAAGTTTTCAATTTGTTGGTATAGAATTGAGTGCAATAGATTCTGACAATTTTCTTTGTTTCATTTGTTGTCAATTTCCTTTTCATTCTTATTTCAGTGATTTATTTTTTTTTCTCACTCCCTTCTAAAATCAACATAGCTAATGGCACATCTATTTTAGTTATCTTTGAAAAACAGGCTCTTAGTTTTATTTATCATGACAAAAGATATTTTGTTTATTCTGTGATTTTTTAGAATTTTTGTGAATTTTTTCCCGTGTTTTTAAATTGCAGGTTCAATTCATTGACCTCTTTCCTCACCCCCCCCCCATTTTCATGATATAAGCATTTAGAAAAATAAAATTTCCACTCAGAATTTCATTGGTTGTATCCCAAAATTTTTTGGTATTTTTTCTCATTGTCATAATTTTCTTTTGTTAATTATAATTTTCATAATTTGATATCTGACCCACTTGCTCTGGGTTATACTGTTTATTCTCCATTTAGGTCTGAATTCTTTCATCAGGTTTTCCTTATTGCATTGTGGTCTCAAAAGAATATGCTTACTGTTCTTACTATTTATTTATGAGTTCTTTATGCCCTTACATGCCATACAAAAGCTAAAAAATGAATAATCCTTATCATTCCCATTTAATTATAGCCAATGGTCCATCATATCTAATTTTTTCTAATATCATTTTCAGCTTTTTAAATTTTTTATATTTATTTTTCTGTTAGATTTGTTTAGATCTGAAATAGGCATGTTGACATCCTCAAGTAGTATCATTTTCGCTTTCTCGTTTTCCCTGTCATTCAGCTAGCTTTCCATTTAAGTACTTTGATACTATATGATTTAGTGCATAAACACTAATATTGATTGCTCGTTGTCTATGAATACCTTTAATTATAATAAATTATTATGCTTAATTCTTTAATTAATAATTAATTCTCTTAACCTTGCTTATTTTTACTCAGTCAACAAACATTTATTAAGTACTCACTAAATGTCAGGCATTGAACTAAGAGAGGCAAAAACATGGATCCTGCCTCGAAGGAGCTCAATTCTAATGGAGGAAAAAACATGCAAAACATTCATACAGTGTAAATAGACATCATGATTACCACTCTTGAGTTCTGACAATCATATATATAAGCAACAATTTTACTCTAAATACTCACATTAAGTCTGTAGGAATCTCCCTGTTTTTAATGTGTTTTTTTTTAATGAACAATAAATTGTTAGGTTTTGCTTTTTGATCCATTCTATCACCCTTCCTGCTATCTTTTATGGGCAAGTTAATCTCTTTCACACTCAGTTATTTCTGTTAATTTTAACGTTCCCTCCATCTTATCCTATTATGATGTTTCCTCTTTGCCTCCCCCCCTTTCTAAAAGTAATGTGTGTGTATATATCCATATCTATATATCTGTGTGTTTCCCTATCTTCTTAATATCCATAATCCAAATTTATTTTGCTTATGATTATTTTCTTGCTAGCTGTACCCTCTCTTTTAAAGCTTTCTCCTTTCTTTGCCTGTCCCAGTCCTGTATCTTTATTTTATTATATTACTACCCTATATTTTTGCAGATGATTCTTCCTCACTCCCCCTCACATACATTCTTGTGTAGATTTCTCTGCCAAATATTACATTTCTACTTCTTGTTTCCCCTTCCTATTATAGAATGTTGTATTTTTTCCTTTCCTCTTTGTTTTTGTGTCCTTTTGTTTTAAAGGTACCCTGGACCTGAATTCTGTCACAGACTCTTATTAGAGATAGTGGGCTGCTGAAAACATTATAGCTTCTTGTTTCCCTTTCAGGATATAAGCATTTGAACATCATTTAGTTGTTTCAATTGTTTAAATCTGTTTGTGTCATTTGTCCTCCTGTGTTTGTTTCCAAGATTTTGCTTAACTCAGCATGTCCAGATAAGAATTCTTGGAATTCATCAATGCTATTAAAGGTTTACTTTATTCTTATAGGTTTAAACTCAGCTTTGCAAGATAATTTATTACTGTATTTAGACCTTTTTATTTTGCCCTTATGTGTATTGTATTCTACACTTTCCTTTCTGGCTTTATTTATTTATTTAACATAATCCTGCATGAGTTTTATTGTATTTCCTTGGAAATTAATCTATATTTCTGGGTATTCCTGTATATTTTTTCACTGACCCAGAAGGTCTAGAGTTTGGCAATCATTTCTGAGTGAAATTAGGAGTATCTTTCAGGATATGATTTCCATTTTTCATTTGTCTTCTGGCAAAATGTCTAAATTAAAATATCTAATAGTTCTGAGCATTTTAAAAAATGATTTTTATAAATAAGTTAACTTTAAAAATGCTTTTCAGGGAGTTCCTTGATTCTTAAATTATAACTGCTTATTTTGTTTTCCAGGGCAATTATTTCTTACAATAAATATTTCATGCTTTCTTATAACTTTTAAGCCTTATGATTGAGTTCTAATGGGACCTGTAATATGACTGAACTTTTCAGTTTTGTTTCTTCCATTCTGTTGTTCTTGGTCTCTACTACTTTGGTAAGCTTGTCCAGTTTTTGTTTTAAATGGTTTATTTTCTTTCCAATTTTTTTTCTTTTTTGGGGGTCTAATTTGCTTCCTCATTTATTTCTTTATCTATTCCTTTATTTCTTTTAGTAGACCTTCTATTCACTCTTGGGGCTCCTGAAGCCAACCCATTCTCTTTTCTTATGTTCTACTTGTAATTGTCAAACAATTTTTATCATGGAATTCTTTTAACCTATGTGTTTACTCATTTCTTCAGTCTCCCCACAAGGGATATCTGGAGAGATCTTTGTGCCTTGCTATTCCTTTTGAAATTCTCTTGGCTCTGCAGTTGCTTGAGTTAACATGGCAAAACTCTTTAGGGAAGGGCAGGTTGTCATTTGGGTAGCAGCAAGGGAGCTGTCCCTCATCCTTAAATCACTCTAGGTTGGTGGTGAAATGGAAGAGTAGCCTAGCTCTCCCCACCTCCCTGTTCGATGTCCCCCCCCTCCCAGTCCCCTGAACTATTTCAGAGTGGGCCAGTGAGTAACTTGGCCACTGTCTCCCTCTCCTTCTGAACATGTTTAATGCAGTTTGGTGTTGTAATGGTTGGTAGAGTGGCTGCTGTTCTTCAGGCTCCAAGCTGACTCTAAGATGGCTGGAACATTTGTAGTCTTCATTTCTTGGTTCTTTCTTGCTTTGACCTTTCATTCTTTTTCTCAAGACTTACCTTACCTTCCTTCTCATTCATCTATTTTGACTTTGTTTTAACTGGCCTATTTATTATTATTATTTTGTTGGTTTTAGAGAGGATCTAGGTTTCTCTGGAATGTCTCACATGATAATATTTTAGAGGAATTGTTATGGCATCAGCAAGAAGTATTTAGACATCTAAGACAGAATCAATATCTACCAAGATATTCACAGCATTTTTTTGTGGTAGCAAAGAGCAAGAACCAAAGTAGGTGTATATAAAGTTGAAGAACTGAAAAAAAAACAACTGTGACATATGAATGTAATAGAATTTGCAATCAGTAGTAACAAATATGACAAAGTCAGAGAAACACAGAAAGATTTTTGTGAACTGATACAAAATGCAATAAGCAGAAAGAAAATAACAGTATCCACGATGATTTCACCAGTGAAAATGAAGAGAATAAGAAGATGAAGCTTAAACTCTTAACGTTTGAAAAATCAGTGATGGCCTTAGAGGACAGACAGTGAATGATAAGTTAAAGAGGTGAAGGACTGCAAGGGAAGAATGTTGTAGGTAATGACAGATGAAATGTGTGTTTCTGTTAATCTGATTCCCTTGTTAAAAGGAGAAGTTCAATCAAGAGGAGAGAACTATTTTCCCCCCAACTTTCTTTGTATGCATCTGTCTCTGTCTCAGTTATTTTCCTTTACTATGTTGAAACAAAAGCATTTCTATTTAATGTTGACTAGTTCCACTGATTTCATTTCTTCATTCCATTTTACTTTTAAATTAAAAGCTTCACTGAACAAAGAGGTAACAGAGATTGTACATGCCCAAACATCTACATGGAGAGTAAGAGCAGAATGTAATTTTGCTATTTTTATTACATCATATTTATAAGCATAAGGTCTGGCATCACTGCCATAAGAAGCAAATGACCTGACAATATTTTTATTAAAAAGTTGTTTTGAGAAATTGAAAAGAGAATGCTCTTAATTTATCTGGGAGACACAGCTGAAATTAGTTTCATGCTTTTTAAGAGCATGACTAATATTGATTTATTTATATAAGGATGTATGTTTTTAAATAAGCTTAGGTGTTCTTTCATTAACAGAAATTAGTACCAAATTATTGCCTGGTGTGATGGCAGCTACAGAAATTCAACTCTATTCAATCTTGAAGACCCCGTTGAAATGCCACCTCCATCAGGAAGCTTTCTCTTATAACCAAAACCAAAAGTCCACCCTCACGTCTTTCATAGCTCTGAGAATTTCTCATCCAATTACTTAGATTCTATTTATGTCACAGCTATTTGTCTTTTAAGACAATAAAGCTTTTTGAGGGCAGAGGATCATGGCTCATTTTATCTTTACATTTTCTTCAGCATCTAGCAATATTTTGTGCTTAGGGGATGCTAAATAAATATTTGCTGAAATTACTGAATTTGGAGAAGAGGATAAAACGTACGAGTCTTCATTGAAATGGGTAATATGATGTGGAAGTGAGTTGGTTGTTTGGCAAGAGTAAAAAGGATAGCCCAAGGGCCACACTGTCATTTGTGAAGGCCTATAGCAAACTGGGTAGATCCTGTATGCAGGTTGGATGAGAAAAGTGTGGATCAGTTGCAACCTGTGTTAATGAATCCACACTGATGTGATCATAGACCCGTTCACTGAAACTACATTGCACCAGCATGTCCACAAACCATAGATTATCAAAAACATTTAAATGGTATAGTTTGTAGTTTGCTATAAAAGAGCATTGTATCTAGAAACATTAGACCTAGGTTCAAGTCTTGGCTTGGTATCTTACTATCTACATGACCTTAGGAAAATCCTTTCACAGAAAGCATAAAATACAATAATACATGTACTACCTATTTTTGCAATGGATTTTAAAGACAGAGGAAGGAGAGGAAGTGGAAGCATTCAATGCAGAGGGCTTTCTCACGTAGTTTTGCCATGAAGGGGAGGAGAGAGATATGATAAATAGCAGTAATGTCAGGATCAAGTGAATTTTCCTTAAAAGGCATGGAAGACATAGGAACATCTGTAGGAGATAGGGGAAGAGCCAACTGAGAAGGAGAACATGAAGATGAGAATAAGAATGAAAGTGGGAGCAATCTGCTGGTGGGGACAGAATAAAGGGTGAGCATACAGGGATTTATGGTGACAAGGTGAAGAACATTTTCTGGTATATGGTGAGAGGGTAGCAAATAGATTAGGAATATGTACAAAGGATGGCTTTTACTCAGATTTTCTAGAGTACATGTTTAGATGAGTTAAGCAGGACCACAAATATACTGACATAGAATTTACAAATGGTTTCACCATCTGTCCATTCTATTCTTATAAATCTTTCAGTCTCCTCAGGGTTTGTCTTTCTTCTTTCAATGTTTTTGATTGATTTTTTTTCTTACATCATGGTTAATTCCTAGTCACTCCACAAGCCTCCTCCTCCTACTTCCAATCTTTGCCTTTACTAGATAAGCATATTCAAGCAAAACAATCAACATGTAAACCATGCCTGAAAATGTTTGCTCATTCTACATCTCTATAGTCTACCACCTCTCTGCTGAGAGATGGGAAATACACTCTATCATTAGTCTTCTGAAGTCACAGTTGATTACTTCATTGACATCTTTTTCCTTTTCCAGTCATGTTAACTGCCTTTAATCCCTTATAACAGCAAAAGGAAATAATACAGAAAACAGAATGAAGAAAGACAGCAAAGGATACCAGAAAGGTTTATGGAGTCATTTCTACCTCCTATGCCAGGGTTTGGAGGACTCTGGCTTTTTACTACATAGTGAAAATAGCAAGATCAAACACAGAGTTTCATTGAAAGTAGGGAAAGGTCGAAGCCCTGGATCATGGTACTGATCTACAGTTGTCATAAAACCATGACTTCTCTGAGAGCAGTTGTTGCACAGTGGACAAAGCATTGGGCCTAGAGTGAGGAAGATCTGAG
The DNA here is from genome assembly GCA_028646595.1 of Phalanger gymnotis. Taxonomy (NCBI): domain Eukaryota; kingdom Metazoa; phylum Chordata; class Mammalia; order Diprotodontia; family Phalangeridae; genus Phalanger; species Phalanger gymnotis. The sequence continues at coordinate 227,227,198 of CM053626.1, forward strand.
TTCATAACCAGTCTTCTGCTTTCTAATCCTTGTCATCATTTACTGATTTCAAAGCATATTGCAGTAGGTTGGCAACAAACACTCCTAAAAGTATAAACAATAAATTAAATCAAATAATGGCAATGAAGTGTGAGGATGCTATTAGGACATATTACCAATGCGAAATACTGTGGTTTTTGGTTTGGTAATGAAAATACCTATTGAATTCTGGACATAATAACTCTGATGTAGTTTGTACATGTATACGTTTTTGGGTGGACTAGGCTTGTGATCTCATTGATATAGAAAGCTTCTACCAGTAAAGTCCCTCCACTAATGTAAACTGGCACCTTTTCTGACACTTATAGTCTTAAAGAGAATTGGCTGGGACACTGAAGGGTCAGGTGATTTACCAGGGTCGCACAATTAATATCTGATTTGAACCCACTTCTTCCTGATCACAAGGTTGGTAGTCTATCTGTTATTCTCAGGTGCCTCTCAAGCATTAATTCAGCACTCACTGAAATATCCTAAGGTTGATATTATTGAATGATAGAATAAATATCACCCAATGGGAAAACCCTGGTTTAAATTAAAGAAGAACTTTTTTTCTCTCTCCTGATTAAACTAGATGTGTCTGGTGAGTATTTTCAGTACCAAAATAACCTTCCATTGTTATCATCCATCATTCACTTCCCCTTGCTGGAAGACTAGTAATTTAATAGTTGAAAGGTGCTATTTTGTGATTATAACTACATGCTTCTCATCCAATCAGGCCAACCTTACTATTGACATTTTGTAGCTAAGGAGAGTAAAACACTGGGAAGAGGGACTTGACTAAGAAGCCATACAGCAAATCAGAACAAGATTTTTTGGGGGGCCAGTTCATTACTGTCTCTTCATCTGAGTCCTGCAGACTTGGTTAATGGGTTGATAACTATCTAAAGATGGAAAACAATGTTAGGATCTAATGTTTGGTTATAAGAAACGTTATTATAAAACCATTTGAATATTTCTAACACCAACATTAATTTTCATTTTATCGTTTTTGGAATTGGTGGGAGAAGAGGGAATGGAAAGCCAGAATTAGCTTCTAAATAAAATTTGCTTAAGGCTCATTTAAAACAAAAATATACCAGCTCAAAAGGACAGACTCTGGTCCAAAAATCATTTCTGTAAACAAAACCCCTGCAAATACAAATATAGACAAAGCTTAGCTCATTGGATCTGGCTGATGCTTTAAGTTACGTGCATTATTTTTAGGTTAGAACTGGATGTTTTTGGACAGTGTGGGTAGAACTGACTGAAAAATGCACTCTAGGCTGTCATGAAGAGAAGAAACCAGTCTCCCCATTCGAGCCCTAAGTACAGAGAAGAAATTCCTAACATATCTGCGATAAGAATGTTAAGAATAATATATACTTTTCTCAAAAGAAATTAAGGACAATTCTGAGCATCTCTGACATGACTCATTTGTTACTCCTTGGTTTTGATTATTATTCTCTCAGCAAAGGTGACAATGGAGACCTCAGAACAGTTTTGAAAAGTCAAAAAACAGACATTCCAGCAGAAGCAAAAGAAGAAAAAAAGTCTGATACTTCTCTCAAGGCCAGGGCAATGCTTTAGTTTTCAAGGAAGTAGCACCCTAGATTTTGGCTGGGGGTGAGTACTTCCACAGCTACTCCAAAGAGCTATGATATAAAAATGGAAAGGAGTTTTAATCATCTCACCAGGGAGGAAGGAAGAAGGAATGTTCAACAAATTCACACATATATTAGAATCACATAATGTTAGCACCACAGGGGAGGCAACACAGCTGAGTGACAAAAGTGGAAGGCAGCAGATGTGGCTGTTGTGCTGGAAAAGGGTGTGGTGCTTCCTTCCACATAGAGGCTTTCTGGAGTTAATCCATTTACATAGAAAGGACCATGCGATAAGTACTAGTGCTTATGACGATGGTCCCTCATAATTCTGATGACAGAGCATAGAAGCAGAGAACATAGAAAAGAAGAAGGAAAGTAGGACTTAGGATGTGGTGAGGCAGTATGGCTATGTTCTTGGGTCCATGGGTGGATTTTCCATCTTTGTGTGTATCAACATGTTTTATTGGTGCACCAACTTTTGGGGAAGCTGGCCAAGAGAGAAGATCCTGTGTATTTTAATGTTCCCTCCTCAGGCTGTCTTATGTGTCTCTAGTCGAGTGAACATTGTATTAAAGAAGGGTCAGGTCACTGTTGTGACTTGGAAGAAGCAAGATTATAGCAGCTCGGTACTCATTATTTATGCCATTGCAGGGTCTCTCTAGTGCCCTAAGTTACCAGAGGAACTGTCCAGAGATCATAGTCGTTGTTTGTCCTTCATTCTCAAAGAGGATCATGATATTGGGAAGGTGATGTCATGACTTGCAAGTGAATTGGATTTAAGTGAGGCAGGACTGTGCAAAGTCACCAGCTTCACTCTCTCCTCTGGAGCCATCTAGGTCCAGTGGCAAGATATAGATCAGAACAACTAGAGATGGCCCACTTTTTGCCTTAATCTACCAGAAAAGGAAATGGCAAACTACTGCATTATCTTTGCCAGAAAACTCCATGGACAGTATGGTTCACAGGGTCATGAAGAGTCAGACACAACTTAATGATTGAACAACATCAGCAGCAGCAGCAACAACATATGTATAGATATAAATATATAGATCTCTCTCTCTCTCAAAATGGGTTGATATTACAGGAAAATCATCAAAATTAAGGAATAGCAAGAAAGGCTTCTTGCAGATGGTGAGAAATTAATTGAGACTAAAAGGAGGCAGAGGTGAGGAAGAAGAGAGTTCCTGAAGAGGATGGCCAATGATATGTGTGGGATTGGTAGTTGGAGTGTCATGTGTGAGGAATATCAAGGAAATCAATATCACTGGATTTCAGAATCCTGGGATCATAGAGCTGGAAGGGACCTTAGAAGTTATCTAGCACAACCCTCTTCATTTTATAGATATGGAAAATGAGGCCCAAAGAAGAATGAAGAGGTAAAAAAAGATAGAATTCAATTCAATAAACATTTATTAAGCATATATGCTGCACAAAACACTATTCTAGGCCTTGGGGAATTTCAAAGTTAAGAAAATAAAATAAACGTAAAATCACAGAATCTCAGAAGGAACATCAAGAGCCATCTAACCCAAACCATACTTAAGCAATAATTTCCCTCTAAAACAAACCTGACATCTATTTGAGAGGTACTATTCGAAGGCAGTTCATTCCATTGTAGGCTGGTTACTTCTTGGGGGGGGGTGTTATCCCTAATGTTAAGCCTAAATATAGCTCTGAGATAATGCTCCTAGTTCTGCCTACTGGGGCCAAAGAGAACAAGTTGAAAGTCTCTTCTATATGACTATCCTTCAAATACTTAAAGACAATGATCATGTCTCCCATCCATCCATCTGAGTTTTCTTTTAACCAGGTTAAACATCCTGATTTTCTTCAACAAATATATCATGAACTCAGGGTCCTTCACCATCCTGGTAGCCTTCCTCTGTCTAGTCTTCATATCATTAACGTCCTTCTTAAAATGTGTGCAGACCTGAACCCAACACTGTATAAGTGATCTCACCAGGGCAGAGTACAGCAGGATTGTCAACTCCCTAAGTCCCTAAGACTATTCTACCTACATATAAATTAAGATGGTTAATTTTCTTGTGTGTCATATTACTCTGTTGATTCATATTAAACCTGCAGTCCTTGGGATCTTGGATTGCACAGCATACTAAGAGACATAAATAAATGTAAAATAATGTATAATAAATTCCTAAGAGTGGTACCAAGTGCTGTATAAGGTCTAAGGAGGGGGGGCAAGATTCCTATAGGCTAGTAAGATCAGGGAAGGCTTATTGGAAGAGGTAACAACTGAATTGGGCTTTAAAGAGTGAGTAGAAATGCAAAACAGAGAAGCTGAGGAGAGCATTCTAGGCATAGGAAACATAGTGGGCAAAAATTTGTGACTGGTGAAGTCTGGGCCAGGTATGGGGAGTGATAATGGTTGGATAATGGAGTAAAGAAGAAGTGTGTGTGTGTGTGTGTGTGTGTGTGGGAAAGCTAGAAAAGTAGGATGATATCAGATTGCAGATGGCCTTGAATATCAGGCTATGGGATTTGAACTTTAATATGAAAGAGAAGGCAAAAGTGGTGAGATGAAAATGAGGAGAAACAATGTAAACATTCACATTTTTGTTCTGCATCTATTGATTTAATCATGATTTTTATTATTTTATCATTGGCTTCATTATGCCAATTATTTTTCTAATGCTGAAAAATCTTTGTAATAATAATAATAATAATAATGGCATTTATATAACACTGTAAGTTCTACAAAGTGCTTCACAAATAATATCTCATTTTATTGTCAGAACAACCCTGGGAGGTAAGTTTTGTTGTTATTTCTATCTTACAGACCTGAGGAACAAAGAGGTGAAGTAACTTGTCCGAAGTAAAAAAAGCTGGTAAGGGTCTGAGGCAAGATTTAAACTTGTCTTTTCCTAACTTCAGGTACTATCCTGGAGTACTCTAGGTTGTACTCTGCACTATATAAACCCCAACTGACTCTATTGAATAATTAAAAATACACTGCTATAGCCTATTCACAAGTATTTGATTTTATGCTTTTGTGGAACTATCTATTGCACCAATATGGCTATGTGATTATAAGTCATGAAACAGCTATATCCAAAGAAGTAAAAACAAGTATTACAGAGAGGGAACCTGGTGAGTGTTAGCAAGTTGCAGCATATAATAAATTAAGGAGGTTTGAAGAACTAGAGTAAAGAACAGCATAAAGGAAGTGTTTGAATGAAAAGTATGTGCTGGTAGACATCTTGTCTACCCCAAGTATGTGAAGACTTCTCCCAGAGGAATGGGCAAATGAAAACAATTTGTTCCAGTTGCCACGAAGGCAACTGAAGCAGGTGCTGTGGAGCTCTGGGAGATTGGTCAGACATCTAAGACATGACGGTGATCCGTTGCATCCCAGGCCGTTGCCAGTTATCTTAACTTTTGCCTTGCCACCGGACTTCAATGACTCTGGAAAAGAGCGAAGCTGACGACTTTGTGCAACTCTGCCTCACTTAAATCTAATTCCCATGTGAGTTGACATCACCCTATGATGTTACTGGTCCTCTTTGAAACAAAGAACATGTACTAGTCATGTGACAAGAGTCAGGGATAACAGGTGGACAGCCTGAGTGCTCTACTCCTATTTTTGAGACAATAGGCAAAAATGAGGAAGACCCTCAGGAGACTGGATGGATAACCTTATGGTATAAACTTGTGGGAGGTCATTGGCAAGATTACAAAGGATGAGAATGTGTGGGTAAATTGTGATCATCATTTAAAGGAAAACCCAAATCAATGAGATTATAAATCAATTTAAGTAGATATTTGATGATATTCTCTAGTTCTCTTTATCTGTCTTATTCTTCCCTGATTTAGGGGAATCTGAACCACATTTATTCTCATATAAAAATTCTATGGAATGCTTCTGTTTGATAATAACAAAAACTTTAAACTTCTGCTCTTGGAAAAGGAGTTATAGGATGTTTTCCTCTTTATTTTCAAGAGATTCAGAAAGAGTTATAGTGTTTGAAAACTACAGGGGAAATTCCAGCATACGGGAATTAGAAGCTCTGAAGTATCTACGATTCCTAGATCTCACAAACACTCACTTCTTTTAGTTTCTTGATACTAGCAATGTTTGAAATTTTCTCAGGTGATTTAGAAGCCTCATAGGTCCTAGGAGCACTTTAAAGTGTGTGAAGGTTGCTGCAACTTCGTCTAAAGGGACAAAAACACCAATCCGTGGGTTTGGGTCAGTTCTGCATCAGTGAGAGATCAACAAGGGGAAATTAATGTAGCTATATGTATGTAGTAAAGTGTGGGAAACCATCTGTTCTTGGAAACCAAATCCTTCTTAACTGTACAGGATGTTAGGAACCTAAGCCAATGTGGGGGAAGTGACTGTGAAAACAAATTTTGTAATTGAAGAGCACTTTTATTTGCTTGATGGGAACTGAGAAGGATATGCCAATAGAAACTAAAACTGTGAGATATTATCAGTTCCTCCTAGGGATATATCAAATGGCTTTCAAATTTATTACAGGCTATCTAATATTTTTATTATATTATGTCTACTTTGCCTATGTTCTCTAAAAATGTTCTATTGGGCCATGATCATGTTAAGTTTGAAAATATTTCCCCTGCAAAGGGCCTTTTTGGGAATAAGAAAATAAAGGAGCTTAGGAACTGCTCTTATGAGAATCCAGATCCAAATCTACCTTTCTGTCCACACTGGACCTAGTCCAGGTTCCATTTGACTTAAAAAACATAGTTGTATCATACCAATAGCTTTGGACATTAAAGCTTCTCTCTTCTTTATTACATATAAATGTGCATTTTCATGTATCATAGGACATTTTTTTGTTGTTCAGTTGTTTTCAATTGTGTCTGACTCTTGACCCCATTTGGGGTTTTCTTGGCAAAGATATTGGAATGGTTTGCCATTCCATTTTCCAGGTCACTTTGCAGATGAGGAAACTGAGGCAAATGGGGTTAAGCAATGCACCCAGGGTCACATAGCTATTAAATATCTGAGCCAGATTTGAACTCAAGAAGATGAGTCCTCCTGACTCCAGGCCTGGCACTCTATCTATTGTACCACCTAATAGCCCCAGAACATTAGAGATCATTTAGTTCAATCCCAGAATTAAACAGATGAAGAAACTGAGACTCAGGATAAACAACTCCTTTAAAGTCACATAGATAATGAGTCATAAAGCTGGAACTAGAACATAGACTTATCTCTCCATTTCTACTTGGTGCTATTTTCAGTATGCCATACTTCTTCTTAAATTTTTTTGAGGGGGAAGGGCAGGGCAGTTGGGGTTAAGTGACTTGCCCAAGGTCACAGAGCTAGTGTGTCAAATGTCAGAGGCTGCATTTGAACTCAGGTCCTCCTGACTCCAGGGCCGGCACTCTACTCATTGCTCCCCATAGCTGCCCCTACACTTCCTCTTAACATGCCTTTTTTCCTTCAAAACTTTAACAGCTCTTCCAGGAAGCCCTACTTGATTATCTGTGCCTCCTCCCTGCTTTATTAATCCTTTATGTTTTATTCTTTGAGCACCCAAAAACACGGCTTACAATTAATTTATAGGTATAGATATGTTGCTATGTTAAGTTTTCTTTTATAGACTCCATGTCTCCCCAACTAAAATTGAAATTCTTTTTTACATCCCTCTCATAAGCCACATAGTAGATATTCAATACTATTGGCTATCCCTCCATCTACCAAAATAATCATGGCCATTATTTTAAGTCATCCTCCTTAAAGGACTTTCTCCACTAGGAGATAAGTGAACTCTCTGAGGGGAGGGGGGAATGAGAAGTCTATATTTTACTCAATAGAAACAAATAATCCAAATTCTTTTCTTAATGGAAACTCTCTTCATGAATAAGAAACACTGAGGCATGAAAAGGAATGAGGTTATTGCCCCAATGAGTAAGAGAAATTACAGACTGAGCAAGGTTAGCCACTGTGCAGTAATATTTATAGGAAAAAACCCATTCTTGCCAACTCTGTATCAATGGCCATTTGGGGGAATCTTCATTTTTTATCCCATTCAATCTATAAATTTTATTTATAGAAAATTAATGTCTTTTTAAACTGTCTTTTGGATAAATAGCTTCTGTGGGACCTTGCTGAAAACAAAGCCCTGTCAGTTCCCTGCTGAAACAGACTGTGCCAAAAAGCATTTTTCAAGTCTTCACAGTAGTAATCACACTGTCACTAATGACTGATGTTTACCTGACTGTGTACAATTAAGTACGAGATTAAAGTTAATGTCATTTTAAAACATTTCCATCCCTGATGTACCACGGATATTTGGCAACAAGCATATCTTTCCCCACCCACCCCCAATGCTAAAGGAGAGTTAGAAAAAACAATACAAGATACACCCTTCCAGATTCCCTCCTTTTCTCCCTTTCTGGTGGGAAGTCAGTATGACAATTCCATTTTTCCCCTGGAAAATAAAGATCATTTTCACTGACAAATTTTATTTTATTTCTCTAAGAGGGTGGGATTGAAAAAGATGAGAAATTAAATTTTACAGTGATTTCTAAATCAAAATACTAAGTTACTGAAGCTACAAATGTTCATGGAGATAGGTCAGAAGACCACCGAGGTCATAGAGGGGGCCACATCTCTAGATAATTTAGCAGATACTTAAATAGTTTCATGGATTAACCTGGTTCCTCATTTATGGTTTTCCCCTATTCTGTAACTTTCCTTTGAGCTCTTCTATTGATCATCAACTCTACCACCAGTGAGAAGGAAAAGTAGTTTCTTCATTTCAATAAATCTTTTCTTTTGCTTTTTATTGATTCTATAAAAAATTTTGATGGTGAGAAGGTAATTGAACCTAACTTCTCTCCACATCACCTATTGCTATAGATAATTCTATACTATATCTGAAAGAAAGAAGTCATTAAATGAAGGAATATTCTTGAAGACAATCAACTGAATGCCAAAGATAACTATAACTTCCATTAGAATTTTCCTTCTATGTCTCCCTGGGTCATTGGAGATAACCCTTGGTTCTGGATGCCTTTGCCCATAGAACCTAAGGTCAGGTAGTTCCTACTGGGCTGAAAAGGCTTTGAGTCAAGCCGGGTAATAAACTGTATGTCTATTATCTGGAAATCATCAGGTATTGAATCTTTTTCAGCCATGGAAATCCTTATAGATCACTTATTACTAAGGTAAGGTAATAAAGGAAATCCTAATAGATTAAAATTGTTTTGTTTGTTTTTGCTGTGCTATGGTAGCAAGGTTTTAGTTGCAGATGGACAGGAAGGAAATAGCAAACACTAATCGGTGCTTAATAAAATCTCTCTAGGTAGTCTTTATTTGTTAATGCTCAATAGTTCAAAAATGGTTGGATGGTATCATTAAAATTTTCTCTTAAAAAACCCCTTAAGGTGTAGCAAAATTTTATTAAGGTTTAAATGTACTGGTTTTATTGTTTGCTGTTACAAAGCTCTTTATAACTTGCCTCCCTCCACTTCTCCAGTCTTATTACACATTACACTGTTCCCACTCCCTACCCTTCTGCTATCATTCAGCACCACTGGGCCTCTTGCTAATACTCCAACAAGATACTCAATCTTCTTGACTGAGCATTTTCACTGGCTGTCCCCCATGCCTAGGAAGCTCTCCCTCCTCATCTCCACCTCTGGCTTCCTCCAAGTCCCAGCTAAAAATCCAGCTTTCTACAGGAAGCCTTTCCCAGTTCCTTTCAATTCCAGTGCTATCCTTCTGTTGATTATTTCAAATTGATCTGGTATATAGCTTGTATGCACGTAGATGTTTGCATGTTGTTTCTCCCATAGATTTAGTTCCTGAGATCAGGGACAGTCTTTTACCTTTCTTTGTAGTCCCAGAGATTAGCATTGTGTCTAGCATAGGAAGATACATACATGTGCTCTCTCTCTCTCTGTGTTTCTGTCTCTTTCTGTCTGTCTGTCTCATTGCGTGGTTCTTGCTGAGAAGGAAGAAAGAACTAGCAATCACATCAAGGAGAAAGAAATGAGAAAAATTAAATGCTACACCATTTGGGGTTGGGTCTGTTGACTTTCATGGTGCAATGAAACTTGCACCAGATTTGGAGTTAGAGGATTCCTGGGTTTGAACTGTAGTTCTATTACTAACTTGTGATCTTAGACAAGTCACTTAATCTTTCTGTCTCCCTTTCCTCATCAGTTGGACTGGTGATTTCCAAAGTCCCTTCCAGCTCTAAATTTATTAAACACACAGACATAATTTAAATGCAAGATGATCCTAGGCAAAGTAAATTACCATTAGAAACTTTTCCTCTAACATCCCCTTTTCCATTCTTCTCCTCTCAGGTATCTTGAATTTCAAATCAGAACCTCCTGCTTGCCACACACATGTAATAATTGCATTTCGTCCAATCACAGAAATTCTCTTATTGTTTTAGATCTTTTATTTTCTATGTTCAGGAGGAGCATATTGTATGCATTAATGAAAGTACTAAAGTATAAAATACTCTGCTACAAAAAGAGGAAGATGTGCTGTTTAGTGATCATTTGAGGGTAAAAATTTAATTATCATCTTTATGTAAATGGTTTTCAGTTCCATTTATCCATCTCTAGCTTCTCTGTTGGAGGCAGCTAGGTGGTTAAGTGGATAAAGTGCTGGGCCTGGAGTCAGGAAGACCTGAGTTCAAATCCATCCTTAGACACTCACTAGCTGTGTGACCTTGACCAAATCACTTAACCTGTTTGCTTTAATCCACCAGAGAAGGAAATGGCAAACCACCTCAGTATCTTTGGGAAGGAAACCTAAATGGGGCCATAAAGAGTGAGACATGACTGAACAACAACCACCTCCTCTCTCCTGACCTCTAGTTTTATATTTGCAACTGCCTAATGGACATTTCTAACTGGATGTTCTGTAGACATGTCAAATATGAAATGTCCAAAAGGGAACTCATTATCTTCCCCTCCCCCATACTCAGCCCTTCCCTCTTCTGAACTTCCTTATCACTGTTGAGGGCACCATCAGCCTTTCACTGACACAGGCTAATAACCTAGGTATCAATCTTGACTCCTCACTCTTCCTCACCCTCCATAACCAATCTGTGGCTGAGGCTTGTTGATTCAGCCTTCAAGACATCTCTTGTTTATACTTCCTTGTCTCTAACACTGCCATCACCCTACTACAGGTCCTCATGACCTCTTGCCTGGACTATTGTAAGAGCCTCTTTCTTGGTTGCCTTGTCTCAAGTCTCAACCCATTCCACTTCATTTAACACTCTGCTGCCAAAGCGATTTTCCTGAAGAACAGGTCTGACCCTATTGCTTCCCTATTTAATATTCTCTAGTGGTTCTCTATTACCTCCAGGACTAAATATAAAATTTTCTGTTTGATTTTTGAAGCCCATCATAACCTAGCCCCTTCCACCTTTCCAGTCTTCTTCCATCTAACTTCTCCTACATGTGTTCTATTTCCAGATACACTGGCCTCCTTACTGTTCTTGGAACACAACATTCATCTCTTAACTCTGGCCATTTTCAGGACACAAATAAAGCCACATTTATTTGGACTCCATTAACCAAAAATTTGTGATTACTGACGTGGAATGAAATGCTATCTAGGAAGAGATAACTTGCTAAGCAAATCAGAAGTATAAAGAAGACCTTGTGGTTAGAGACATATTTAATCTATTTAAGAGGGCCAACTATTTTTGAGGAGTTGTTAGCTAAGTATGGCACAGGGAAATAATCACTGCTCCCTTGCAGTGGAGGAGACCAGGGTTCTCATTGCCACTCTGTCACTAAATAGCTATGTGGCCTTGGGTAAGCCAATTTACCTCACTGGGCCTCAGTTTCTCATCTTCACAATGAGGAAATTAAACTCGATGATCTTTCATGTTCCTTTTAGTGTTAACATTCTCATATTATGTAAATGATCTGATAATTAATATTCCCTTATCTCATAAGGGAACAAAATACTTCAAAATACTTTTGGTAGTGGGTTTGAGTAATTATACACACTTAAAAATAATAAAACATAATTTCTTTCAAGATATTCTGTAATTCAGTTTTTTCATCAATTCTCATTGCTATTGTTTTATGATAATATGTTACATAGGCTACCAAGAAATTGGATTTATGATTCTTTTTAAAGTATAATTGGTTGAACCATTTGTCATTGGATAATTGCCATGAATCATTTTCCTCTTTCCCAAAGTCAGTCAACAAATGTTTATTAAATGCCTACTATGTGCTAGGCACTGTGCTAAGAGGGTACTATAGTATAGTGGAAAGAGAGCTAGATGTAGATGCAGAAAACCTGGGTTTAAAACAAAGTTCCTCCTCTTTTTAGCTGTGTGACATTGAGGGCTTTCTAGGCCTTTTAGCATTGTCAGTTCATGCTATGGAGAGAGTTCTAATTCACTCTTAAACAGCTTGAATTAGTAGTATTTGTTTGTATTATTTCCTAATATGCACTCAGCCTCTTTGGACAGTAATCAGCTCTATCATAAGGGGAAAAACCATTTTATTAAAAACCCTCGAGCTAACAGCAGGTCATAGGTGCAATAACTATCTCTAGGTGTGACACCTAGGCTGGGTCTTGAAGTAGAAGTGGTTTTTCTAGATGCAGATATGTGGAGGGAGTACCCTAGCATGTGTATTGGGGAGATAGCATAGCTAAAAGCATGAAATCAGAGAAGAATCGCTTCCCACTTATCACAACTTTCTTATACCCTAAAGCAATGCAGCTGCTACCCCCCTAGTAGGAGTTATTTATTCCATCTGTTGCCTCTGTGGGATCTACCAGGCCTATCACTCTGTCACCCAGTGAAATGGGGCCAATTTGACAGGACCTGCCCTCTACCAATTAATGTTGGCGAAATTACCCCTTGCCTTGCTCTTTTGGTGAAAATTCTCCCCGAATTTTTTCAGGCACAGTTACTAAAGAAAGCTGTTAATGTTTCAATGATTCTGCAAGCTCAGGGGGTAAGATGTTCATATGCTAATGCCTCCTAGCTACTAATGCATTAATTAACACCAAAATCACAACTTAATCTCCAAAGAATAGCAAGTTGATGCCATATTGTAGAATCTGTATCATTATAGGAAAATCAAAATGATTAATGAGTTTGGGAATCATCTTCACATCAGTTACTCATTGAGCCTGATGGGAAGAATGTATTCTTTCCCAATAGGTTTGCTAAGAGGGAGGGCATGGACAATTGGGAAGGGCACATCATTTTTTTTAAATCAAGCTGGTTTCTTTCTTAAAAATATTTTTAATGTAATCTCAACACAAAAAATATTTTCCTTTAATAAGGGCAGGTGATATCTTAGTATAATGTCTAGATACTAGATGCATTTATTTTCATTTTCATGCACATCCATCTATCCATTTAGTTTCTTTCCTGCTGCATTGCAAGTAGGACATCAATGTGGTAGAATGGGAAGAACACAGGAATGGCAACTATGAAGCCTGGCTTTGTCTTTTGGCATTGAGATGTTGGGCCAATCACTTCAGTGCTGAGTGCCAGTTTAAGATAGAAAACAATAAGCTGGAAAATGTGCAGAGGAGGACAACCAGAATAGTGAAGGGTCTTGGGTCCATTTCACAGAATTGGTTGAAGTAACTGGGAATGTGGTTTGGAGAAGATTCCATGTGTGGTGGGGGACAGAATAGGTTGCTTATCTTTGAATATTTGAAGAATGGTCATTTGCTTCCAGGAGTTAGAACTAGGAGCATTATTGCCAATATTGCAAAGAGACAAATTTAGGCTTCATATTTGGAAGAAACAAACAAAACAAAACATTTTTTAACAAATAGAACTGACCTAAAGTAGAATAAATAATTGTCTTGACAGTTGATGGAATGGTTCCCTTTCTCAGAAGTCTTCAAAGCAGAAGCTAGATGACTGCTTATAGAATGTATTATAGTGAGGGTTCTTTTGTGAAGCCATGGTATCTTTGAGTCTCAGTTTCTTCACCCATAATATAAAGAATGTTAGATTATAACATGAGGGAAAAGGGACCACAAAGCTTGGACTGTGTTTCTCTTTTATGTACCCACTCTAACAGGACTAGGTAAAAGAAGCCATTATTTTCCTCCTTTTACTGGGGGCACCATCCTAATGTTTGGGCTGAGTGGATAGATCACTAGACTTAGTCAGAAAGACCTGAGTTCTAATTTGATTTCAGATACTTACTAGCTATGTGACCTTGGGTAGGCCATTGTTCTGTCTGCCTCAGCTTTGTAATCTGTAAGAAGGGGATAATAATAGCACCTACCTCCCAGGGTTGTTGTGAGGATCAAATGAGACGATATTTGTAAAGCACTTTGAAATATATTTTTTATATCAATTTTATTTATAAGAAAATATCAAGTACAAAATAAAGCCAGTGTTTGTAGAATAGTTATCCTGTTAAACTCAAATAATCATTGTCCTACCTATTCTAGGAAAAATACAATAGAAATTGTATGAATAACACGCTGCCTATTAGGGAGTTCTATCAATATCCATTGCTGGTGCTATTGCAGACTTATAGAATATTTTTGGAGAGTAATCTGGTGGTAAGTAATATGTTATAAAAAATTACATCCTCTGGCCTAATAATTCCACTGCTAGAAATATGCACCAAAATAAGTCCTTTGAAATTTTAGTGTTATGTAAATGCTAGTTATTATTTAGTTACTCATTTATATCATATAGTTATTTGGTTATATTATAATTATTATATTAATGTAAAACATAATATTATTTAGTTATTAATGTTATTGTTATATTTACACATTATTTTGGACCCTTCTTTATCATGAACTGATGGCTACAAACTCACTTGTATTTCATTTTACTTTATAATCACACTCTCAGTAAAATACTCCTTGATTGTAGTTTTTTGAAGTTATTAAGTATTAAGATTCCAGCACCTGAAAAAGTTTAAAAATTCCTGAGCTATATATGTTCAAAACCCATTGGAAAAAAAGGTGTCCTTTGGTAGGATTGCAGGCAAATAACAAGAGGCAAAGTCAGGGATAGACAGAGCAGTGTTGGAGTCATAGGATCATAATTTTATGACTAGAAAGGACCTGAGAGATCAAGTCTAATTTCCTCATTTTACAAATTTAGGAAACTGGATCAAGAGAGGCAAAGTGGCCTGATCATTATCACACTAGGAAGCTAGGAAGCATCTAAGGCAGGATTTGAACCCAGGTGAGTTTAGACTCCAAGTCAGTATTGCTCTTTCAGTGGAGTTAGGGGAATGAGTGATGAAAGGTATCTTCCCATCACCCTATTCTAACACTTGAGGTGAAGGTGAATCAGTAAATACCTGTCAATGGCTAGAAAGCCTAGAGGTTAATGGCAGAGTCAACAAATCTCCCTATCAAACTTAAAAACTTTTCTAAAACCCACTTTCTTCTCATTAGATTAGAGAAGAGCTCCCAGGCAACATGGCTTGACCAACTTAATCAGCATCCCTGTGCATTAAAGCTATGACTAAGAATCTTGGGCAGTGGGGACTTTCTGAGCCAACTGTCTATCTCATTTGGAATCCCACTCGGGAAATGCATCCATTTGTCACACTGTTTCTGTAATCGAATGAGCCTGTGTGCCAGCCCTGCATGTAATTAAAACAGCCCATTAAAACCATATCTAGACCATAATGAAGGGACCTCCTTCTGCCAAATGCAATGGGGATCTACTTCAGTCCTGAGAAGCTTCCAACAAACAGGAAAGCAAAGGCAGGAAAGGATAAGTGAAATATTACCACCACACAAGACAAATGCATGGGTCGGCCAACAACATTCCTCTAGTCATTCATTTTCAAGACCGGAGCTGTTACCCAAACAAACTCGAGAATACTGTCCATTCCTTTCAGAATTTTGTGTCAGGGATGTGAGGACAAAAAAGAATGAAATGAAATGAAAAGAATGAAAACAAGAAATTTTTTTTGTAGGCCAAAACCATATTCTTTTTTATTTTCAGATAAGACAAGAACATTGCTAATATTGTTTAATTAGGTTTGCCTGAGGGCACTGGAAAAGACAGACAAGATAGCAACTGTTTCATTTGTCAAGGAATCAGATTTTCACATGATCCGTGTCCTATGTTATTTTTCTTAATCCCTGCTTTTCCCCAAAGAATGCTGCCAGTGTCTTCCTACCATTGTCTAATATTAGCAAATCACATTGGCCATTTGTCATCCAAATGAAGTTACAAAAAAAATAGGATTCTGTACTTCAGTGATGATTTTTGGAATTTTTTTTCTCTGCTTCTCTTGGCAAGAAGGATGCTCTGCTGATTGGGGGTGGCATTCTAGAGGGTCCCTATTGCCTCCAGTTAACTAATATGAAACCAGATTTGGTCAGCACACACCCCTTCACTAATTGTAAGAATCATAACTAATCAGGTCACTTGCCCTCGGACGGGTGACTACATTAGAAAACTGTGTTTAGAGAGAAGGGTTGAATGTTCATGGAAGTTACCTGACAATGGATAATCCCAAAATTCATCATTTTAAAAATCATAAATATTCATTGGTATTTTATTTTTATATCACTTTCATTTCCAAATACAACCTGCCCTATCTCCTTTCTCTATTAAAAGATCGCTGTAAATTTTTTTTCAAAAAAGATTATAAATCAAATTTCTGACATTTTAAAGAAGAAAACAAATAATTTAAACAGGGCTGAGGCAGGGAAGAAGGGAGGCCAACATCTCTGGAAAGAAATATTGTCTTTCAAATTTCTAGTACACGGAGAGGGAGTCATAGTTAACCTTCCATTTCAGTAAAAACTTCCTTGTTGGGCCTTGTGAAACTTTGCTTTCTTTTCCTTCCCTTTTTTCTATTAGCCAGCATTTATTAAGTTACTATTATGCACCAGGCACTATGTTAAAGCCAGGTTCCTCTTTAATGCTTTCGGTAATAGTATTTATTATAGGTATCTGGGTTTATGTTTTTTCCTTTGACTAGATATGTATGCTCCATCAAGGCAGAATTATTTCTTATTTAAAATTTGTATTTCTCCCAATACCTATTATCTGTATGCAGTAGATAGTTAATGAATATGTGCTGAATCAAATTTAATAGGGAGTATATTGCATCTAGGAGCTTGCTGACCTAGGATACATCTGTAATTATTTGCTCTCCAGGGATGGAGATTACTTGAAGTAATCACATACAGAGGACTTTTTAGTGATTACTAGCTGTGTTCTTCTTGGTAGAGTCAAGTGTCAGAATGGTTAAAAAACAAATGGGGAGCAGTTCTCCAATAGAGAATTGGAGATGCAAGACTGGAGTTCATAAGAGAGATTTGGACTAAATAAATAGATCTGACAATCTTCAGCATAGAGATGGTACCTGAATCCATGGGGGTTGATGAGATCACCAAATTAAATCATACAGAAGGAGAAGTGGAAAAGTGGGTTGGGTGTTTTTTTTTTTATCAAGCACAGGCTTTCTTTTCCTTCCCAAGTGCTTTTCAAGCTTCCCTAAAGGGCCCAGTCAATGAATGAGCTCCCAAGAAACTTTGTCTAGCTAGTACTGGTGGAAGTGGATAACTAGAGAATAGGGTACCAGTTTTCCCCGAGGAATTAACCTGTAATGTATAAACAGTCATGCACTTGAATTTCTCTAGTCCAAAGCATTCTCATTTCATGGATTCTCAAAATTGAAACAGATACTTGGAGGTTATTTACGTAATCCATACATAGACAATTATGTCCTCTACAACCACTCTGAGAAGGA
Organism: Phalanger gymnotis; assembly: GCA_028646595.1. Classification (NCBI taxonomy): domain Eukaryota; kingdom Metazoa; phylum Chordata; class Mammalia; order Diprotodontia; family Phalangeridae; genus Phalanger; species Phalanger gymnotis. The sequence continues at coordinate 227,244,519 of CM053626.1, forward strand.
GCCATTTAGCTTCTGCTTGAAGAACTTCAAGGAGCGCACTACTGCCTAAAGCTCAACATGTCTCAAATCAAACTCAATGTCTTTCCTTTTAAACCATCTCTTCCTTTGAACTGCCTTATTACTGTTGAGGGCACTGCACTCTAGGCTGCATTCTACTTTTGGAGAGATCTCATTATTAGGAAGTTCTTTCTCACATTCAGCTAAAATGTTCTCGGCAACTTCCAGTCTTTGCTTCTAATTCTTCCCTCTAGGGCCAAGTAACACAAGTAGATCTAGCCCCTGGATGCATAAAACACTGGAGCTAGAATGGCCTTTAGAGGTCATTAGTAACATCAACCCATTTCCATGTAATTAGAAGAGAGTTATTTTAGGATACAAGAACTTGGTTCTGTAGATGGCAGAGGGTGAATAATTATGGACTGTTCAGTTAAGGGGAGGATGTTGAAGGAGGGGGAAGAGGAAGGAGAAGGAAAAGTGAGGGAGAACTGTATTTGTGTGAAAAGAAAATTTTGAATTACTGACTTAGAGGGATCCAGATTGGGCTTGTAATTTCATTGATATGGTAAACTTCCTCTATCCATACAGGTTGAGACCTCTGCAGTTTAAAATTTGAGTGGGAGCAAAAGGTTGAGGGACCTGTCCAGGGTCACATAGCCAATATGTGTTGGAGGTGGGTCTTGAACCATGTCTTCCTGACTCTGAGAAAAGCTCTGTATCTACTACACCACTCAGCTAGCCTCTCTGTTAAATTACTGACACCAGAGAGGATAAAAAAGTCTCTGACTGGAGCAGAATCCCAAAAGTTCTCTGGGGCAAGAAAGACAACCCTCACAGAGTATTAATAGATTTAAGGATGCAATCATTTGGTATTTCTTTAAGTCTATCCCTTCTTGACATCTCTGAAGTTTTTGACATTCTTAATCATCCTCTTTAATACGTTAAACTTTCATAACACTGAACTCTTTTGGTTCTTTTCCTATCTATATGACCACTCCTCAGTTTTCTTTGCTGGATCTTTATCTAGACTGTATCTGCTAACTGTGAGTGTCCACCAAGGCTCTGTTCTAGATCATCTTCTCCTCTTCTATAGGATTTCATTTGGTGATCTCATCAACTCCCATGAATTTAATTATCTCTATGCTGAAGATTGTTAGATATATTTATCTAGTCCAAATCTCTCTCATGAACTCCAGTCTTACATCTTCAATTCTCTATTGGACAACTGGAAATAAGTGTGCTGAATCTGAAACTCAACATGTCTCAAATCAAAATCATTGTCTTTCCTCTTCAACCATTTCCTCCTCTCAACTTCCTTATTACTGTTGAGGGCACTGCCATCCCCCACTCATGCAGGCTTAAAACCTAAGTAACATTCTTCCCTCCTTACCATCTCTAACCTGCCATATCCAGTCTTTTGCCAAAGTCTGTTGAGTCTACCTTCACAAAATCTCTCATATATGCCCCCTTTCTCTGACACTGCTACCATCTTGGTGCAGGCCTAATCCTTCATGCCTAGCTTATTGCAATAGACCTCTTGTTGCTTTCCCTGCCTCAAGTCTCTCCCCACTTCAGTCCATTCTCTATTCGGCTGCCAAAGTGCTCTACTGAAAGCATAGGTCTGACCATATCATATCCCTGTTCAATAAATGCCAATGGCACCCTATTACCTTCAGGGTTAAATATAAAATCCTCTGTTTTGTCTTCAAAAACCTGCCCACTCTGACCCATTTCTACCTTTCTAGTCTCCCTTTACCTTAATACTTATTTAACATCCAATGACTCTGGCTCTCCCATACATAACATCCAGTGACACTAGCTTCCTTGTTCCTCACACAGGACAATCCATCTCTTAATTCTGTGACTTTTCACTGACTGCCACCCATGCCTGGAATACTTTCTCCTCTCATTTCTGCCTCCTGGTTTTCCCTGGTTTTCTGTATTCTGTAAGTATTCTGTAAGAAGCCTTTTTAAAAATCCTTTTAATGCAAGTGCCTTCCTCTGAGATTACTTTCAGTTTACTATATATATATATATATGTATATATATATATGCATGTGTGTGTGTGTATTTAATATGTAGTTTTGATGTGTTGCTCACCCGTTAGAATATATACTTCTTGAAGGCAGGAACTGTTGTTGCCTTTCTTTCTGTTACCTTTACATAGTACTTGACACATAGTAAGTGATTGTTGATTTGACTTATTTTGAACTTTACGTTGAGTTTCACTGGATTTTTATCAGACTGTTCAATGAAAGACTATGGACCTAGATTGGCACTTAATGTGTGATCACTTAGGGAGAAAAAGGACAAAGGGACAAAACACAGTTTTAAAAAGTCAACACACAAAAAAATTGTCAAAACAGCTTCTGGCTGCTGTGAATGACTCCTCACATTTGGGTGAGTGTTTATCCTGTATCATCCATGTCAGTAAACAAAAATCATTCTGTGCAACTAATGGTAATGGCAAGCAGAGTGGGACTTTTTGCTGTTTTTTGTTTTGGAGTGCTTCTCAGCCAATCAAGTGCCCTTGAATCTTGCCTTTGTTTCAATCAAGAGTCTTTTATTGAATCAGGATACTTTGATGACCTGCTTAAGTCATGGTGTAGCCTAGGTCACATGGGTTTGAGTCACATGGTTGTGATGTCCTCTGACCCTGAAGTATGCATACATACACACACACACACACACATATACTCTGAGGTTGGCATTTTGCTTGGGGCTCACTCACTGGAAGAGTGTTGGTGTGGAGACTGGGTAGCCATTAAGGAGCCCCCAGCTTTGAAAACTCAGATGTTGGTGCTTCTCTCTCTGGTAACTATGCACGTATAGCTTTGGTCACACAGTTAGAAGGCTCTCTGTTGATTTTTGTTATTTGCTCTGTTTATATTTTCTCTGTCTGTAATTTCTGTTAGTATTTGCTCTGAAGTTCAGGGTGCTGACCTTTCCCCCTGAAGTAAGTGAATGATATATGTATGTTTAATTAAAGTGAGATTGTAAACCCCTTAAAGTAGCTTTCCTTAGAAAAGCAGATCAAAGAACATGTGCTAGCATCCCTCCTGCGTGGTGGTGTTATTGGCCTTACACAGCCACAGTAGCTGCAAGTAACATTGTTGTTACACTAAGTATTCTAATCAGGTCAGTTCCTCTTTTCCAGCCCCCTATGCCCAATTCTTCTGGGAGCAGGAATAGAAGCCCAGGCCAAGCTCCTCATGGGAGATGACAGGGAATAATGCTAGGATGCAGAACAGCATAAACTTGGGCTTCCTCTATGAGGCTACAATCAATGCCTTAAAAAAATTCACTACTGGCATTTAAGTGTATTGCCTGAACTCCCTGCATCTCTCTGATACAAAAGTTGACTAGACTATATAATACTAAAGGATAACCTGGTGATTTCAATTCTTTAGCCCAGCAGTTTTCCAACTTTTTGGTCTCAGGACTCCTATACCCTCTTGAAAATTATTGAGGACCTCAAAGAGCTTCTGTTTACATAGGCTTCGTCTATTAATATTTGCCACATGGACCCCCCCCCCCCCAAAGGATCTCAAGCACTCCTAGAAGTCCCTGGACAACACTTTGAGAATCACTCTATCATCTTTAGTCAGCTTTCAAAGATGTGTTTGCCACCAAACATTTCATCACTGTCTCCAACAAGAAGACCAACTCTCTGAAGTTTGGAACCTGTGGCCTTGAGGCCATGTGTGGCCCTTTGATGGAATTCAAAGTTGATTGTTATGTGAAGTTTGGATTCCTTCAAAGGGTCACACTTGAGGACCTAGAGGACCACAGGTAGCCTCTAGGCCATAGGTTCCCTATCCCTGCTAAAACAAGAGTTCTTAACTAGGGGACTTCCAAGGCATAATATGGACTATAGAGGGTCCATAAATTTTAATTAAAAAAGGTTATTTTTAATAAAATTAATTTCATTAACAATCCTGTGTATTTTATTCATTTGAAAACACTATTCTGGGAAGGGGTCATTCACTAGACCACCAAAGGTGTCCATGACACAAAAAGGTAAAGAAATTCTGTTCTAATCTGAAGATTAAGAACCACTTTTTTCTCTAAGGGTTGCTGACACATAGGAAAATATTAAATTGAAAAAATGAATTTTATCTATTTCTGTGAGAACTCAAAGAGTTTCAAGTTTATATTACATTATATTATAAAGTATATATTTATTATAAAATTAAGAAAACAACACAGGAAACTAGATTTAATTAATATACAGATAACAAAGAAGTGTGGGGTAAGGGAAAAATCAATAAGGAGAGACACACAATAGGGAGAGAGAGAAAAGGGAGATTATAAATAAAAGACGAGGAGGAAAAGCAGATGAGACAGTAAGGGAAAACAGGAGAAAAGAAATAAGGTAGGAGAGGCACAGAGAAGAAACACATGCACAAGGAAATATTAGAGAATGACAAAAGGTAAGAGTGGGATACAGACAGAAAATAGTCAAAGACAGGGTAGAAGATAGGCAGCTATGTAGCACAGTCATTCAGTGCACTGGAACTGGAGACAAGAAGACCCGAGCTCAAGTCCAGTCTTAGATACTAGCCGTGTGACCTTGGCTAAGCCATTCAACTACTCCGTACCTCAGTTTCCTCATTTGTAAAATGGAGAAAATAATAGCATCTTCCTCCCAGGTGATTATAAGAATCAAATGACACAGAGGTAAAGCACTTTGTTAACCTTAACATGGTATATTATTATTATTAAAATATATTAGATTCTAAAGTGAATGTTAGTTAAGGAAAACTCTTCTGTCATTTACTGCTACCCATTTAAGCAGTGAGCATCAGAACTATAAATTATATTATTATAATTTAGATGTTATAACTGTCCTTTGAAATTGTGATTACCATTATCCTTGTCGAATATTTGCTGAGACTTAGAGTAAGTCATTATGCTAGAATCCAAATATGCAAAGGTGGATAAGACCTAATCCTTCTCCTTGAAAGGTTTCTACAGTAATTTGGTCAAGGAAATAGAACAGGTATATAACTAAGGATCACAGCTCTTCAACTTCTTTAATTCTTAAACTTTTAAAGGTTCAGCTGCCAATGGAACAATCAGACCAGTTCACAAGGGAGAAATCTACTATTTGGTCACCATGAGCTGAAAGAAATCAAAAAGAAGATTTAATGCATGCTCTAAGCTAGAAAGAAGTTCCTAACCACTGTCCTCAGCAAATCGTGAGTAAAATGTTATTACCTAATATGACACCTGCACCATTTTTCTCATAGTGTCATTCAGCTATAATGATGAAATGTTTAACTCTCATTCTTAGTTTGCAGGAGCAAGTAATGAAAAAGAGCAGATGCTCCCCAATCTATAGAGAATAGCTAAATCAGAAAGAAGTATTTGGAACCCAATAAGAACAAGAGAGAGATGGTTTAGGGTGGTTTTTCCAGGCGGGGTATTTTGGATATTTGAGATGAAAGGGGCATAGAAATTTTTAAGGATAATTGCTATTGATGCTGACTGAATAAAAGATTAAAAAGGATACATAAAGCTAATATTAGCTGTATTAGGAGGTTGCTTTCTTCACTGGAAATAGTATGGAGTATATATATATGTATATATATACATATATGTATACATATATGTTTATGTATATGTACAGGATTATTTATACATGGCATGGGCCATTCATTCAGACATTGTTATACCATGATACTGTAGCATATGAAAAGTTAATTTCTGGGTAATTAATCATTTTTAAAATTATGGCTAGCAAATAATAAAAGGATTGGTCACTTGGCCATCTTTCATGAATATTGATACTTATATGCCCTTGGTAGAATGAGTGTTCCCGATAGACAGCAATCAACTCTAGTTAACAATTAATGAGATGAATGAATACTATAATGAGAGGTGGACCTATTCTAACAAGGGGCTGGGGGACATGGCTCTGTTCATTCAGACCACCACCACCTAGGGCAATCTAGATAAAGGGGATCCATCTCCATTCAGACCTGTCTGACTAGACAAGAACATTGGGCCAGATTTCACTAGACAAAAATCTCTATACCTTTTAATCAGATCTAAACTTTCCCAGTAGAGTGGGGTCTGAATAAGACTGAGGAGAATGTTAAGTCCAATCTCATTATCAGTTTTATTCTTCAGGGGCTGATTTGAGCTAGTAGAGAATGAGGAAATAAGGAAAAAATCCTGGTTCTACCCAATAATGAATATTAATTAATATAAGAGAAATAATAATTTCTCTTAGTACAATAGCAAGATCAATGGATCTGTGTAAGAAAACCTGGTTTCAAATTCCTCTTCAGCTGCTTACCCCCTGTATGACTCTGATGAAGTCACTTAATTCTGGGTCCCAGTTTCCTCATCTGTAATATGACATTGGATTAGATTGACCCTTAGGTCTCTTGCAGTTCAAGATCTATTATCCTCATCTCACATATGGGTATAATATAGCATCTGTGGAGTAGTAGAAAGAGCACTGGATTGTGAATCAAAAGATCTGGGTTCAAATTCTGGCTCTGCCATTTAGAAGTCATGTGACATTAGGCAAATCACTTATATTTCTGAATTTCAATATCTTCTGAGGAGTCCATAGGTATTCATTAGACCACCAAAGGCATCCATGACAAAAGATAGATAAGAATTCTTGCTCTAATCTGAAGATAGAGAATCCCTCCCTGCCTTTTTTGTCAGGGACTGCTGACATATGGCCATGTGTCAGTATGGGGATAATAGTAGTAATCTCCCTGTACACTATAATTTATGTCACTAAGGTAAGGTTTACTACCATATTATGCTTAACTTGTCACTCACCCCATTTATTTAATCAATTACCCAATTTTGTCATTTCTTCTTGGAAAGACATCTCTTGAATTAATCCCTCTCTCCATATATACACAGCCATCAACCTAGTTCAGGCCCACATCACCTCTTGCCTAGACTATTGTGATAGCCTCCTAATTTGTCTCCTTGAATCAAGTTTCTTTTCACTTTAATCTATCCTCTATGCTGCTGCCAAAGTGATTTTTCCTAAAACAGGTCTTACTATATTATTCATCTATTCAATAACCTCCAAGAATTCCCTATTAACTTGAGAATCTTATATAAATCCTATCCCTTAAAGCTCTTCCCAACCTGGTCCCATACCCTATATTACTTTTCTACACTTCTTTCCTTTTGTACCCCGTGGTCCAGCAAAACTGGCCTTCTTACTTCTCCTCATCTATAATATTCTATATCCTATCTCCATGCCTTTACTCTGATTGTCTCTCGTGCCTAGAATAAACTTCTCAACTGTGCCTCTGGGAATCTCTAACTTCTTTGAAGACTCAGGTCAAGCAAGACCTTTTCTGATGTTACCTTCCAGCAGCTAGGGTCTTCTCTCACAAGATGGCCTTTGTTTGTTCTAGATGTGTTTTGTCTAGGTGCATCTCTCACACTGAGAGAAGGCAAGCACCATGAGAATGAGGACTAATTTCACTTTTGTCTTTATATTTCCAACACCTAATATATAGTGCCAGGCACATAGTTGTAGTATTTGAATATTATTTTGTATGACTTCCATCATGTGATCCTCGGAGATGTTTACCTCTGTGCTGGGCAGTGGAACAACTATGGAAAATGTGACAATTCTAATAACTAACTTTCCTAGCAAAAGTTTCATGCATAGACTCGAAAGTGCTGAGTCCCTTTACCTCAGTCAATGGAATGATCTGGCATACATAGCATCTCTGCTTGTTTCCCTACCATGGCTATCAAAGCCCCAGCCCATAGGGATTTTTCCTGGGAGATTGTACTCACTTTAAAGCCTTTTAAAGCCTTCTCTTCTGAGGTTGCCCAATGGAAGACTGCTGAGGACCAAATTATCACACATGACTAAATTTGTGTAATTTTGAATCTGCAAGGATTAAGAAGATCAGCCTTCACAACATCTCACAATAAGGAACAGAAGAGATTATCTACGTTCTGTGTAGTTGTAGGGGCTTAGATTAGGACCAGTGAGTAGCAATTGCAAAGAAATATATTTTAGGTCAAGATAAGGAAGAATATTTTAACAATTGGAGCTGAAAGGCACTTTAGACATCATCCAGACCAGCTAACTTCCCACCCCCTAATTGGAATCCTCTTTATAACTTCCTTCCTTCCTTCCTCCCTCCCTTCCTTCTTTCCTTCCTCCCTCTTTTCCTTCCTCCATTATTCTTCCTTAATGCCGCCCTCCCTCCCTCCCTTCATTCCTTTCCTTCTTCCTTCCTTTTGTAATTGAGAACTAACTCACAAGGAAGTGTTTTCCATTCTTAGTTTGACAGTTCCATGATTCTATTTGATTTATTTGGAGGCAATGTGGTATAGTGGAAAAGGCAATGGATTTGGAGTCCAAGAGTTCAATTCATGGTCCTGACACAAATTCCAGCCCTGTCACTCATTACTTGTATGACTTTGGACAAGTCACTTAATATCTCTGAGCCTCAGTTTATTCATCTCTAAAATGAGAAGGTTGTATAAATGACCTGTAAGGACGCTTCCAACTCTAAATCTATGATCTGCTGATTAAAACTAAAATAATTATGGAATCTTAGAACTGGAAGAAAACTTAGAGATCAACTCATTTGACCTTCCCCCACCCCCATGGCTTGGAGGTCTCACCTATAGATAGCATTTTATCAGGCAATATATGAAGAAATGCCATCTCATTGCTCCCCTGTATACATCACTTCAGTGAGTAGGATTTAATTTACAAAGCATTGTTTTTATGTGATGTTTTCTCTTCCTTTCTCTTGGTGTACTGGACGTAAGTGCCAAGTGAATCTAGAAAACTGACAATACTAACTAAAAATAACTAAAAAATAAAAACATTTAAGGCTTCTCTTTTAAATATGGAAAGCCAGCTGTGAGTGCTAAGCTTGTCTGGCAGGCGAATTCATAGCTAGGGAAAGAATTGGGGCCAACTCTTCAGCCTCCTCCATATACCACATGTCTCTCTCCCATCCCGTGTTTTTGTTGATTCCTTCAGGGGACCTCAGCACACTAAGGGTGATCAACGGGGGCTCAGCAAAATGAGAATCTGCTCCCTTGTCTCCCAAGAAGTTACTTGGGCATGCAGTCAGAATATTTTTGAAGATGTAAGTTTCAAAACTGATAAATGAAAGTAAAAAAGTTATCATATGTAACTGAAAGGCATATTTTAATTTAATAGCTATGTGAAGGTCTCAGGTGTAATGTGAAGAAGAGGTGTGGGAAATCTGCCATCTGTGAAGGAAACTAAACACATCAACTAAATGAGATTTAAATTGGTTTCCAGACAGATCAAAGTGCATACTAGAATGCTGAAGTAAGGAAAAATTAAATTATTAAGCAGATTAAGGAAGTGGTTTTATCATAGTTATACAAACAAATACTAGCAGATGAATAGCCATTCAGTTGACCTGGAGGGTTCTAAGTAGAGGATCATATTATAACCAGGTTAAGTTCATGCCAAGAAAGGAGAGCCTATATTTGAAACCTTATAATTGTCTATTAATCAGTAGAGGGGTGTGTGTGTGTGTGTGTGTGTGTGTGTGTGTGTGTGTGTGTGTGTGTGTATGTGTGCAGGACAGTCATGAAGAAAATGTAAGCTTAGTAAAGGACCGTTTCATGTTTGTATTTGTATCCTTGGTGCCTAGACAGGGCTTGGCACATAGTTGCTCAGCAAATACTGGTTGAATAAATAAAAGAAAAAATTTCTGCTTTACATAGCACACTACTTTGGTCTATAGAGCAGATTTAGCCTGCAGTTTGATTTCACCAATTTTCTTTGTTCTTATTAGCATGGCATTGGTGGTTGTTGGTGTTGCTGTGGAGGGTACAGGTGGCTGGCCAAAGATTAATCCTTTTTGCTCCCTCTTCTATGATGGATAGAAGATGAGCTGAATCTGTCCCAAGCCCTTTCTATCTCCTCCCTGGGGAAGAGAGAGCTTTTCTCCAGTCAGTACCCTCTCCTCCCAATTCTTCTTCTCTCTGGAGATTTAATGAATCACATCCTGCTACAATAATTAGCTCACTTCTTAGCCAAGATTAATATAATGGCCCCTCAGTTCTACACTGTCTATTTCTCTGCTGTTTAATGGAATTTATATCAGATGCATGATAATTAGTATGATAATTACACTAGCTCAGACCTCCCCCACCCCACCCCACATTAGGAAAATTCTTAATATTCAGGCAGAGGTTTATGTTTCTGCCCTAATTTAAATTTTATATTTATCTCTAACCAAACCTTGTTCTCTTTTGACAGAAAAAAATCAGGATATTGGAAGTGGGTAAAAAAAGGGAGGGGGGAGCATAGTACATTGCAATATATTGTACAGGCATAAGGAGGAGAATTTGGGGAGGAAACATCTTTCGGGGGGAACTTCTCTCAGTCTTTCAAATATCTAGGTGTAATCAGTACTTTCAGGCTGAGACTTCTACTCTAAGATGCCTACAGGGAGTCAATGGCTCTCCTTGATTACTCCTCTTCATGATAAAGCCCAGTTTTCCTTTTATTTTATTTTCTCTTAGCTTTTCTTTTTGCCTCTAGCCTTTGTGCCACCAAATATTTCCAAATCAGCTCATTAAATCTTGGGTGAGGCTGGAACACTGTGTCCCCAATGATGCTGGTATTCAGATTTAAAGTCCCCACTCCTGCCTTGGTTCATGCATTACAGACTATGTGTGTCCCTTAAGAATGATTGGGTATGACTCAAGTTTGGCATCTGGCTCAAAGATTGTCATAATTCTAAATTACGTCTAGGGCTGAGTAGAGAGTTCTTGTCCCTCTTAACTACAAGTCCCCACCAGTAAAATTTTCCAAACTCCTATTATTATGCAAACTTTCAGTGGTTTACAGAATGGTGGGGTATTATTTATCCATAGAATGTCCAAATGGGTTGGGTACAATCTCTACTTTACAAATGGGATATACCAGGTCATGTCACTCCATTAGCCAAGAAAGGAAGAAATTATAATGGCAATTATTATCTGGGAAACATTTTTTCATAGGAGATTAGCAAATCATTGGTTTAATGATGAAACCAAATTGTAGTGATCAAAGCTCTAGAAATTGTCAGTGGTTGTTGGGACTTATTAAAGGAAAGATACTCTATCTATGCAGACTGCAAACATTATAAAGCATCTCTACATCCTTTGATAACAAGAGCTCATGCATGGGTAGCTCTATACCTGTCTCTAAATCAGTACTCAGACTAATGAGCTTAAAAATGAGCTAAAATATACCATTCAGGTGTGAAATATTCATAGTGTAATAGGTGAGACTTCGGTCATTTGCAAGAATTAATTTTGTATTCTTCACTTTGAAGTATGCATGATTAATGCCAATCTTAAAGCCCATGAACAGCTTGAGCAAGGGCTTTGGGACTTCCCCTCACAGGACCTGCACCACTGAGGGAGGAAATTGAGGCAGAGGCAGGTAAATTGGTTTGTCTAAACTAGAACTGCCAGCTGATAAGAGAATGAGGTTCCTAGCATTTTTTCCAGTAGCAACAGTAATAGACCATTACATTTACATACTGACTTATGGTAGGCACTGCTTTCACAGGTATGATCTCCTCCTCCTCCTCCTCCTCACCAATTATTCTCATTTACTCCTCACAGTGATCTCATCTGGTAGCATAGAGCTGACCTAGGTTTTCCTAAAGGAGAGAGAAAGCTCTGGCACATATTTTAAGCCTGAAACAGCCCTGAGTAGACTCTAGAAGTCTGCTCCGTTTCTGTCTTTTTAGTACCATCCCAATTAAGTGTGGAAAAGTCAATCGCCATAAAGTTGGCCATTAAGGGATAGAAGTTTTCCTTCCCACAGCAACTTGTGAAGTTTGTCCACTAAGGTTCATGTGATGTAGGTCAATAAAAGCAATATACCTAATGAGGAAATTAAGAGTCTTTAGAAGTAATAGACTATGAGATAACCAATGCTATAATAACAAATTTAAGTTGAAAGAAATCAGGTTGTCTTTTGGGAATTGTAGAATTGAAAAAGGTACATGTGTAATGGAATATTCTTGCGTCACAATAAATGACAAAAAGTATGGTATTGGAGAAACCTAGGAAGACTAATGTGAACTGATGCAGAGCAAAGGGAGAAGAAGCAGGGGGACAATTTATACAGTAATAGTATTATAAAAAAAAAAACTTTAAATGCATGGAGGACTTTGATCAATGGATTGACCAACTTTAATTCCATAAGATTAATAATAAAGCAGCACAATACTCATCTTCTTTTTTTTTGGCAGGGCAATAGGGGTTAAGTGACTTGCCCAGGGTCACATAGCTAGTACATGTGTCAAATGTCTGAGGCTAGATTTGAACTCAGGTCCTTCTGACTCCAGGGCTGGTGCTTTACTCACTGCTCCTAACACTTGTCTTCTGAGAGAGACAGACCCAAGATCCAAGATGCAGAATGAGAAAAATATTTTTGGACATGCCAATGTAGAAATTAGTTTTGCTATAGGCTTTCTTTTTGTGTGTGTGTGTGTGTGTGGTGGTAATTAATAGGGAGAGAAAATACATGGTTGTTAATTAAAAAAAAAATTTAAAGTGGTACATGGAAAAAATACTTAGATATTTTCTTATTGTAGTGTTCAAAATAGTGATTATGATTAAATAGGGTTATGGCATACTACTTATTTGTGACATATAAACAATATTTTGGGATGCCCTTTGCTAAATGGACTGTGATGAAAGCTCTTAAAGGGCAAGAACTATGTCCTTCACCATTTTAAGATGATACTACACATATCTGCTAAAAATTTCTTTTTGTGCTAATGATAATGGTGATTATGAAAGAGTTAAATAATGTTAATCACTTTTCAAAAGGTGTTAATTCCCATGTAACCTTTGGTGACAAATCATGTTATCTGAATTCAATATTCATAATGACCCTATGACTATTTCTGTTCTAAAGGAAAACTTCTCAGGATAACCAACCTTGTACAATCAATTGACAACTCAATCAATCAAAAAAGCACTTATTAAATGCAGACACTGTGGTAGGCCATACAAAATGATATAGTCCCTACCCTCAAGGAGCATACATTCTACTTGTTGTAAAAACTATAGGTTAACTCAAAATCTTGGTGAACTAATCTTGAAAAAGTCAAGTAGCTGCTCTGTATTGGTAGGCAGAATTTTCTCATGGGAAATATGAACCAATGACATCCGATTTCCACGTTCTGGACTTTTCTTTCAATTTTTTTTTACCTCCTTGGAATGTACACATAGTAGGATTGCTACTCAAAATATATCAACAATTCAGTTACTTTTCCTGAATGAATACAAATTGATACCCAGAACATTTGGACCAAATCATCACTCCAACAATGATATCTTAAGTAGTATATTCGTCTTCCCGTAATCCCTCTACCACTTACTATTTCCTTTGCGTTTTTTTAAATCATTATTACTAATTTGCAGGATGTGAGGTAAAATCTCAGGATTATTTTAATGCATATTTCTCTATTAATGATTCGGAGCATGTTTTCATTTGGTCATCTAAAGTTTGCTATTCTTTCAAAAAATTGTTTGTTCATACTTGATGACTGCCCATCTCTTGGGTACAGAGCACTTTCATATGTATAAACAGAATTGGCTGACTATAATTAGCCTCAGTCTTGACTTCTCAGCATCTTTTGACATTTTTCCACCACTCCCTCAAGTACTTTCTCCTCTTCTGTCTTTGGCAGCAAGGTTATCTCTTGGTTCTCCTTCTTATCTGACTACCAATCCCCTTTGCTGGACCATCCTTCATGTCCTATCTCCTAACTACGAGTGTCACCCAAGGATCTGTCTTAGGCTTTTCTCTTTTCTCTCTATACCTTTTCACTTGGCAAACTGGTCAGCTCCCAGCTCCTCTACATAAAGAAGTCCTGAATCTTCATATTTAAGCTTAATTTTGCCCCCAAACTCCAGTCTGGCATCACTAACTGCTTGTAGAACATCTCAAAATTAGTATACCCCAAGCAGAATTTATCATCTTTCTCTAACAAAGAAAATGCTATTCTAATTGCCCAGGTTTTCAGTCTTCTGAATCATTCTTGACTCTTCCCTTCTTCTCATCCCCCATATCCAATGAATTACCAATTCTTTTAGACTTTATGTCTACATTGTGTGTCAAATCAATTCCCTTCTCTTCACTCAAACAGTCACCACCACACCAGGACCCTGGAATCTTTCACCCGGACCCCTATAATAGACTACTAACTGGTCCTAATTAGAAGCAGCTGGGGGTACTTGGCCTGGAGTCAGAAAGACCTGGATTTAAATTCAGCCTTAGGCAATAACTATGTGGCCCTGAGCAAATGACTTTGACTCTGCCTTAGTTTCCTAAACTATAAAATGGGGATTATAATAGCACCTATCTCACAGGGTTATTATTGTGTGAAATAAATAAAATATTTGTAAAACCCTTAGTACAGTGCCTGGCACACATTAGGTGCTTAATAAATGCTTATTCCCTTCCCTTTCTCTCCAAGTATTCTTTGATTACTTCCAAATTCTTACCTTTTCAGTAGGTAAATTTGCCATAGCATGAGTTCCAGATAGATAATGTTGCTTGATTTCAAAGCCACTGAATGATTCATCAAATATTTGATTCTAAAAGATGAAGAATGTTCTGCTATTAGCAGAGGGACTGAGAGGTCTCATGGCAAGAATGCAAGAGTAAGAGTCAAAAGACTTGGGTTTGAGATTTAACTTTACCATTTATTAAGCATATAGCTTTAGAGAAGTCATTTCTTGGAAAGTCTCAGTTCTTGGCTTGTGAAGTGAGAATGGTAATGATAGCTACTCTAGTAATAGCTTCTCCCCTTCTTCCATTCCCCACCCCTGGCTCTCTCCTCTCCTCTCCCCCCTCCTTCCCCCTCTCTCTGCTCCTTTCTGCCTCTCTCTGCCCCTTTCCCTCTCTCTCTTTCTCTTTCTTTCCTCCTCTCCTTTCCCCTCCCTCTCCTATCTCCCCCATCTCTCTTTTCTCTTCCTCTCTTCTTCTCTTCTCCTTTCTTCTCTCTTCCTCTTCTCTTTTCCTCTCCTTCTCTCCTTCCCTTTCTCACCCTCCCCCCTCTCCCACTCTCTGCCTCTTTTTTCCTCTCTCTCCCTCCTCTCCCTCTCTTCCTCTGTCTTCCCCTTCTCCCCTTCCTTCTCCCTCCCTCTCTCTTCCTCCCCATCCCCCCTCTATATATGTATATATAATCTTCACAGCATTATTATTTATACTCAACAGATTTATAAGCTAAGATAAAATTCAGAAATGATGTTTCAGTAACAGCCATGCTCAAAGCCTCAGAGCAAACTTTTAGACAGTTCTTTAGGGCCAAATATGGCACATCTGATTGGCTAAAATCTGTAACAAGGTAATTTAGCAGGCTTCTGGATGGAGAAGAGTTAATTTTCTGCCAAGTTAATTTGGTGCACACATTTTGGTCACAGAGTGCTGGAGCTCAAGAAAAGGTTATGGAAATATAAAAGACTGTTTTTAGTGAATCCAACAACAAAGGAGTGAAGTGACAGCTAATTACAGTAATGGATGCATACAGGGTAGCAGTTGAAGCACACCACATGATTTATATGTTCAAGGGGAGAAGTATTCCTGCAACTCATTGAATTGGGATAATACATTATAATTTTTTTCCTATTAAACTATGAAAGCCATGAAAGAAGAAGAATGAGGAAGTGAAGTTCACCCAAATGAATCTTTGTTAATAGAGCTGTTACAATAAATACATTTGCCTTTGTCAGAACAGGACCTTCGAAAGTCTCCTGTGAAATATCTTAATTTTTTTTGTTAAAGAAACAAATACACATACATTTGTTTAGCAAGATTTGACAATTAGAATTTTAGGTCAGTACTATCAACAGTAAGAATCCATGCTGGACATATTAAAATAAATTGTGTGTGTTTTTTCTACGTTCATTCTTTTTTTGTATGGAAATTCCCTTTTCTAACACATTTAAACAGTACTTGTAGCTTATAATCTTAAAGGATCGTTTGAGGCCATTGAAAGGGTAACTTGTATGTGGCTAACAGAGGTAGTATTTGTCCAAGGCTGAATTGCAACTCAGCTACTCCTGATTCCAAAGGCAACTACTTCAGAATGCCTCTCAAAGACCTGTGATTTCATTGGTCTAGGAAACTCCAGACAGAGCAAATTCTACCAATCAATGCAGATTGTAGTTTATAGTTTTAGAGAGTTGCCTGGGGCTCCAAGAAATTAACTGACTTGACCAGGGTTTCACAGTATGTATCAGAATGAAGACTTGAACCTTAATCTTCTTGCATCTGTCCACTACCTCACACTGCTTCTTGCTTCTCAAATACTTATTTAAAATAACAATACCCCATGCTTATATACATTCACAGTACTTGGCATACACTTTATTCTTGACATTTTTATCCCCTGCGACATCCTCAACCTCGAAGGTTCACTTCATCCCTGGCCTTCTCACTCTGGAAGCTCACTCTGTTGTTGCAGAAACTTCCTCTGATTGATTCCTCCCAGAACCTCCTTTTTAAGAAAAGGGCTCAAGCCAGTCATATTTTCATTCCTTTCCCAATACTGTTCCTAAATCTAGACTTTACCACCATTCCACCACTTATACACCTCCCCTTCCATTTCACTTTCTTTTTATGTGCTATCTGTCCCATTTAGAATAAAAGCCTCTTGAGGGCACAGACTTATCTTTTCATTTTGCTTGATTTTGTATTATCAATACTCAAGATGGTCCCTGGCACACAGAAAATGCTTAATAAATGCATTTGTGTAGTAGAGAAGGCAAGTATTATTATTCCTGATTTATAGATGAGGAAACTCTGGAAGGTTATGATTTGCCCAAGGCTGATCCTGTAAATGTCAGAACCAGAATTTGAATTCAGATCATTAGAAAAATCCTTGGTTATTTCCATCACCCCTCCACCCCACCCCTTCTCTCCCTGTCTCTCTCTCTGTCTCTGTCTGTCTGATTGTCTGTCTGTCTGTCTGTCTCTCTCTCTCTCTCTCTGCCCCTCCCTCCCTCCCTCTATCTCCTCTCTCTTTCTCCACGCACCTCACAAAATGATTATAAAATTTCAGCACCTGGAAAACACTGGAATATCCCTAATATATATGACTCCAGAACATAACTATGACTCTAATGAGCCATGAGGTATTAAACAAGTCTACATATATGCTCCATCAAAGATTACGGTGGACACTATAGTGCCTCATAATGTCATGGAGGTGATTTTAGGTTCTCGAAGAATATTAGAGCTGAATAAAAACTCAGGAAGGGCCTACCAATCTGGAAAAGTCAACAGCATTTATTAAGTATTTACTATGTTCCAGGCATCAAGCCAAAAGACAGGCAAGTCTTGCCCTCAAAGAGTTTATATTTGAACAAGAGAAGACAACACATAAAAAGGAAGGTGAAAAGTGGAGGAGGTTGGTACTCCACTAGGGTAGAGTGAGCTTCCAGAGTGAGGAGACTTCTGGGTTACAGTGGAGAAATAAGTCTATTGAGTCAGGAGTAGAGTCTGGAGTGGAATGAAGGGGTGAATGTGGCTGGCTTGCTTGTTGTTGACTTGGAAAAGCTTTAAATATAGCTTGATGACAGACAGCATGTTTGTTATTTGAAGACCAATCTAGCTAAGTTTCAAGATTCAGGGTAATGAATATTTTTGGCCAGAAAAAAATCACAAATATGGGTCTACCAATATTAAACCAAAAGGTTAAAATCTGAGGCCAGAAGCTTGTAGATTATTTTTATCCTGGCTTGTGCAGGGCTGCCATCCTGGGAAGTGAGTGGTGTTGGAAGACAGTTGCATGCTTGGAGGAGCCTGAATATTGGATTTCTTTTTTTTTCCCAGCTTGTGCACCTCACCACTGAGTGTGAAAGAAAACAGTGCTCTTTATTCTTGAAGTGTCTTACAATTTAGAAGGAAGGAACATGTAATGTAAAGATGCTTTCAGTCCCACCTCTGATTTGATATTTCTCATGTATAACAATGAGCAAGTCAATTAGCCTCTTAAAGCCTAATCTCCCCATCTGTAAAATAGGGTTAATGAGATCATCGTCATTTCTTATAGCAATGTAGTAAAATCACATTCCACAACTTGTTCAACCATTCCCCGATTGATGGACATCCCCAAATTTTCAGTTCTTTGCCATCATAAAAAATTGCTCCAAATATTTTAGAACAGATAGGTTCTTTTCCTTTTTCCCTAATCATCTTGGGAAAAAGACCTAGTTAGTGGCATTGCTGGGTCAAAGGGTATAGGTGGTTTAATAACTCTTTGAGCATAATTCCAGATTGCTCTCCAAAATGGTTGGACCAGTTCACAATTCCACCAACAACGAATGTGTCCCAATTTTCCATGTGTCCTCATTTATTGCTTACCTCTTCAATCATTTCAGCTAATCTGATAGATGTAAAATGATATCTCGAGGTTGTTTTAATTTGCATTTCTCTAACCAATAATGATTTAGAGCACATTTTCATATGACTACAAATCATTTTGTTCTCTTCACCATAGGTACTAGCCACCTCACAGGTTGTTATGGGGAAGATGCTTTGTAAACCTTACAATGCCATATAAACGTGTGTCAAGGTATTAATGTTATCAGATGACAGAGAGAAGACAAAACTCAACTCTAGTTTCCAGCAAGGGCAATTTTCTTCTAATTGAAAAAGTTAGACCACACATATCCTATGATCCAGTGACACTGGCTTTCTTGCTATTCCTCACATGATGCTCCATTTCTCAATTCTGAGTGTTTTTACTGGTTGACTCTAAGCCTGGAATACTCTCCCTTATTTTCTCTGCCTCCTGGCTTCCTTCAAGTCTCATCTAAAGTCCCACCTTCTACAATAAGGTTTTCCCCGTTGTTCTTAATCTTAGTGCCTTCCCTCTGAAATTATTTCTAATTGATCCAGTGGAGAGAGTGCTGGGTCTGGACTCAGGATGACTCCTCTTCTTGAATTCAAATCTGGCCTCAGACACTAGCTGAGTGACCCTGGGCAAGTCACTTAACCCATGTGTTTGCCTCAGTTTCCTCATCTGTAAAATGAGCTGGAGAAGGAAATGACAAACCACTCCAGTATCTTTGTGAAGAAAACCTTAATGGGGTCATGAAGGGTTGGACTCAACTGAAAGATGATTGAACAACAACATCCAGCTTAGAATCTTGTTGGTACATGGTTGTTTTCATGTTACTTCACTCACTGGACTGTAAGCTCCTTGAGATCAGGCACTGGTGGTTGGTTTGTTTGATTCAATTTGAGACTGGATTTGAACTCACCTACTTTTTTTTGGGTCAGGGATTATGCTAAATTCTTTGCAAATATTATCTCATTTGGTCCTCACAACCACCATGGGAGGTAGGTGCTAATATTGCCTCTATTTTAGAGTTGAGAAAACTGAGACAAACAGAGGTTAAGGGAACTGCCTGGGTCACATGGCTAGTCAGTGTCTGAGTCTAGATTCAAACTCATGTCTTCCTGACTCCAGGCTCAGCACCTTATCCCCTGAATCATCCCCCTGTCTCAGGCAATGAAAGACTTCAAATCTTGCAGTTTTAGATGGTCCTAAGCCTAATGCAAACCAATAGAAACTGGAGGTAACTAGCCTTTGAGGGGAAATGTTATCTCTGTTTTCCAGTATTTGAAGAACTGTCATGTAATATAGAGATTATCCTTGTCCTGTGTTCTTTCAGGAGAAAGAAGAAAACTATGAAACAAGTTAGCAAACATTTATTAAGCACCAAGTGTGTACAGAGCACTGCAATAGTTTCTGTGAAAGATATAGACTTGGTGCCTGAGCAAAAGAAGCTCATAGTCTGCCTTGGAGATAAGACTTTTGAACACTGATAGCAACAGCCAATCAAAATGCATCATAGTTCACTGCTGTCAACAATTAATATTAATGGATGTATTAAGCACCTATTATATATAAAGTCCTAGAGATTCAAAGACAAAAAAGAAAGAAGGAAACAATCCCTACTCTTAAGGAGCTTACATTTTATCAGAGTTACATAAACACAGATTTCATTTCAACATAAGAACTAAATTTTCTAAAAAACCAAGCTACTCAGTAATGGTGACATAATGATGCTCTGTGAAATCATGAGCTTCTTGTCATTGGATATATTCAAGCATATACTAGTTGGCCATCTGTCAGAGATGCTGTAGAAGGGATTCTCTGAATTGTGTAGAAATTTAGACTAGAAGATACCTACTCTTCCAAAGTGGATTGCAAGTGACTTAAGTACAGGGAATTTCCATGCTGCTTTGTTACTCTATTATATTGTTGTTCCCCAGTTGTTTTTCTGTCATGTCTGACTCTTCATGTCAAAACCCCATTTGGGGTTTTCTTGGCAAAGATATTGAAGTGGTTTGCCATTTACTTCTCCAGCTCATTTTGTTGTTTGTCCTTCATTCTTGAAGAGGAACATGACATTAGGAAGATGATGCCATGCATGACTTGCAAGTGAATTGGATTTAAGTGAGGCAGTGTTGTGCAAAGTCACCAGCCTCACTTTCTCCTCTAGAGCCACCTGGGTCCAGTGGCAAGATATAGATCAGGATGACTAGAGATGGCACCCCCCCACACACCCTGCTCATATTATAGATGAGGAAACTGAGGCAAATAGAGTATAAGTGACGTGCCCAGGGTCACACAGCTAGTAAGTGTCTGAAACTGGATTTGATCTCAGGAAGAAGAGTCTTTGACCTCAAGCCCAGCACTCTAGGCACCGTGCCATCTAGCTGTCCTCTAGTAGCATATAGCAACGTATCTTTCAGAGAGCATGTGTTTGATTGATATGTTATAGTATACATACCATATGTAATGTCAACAAGTTCGCCTTCATTACATTTTAACATTCATGTTTAAATGTCTAAAGTTGCTAATTGTTTTGCTTTTCACTTCCCTACATTTAAGTAGCTCCAATCCAAAGGCTTTTCTACATTCTTATATTTCTAAGGTCATACACATATAGTTATTCTATTTCCTCTTTCTTCTTTTTTCCTAGATTTTGAATCCCTTTGCCTTGCATGTTGTAATAATAGAGTAATAAATGCTTATTGGATTAGATTGAAACTATAAATAAGCTAATGAATAAATGTGAGATCAACAGAGGATCAAGCCACTTAACAGGGGGTTGGTTGAAAGTAAGAGGTGGGAAGTAACCTGAAGATCTAATGCCCCTTTTATTCTCTGCTCCCTCTTCCCCCTAGAGAACAAGCAGGCAGAAAAAAGATGCAGTCTATCCCACTTTGGGCAATTTTCTTGTGAAGTTCTTTATTTAATTCTATTCCCAGTCCCATGTCCCTGGGCCAATACTAGTATTCTCAATTATGTCTCCAACATATACAAGGAAATAGATGTTCAACATATGTTCAGCTGTTCTCTTTCTTCCTTGGAATGCAAACAAGCAAAGGATAGAGAGTCTGTCTGCCCCATAATTGCCAAATTATCTTTTGTTCCAGGACCCACTATACTTTAATGGCCATTTTCCTCGATTCTCATTATTCTTGGCCTCTGTAAATTACTCTCTTCTCATCCATAATTTTTCTTCTTTAGGTTTTCACGACACTTCCTTCCCTTAGTTCTTTTCCTACTTGGCTGACTGCTCCTTCATCTCCTTTGTTGGGTTTTCATCCAGGTCACAACCACTGATCACAGGTGTCTTCCCAAAGTTCTTACTCTGGACCTTCTTCTCTTCTCCCTTTATACTATCTCAGCTGGAGATCTCATCAGCCCCCATGGGTTCAATGATCTCTGTGCAGATTATTTCCAGATCTATAGATGCAGCCTTAATCTCTTTCCAGCTACCTTCTGGATACCTCATTTTAGATGTCATATAGGCATCCCAACTCAACATGTCCAAAACAAGAATTACCTTTTCCCTCAAACTCTCACCTTGCCTATCCTCAAAAAATATTTTCTTTGACCCTGGTATACTCTCGAGATGTCATGCTCTCCATCCCCACTGTCACTGCCAAACTTCTAGAAAAATTGATCTATATTGCCTCATCTTACCCACTGTTCCACTTCAGTTGCTCTGTCTAAGGTCATCAATGAGAGAGGTGATGTGATATAATAGGAAGAGCAATGGGACTCAAAGGAGCTGGGTTCCAATTGTACCTCTTATATTTATTACTTATGTGACTTTCTTAAAGGTGACTTATTTTTCCCTAACTTTACTACTCATCTATAAAATGAAAGGTTTGGAATGGGTGATTATTGCAGTCCATTCCAGCTCTAGACCTATGATTCTATGCCAGATCCTATGACCTTTTCTCAGTTTTCATCCTCCTTGGCTTTTTTTCCTCCCCATTCAAAACTCCTGGCCAATTCCTCCATTTAATTAGTCTCTTTTCTTATTTTCTGTCGTACTGTTTCACCTTGATTCTCCTTGCACTTCATTGAACGGTCCTTTTTAGGTCCCCTCTTTTGGTCTCTTTTTTTCTCCCTGCTCTTGAAAAGTGAATATCCCCAAAGTTTCTGTCCTTATTCTTCTTATTTTCCATATTTTCTCCTCTTGGCAATTTCATTCATCATGTTTGTACAGCTGACTTACAAATGTATATCTTCAGACAAGAGCTCTCTTATTCTGGTTCTGAGTCTGCATTGTCAACTGCCTTCTGGACATTTCCACCTGGACATCCTGACACCCCAAATTCAACATGGCCAGCCTTGAACCTACCATTTTCCTCCAAACACTGTCTTATTTAATATTTAGTAATATAATAATAGTTAATAATAATAATATTGTTCAATAATAATGTCCAACTTTCACCATCTCCTCATCATGTTCTCTACACTCTAGCCATTATCCTCATCTCCCCTCCACTGAAACCAGGGACTTCCTCCCCCATCTCCCAGTCCTTCCATAAGAGGTGGGAAGTAACCTGATGATCTAATGCCCCTTTTATTCTCTGCCTTCCCCTCCCCTCCTGCTTATAACTGATCTTACACCTTACCTAGTGGGCACCTTGTCTTCATGCTATTTTTAGGTCATCACTACACCACACAATTATGCACACACTTCTTTTATACTCCTTCTAGCTCCCCTTTATGTTAGCTTGTATTAGAACGTAAGCACCTTGAGGGAAGGCACTGTCTTTTTTGCTTGTATTTGTATTACTAGAACTTAGTACAATGCCTGACACACAGTAAGTTCTTAATACATTTGCTATATTTATTTATGCATATTAACTACCTATCTTTTAAAGTTCCATATAATACTTTAATATATTACCTCACTTTGTCTTTACAACAACCTTGAGAGTTGGGGCTAGTCTGTCCATTTTGTAGATGTTAAAACTGAGGAAGGTAGAGGTTAAGTGATTTATCTAGGGTCACACAGCTGGTAAAGTCTTAGGCAGGATTATAGCTCAAGGTATTCCTGCCTCCAAGTTCAGCATCCTATCTACTAAGCCACCTACTTGCCTCTAATTTTGTTGCTGTCACTATTCATTTTGTTGCTGTCACTATTCTACTGGTAACTCAGGCTCAAAACTTGTTATCTTTGCCTCATCCATCTCTCTGCCCCCATCACAAATCTGAGATTACCTTTGTTTCTAGTTTACCACCCAATTTCTATTTATTGACAAGAAATGGGTTCATAACTGGCAGCTAGATGGCACAATGTGAGAGCCAGCCCTGAAAGAACTGAGTTCCCTGCCTCAGACTCACTAGCCAGGTGACTTTGGGCAAGTCACTTAGCTTCATTTTCCTCATCTGTAAAATGATGATAACAATAGCACCTACTTCCAAGGACTGTTGTGAGGATCAAAGAGATAATATTTGGAAAGTGTTTTACAAACCTCAAAGTGCTACATAAATACTAATTATTATAATAATCCGTTTTATTGCCTCTTCCCTTATTTGGAAGATGAAATTATTAGTAATGCAATAGTTTTTTTCAGTTGTTCTGTTATTATTCATTCATTTATTTTTTCAACCACGAACAAGAATTTGTTTTGTTTCCACAGTGGCAAAGGTACTATGCTAGGTACTGTAGTGAGTTAACACTACCAGATGTCCAGACTGCCTGGGTTCCCCAGGTTCTATTTTTGCTGTGATAGTGACATGAATCTATGATTCACAAAAGGATTTTGTGACCTGCACCCAAGACCTCATCATCCATTGCCTCCCTCTGCTCTGGCTTTCTCTAATAGGCTTTGATGATAATTTTACTTTTGTTTCTCTATCCTGCATACAAATGTTCTCCATTACATTTCATTCCTAAGGCTCCTAGATTTAGACAGGTGTGTATCCTCTTGATATATAAAGACACTCTATTTGTTACTTGTATCAAATATATTCATTTTGAACAAGCTAGTACTATTGAGTGAGGATATTTGCTGATTTAGAGACCAGGGACAGGAGAGAGGCTCATTTTAGGCTCAGTCGCCAAAAGAAAAAAATCTTAGCAAAGGACACATTAGAAGTAAGTGACACTGATATTGGCTCTTTGATAACAATTAATTAGCGATTTACCCATATAACTAGATTGCCAAGCCATTTAGAATAGATAAGAATATTAAAAAAAAAACCCAACAACCTACGATCTTGGCAGAGGGAGAAGAAAGGGAAGCAGTATCAGATATATATTATTGGGCTGAAAGATCACTGCAGACAGCAACTGCAGCCATGAAATTGAAAGATGCTTGTTCCTTGGAAGGAAAGCTATGGCAAATCTGGATGGCATACTAAAAAGCAGAGACACCTTGCCAATAAAGGTCTGTATAGTCAAAGCCATGGTTTTCCAGTACCAATGGACAGCTATGAGAATTTGATTAGTATAAGGAAAAACTGAGCATGGCCGAACAGATGCTTTCAAATTGTGGAGCTCGAGAAGACTTTTGAGAGTCCCTTGGACAGCAAGGAGACCAATCAGAAATTAATTCAGGCTATTTACCAGAAGGTCAAATCGAATTTAAGCTGAAGCTTAAATACTTTGGCCACATAACGACAAGACAAGACTTATTGGAAAATGTATGTGAGAAAGTTTGAAGGCAAAAGGAAAAGGGGATGGCAGAGGTTGAGACAATAGATAATGTCCTGAAAACAAGAAACATAAATTTGGAAAGACTACAAGAGATGGTGGAAGATAGAAGGGCCTGGTGTGCTACTATAGTCCATGGGATTACAAAGAACTGGATATGACTGAACAAATGAACAGCAACAATGGATGTTCAATGGCAGTTGGGAGTGGGGGAGTAGAGGAAGATAAGGGAGAACGTTTTGGAAATAAGTGTATTAATAATTCTGAGAATAAACTATAGCTAACTTAACTCTCCCTAGGGGTACAGCCCAATAAGACAAAAGATAATCTTATTACTTTATCCAAATGTTGAAATCATGACTATGCACAGAATGCAATAGACTTGTTATGTTGGAATTTTTCCCATGAAAACATAGAGAAGAATGTTTATGTCTCTATTTAAATTTCTTTTAAATAGTATTATCTTCCATCTAAAGTTGCTTTCAACACTGTGGAAATTATGCATGAGCTTGAATCAGTGCCGGAATAGTTACACAGAAATATTATACATGCAGTTCATTTTTTAAATAAGAATTCAGCCCCCTCACTTCATCTAGAATTCTGCAAACAACAATGATATTTTTAAGAAGCTAGGGTAATTTCTTAAATCAATACTGAGGGAGTGAAACACTAATCTTTTGTTTTCTTTCAACAGATATTTTCTGGGGATGATTAATTGTTCTCTCTTGTGTTTGCAGACAAATTATCTCTGTGCTTTGCTGTGTTTTCAGTCTCATTCTGACATCTAGCTACCCCCAGGAAGTAATGTCTACAGACTACCCCACAAACTTCAAAGTGCTATGTAAATGTCAGATAGCATTATGATTATGATTACCCTTATTGTTCTTATATGTGATAGAGTTCAGAAGTGAATGGTGCAGGGATAAGTTGGTATCTCACTCTTGGTCTTTCATGCTTAAATTAATATTTGGTGGACGATTGTGCAAGTGGATGAAATAATTTCTTTTTATATTTGTATGAAAGTGTTAGAATATAAGTTCATATTCCAAGCATTTCTAGGATGACTGTGGGGGCAAACAGGGTGATGGGAATTAGTATAGTTATTATTAATAGAAGAATCTCATTCTCATCTTTTCTTGAGGGAGTTCATATAGAAAGGGTCATAGGGCAAGTCACTCTCTTGTTATTTTCATTTTATATTTAATGGTCTATATACCGGTAGATCATTGCACAAATAAATAAAAGTAACTGTAAAAAAAAAACCAAACCAAATGAAGGCATTAGGGTATAAAGTCATCTTCTGTAGGTTCACTGAAAGTATCTTCAGGAAAACTCAAATAAGCCTGCACAGCAAAGAAGATATTTTCTCGAACTGTGATTTGTTTCTCCTGGTAATTCTCTACTTTGTGATTTTTTGTTGTTTCACATGGCTTTGGGATTACTAGTATTTGGTATGCCAACATTTACCAAAATGTATTTCTTAAATTTTTATGGACCAATTTTATGTCTGGGTTTAGGTGACAGTTTAATCTATTATAATAGTCCAGTTCAGTATTGTTTGCTGTTGTTGTTCAGTCACGTCCAATTCTTTGTGACCCAATTTAGGGTTTTCTTGGCAAAGAGACTGAAGCAGTTTGCCATTTCCTTCTCCAGCTCATTTTACAGATGAGGAAACAGAAAAAAACATATGGGTTAAGCAACTTGCCCAGGGTCACATTGCTAGTAAGTGGTTGAGGCTGGATTTGAAGTCAGGAGGATGAGTCTTCCTGACTCGAGGCCCAGCACTCTATCCACTGTACCACTTAGCTGCCCTCATTTCAGTACAGTTTAGTTAAAATCTCAAGGAAACTTTTAGGTCTGTATTCATGGTATGGATATTTGTCATTTGTTAATTTATGAAAACAGCTTCTTTTGTATAATTCTAACTATCAAGTCATGTCTTAGTACGTATTTTATAGGCGATAAATTTTTGCAGCTTTTAATAATGCCGGCAGCAGAATTTTTTTTACCGTTTTGTTGTATTAAGCTACATTAATAAATCTAGGAACTGTAAGAATAACTCTTTTGTAATATCTAGTGATAGTGGCCTGGCCCGAATTGCCTTTATAAATCCTTCTGTTTCTACATGCAAATCTGTGTGACAGCTTTTTCATCAATATTCCTTCAACAGCATATCATTAGTTGAATTTATGTGGATGGAGGGCCTTTTGATTCCACTCTCTTAACTTAATCATTTCATATGCTTTATTCAAAGATAAGTAATTTAGGTTTTATTAGACAAATCCAATGGTATGAACCTATTGTCAGCCTTTCCTACTGCTTGGTGAAATGATGTCTTCTTGTTTCCAAGGTAGTTAGTTCTGTGAGATTTTGACCTATTTATCATGTGCGTGTTTTGATCCATTTTGATGAGGAAGTTTCATCTTTCCATAGTTACTTTAGAGTGTTGTGTCAAGTATAAAAGCATTTCTCAGCATTTACAATGTTTCATTAATATTGTATGAGTTTTCGTTGGGGTATTTTCCAACTCTACTATGGGCCATTTTATAGTGTTTTAAGACATGTATTGTTTAGATGATAATTACCTTAAATATGTTCTCACCATTGAGCTCTGATTGGAAGGTGGTAGGCTCTTGACATATACAAGCACAACTCTCTCCCTGATAGATTTTTTTGTTTCTTGTATGGAAGAGACAAAGATATTTGTAATCATCATCTTTATCCATTGATAGTTTGAAGTCTAGATTCAAGTGCAAGGCCTTCAGTGCCCATCTTTCCTTGGAGTACATTAAGACATTTATACGTATAAAGACTAAATGACATTTGGCATAAGTGGTGCAAGATTTCACTATATGGAGACACTGGTGACCATGGTTTTTGGTGAAGCCATTTAACTTGGTGTCAGCCACATGCTTCAAGTGATTGATAAGTGTTTTGACACAAAGTTTTTTTTTTCCTTTTTTAACCTAGAAACTGTGTACACCCAGTTTTACGAAAGACAATGCTGGATCTAAGGCTGGGCAGCACCATAAGTGGTATAAACTGTCTCTCTGAAATATGGTGCTTTTATATCAATTGTTCTTGACATTATTGTATTGGTGGCATGGTTAAATAGAGAATAATTTTCCATGTGAAAATCAAATACTCAAATGATCTCACAATACTTTTAAGTATTGCCACCATCCACTGATTGTATATTTGGGTCTGTTTTATTCCTTTATAGTATAAGCCATGAATGCAGAAATGAATCAAAGGCTTGCCGCATTATAAATGTTAAGGTTTTTAAAAATAGCTTATTTGTTCATTACTGAATTGCTAGTAAATTGATCATATACTTGGAACTTTTTGGCCCCCTCTTTCTGCTCTTTAGCTGAGATAGTCTATTTCATGTATGTTTTTATATATTCGTACATATGTATATATACATAGTAGGAGTTGGGCAAAAAAAGCCACGAATACATTGCATAAAGTCAAGCTGTCAAATATAGGCAGTAGGCTGCATCTGGACACTCCCAGTGCTGCCTGAATCAGATTAAAATGTAATTGGGAAATATTTAACACAATAAGTAATTCAACAGAACATACATTATGATAGCGTGTGGTTTTCCAAGTCAATATGCATCCCATAGGAATCTTTAGGTATGGATTTGTATTTGAGTTTGCCACTGTTGGTATAAGGCACATGGACACATAATTGACTTATATTTGGAGAGATTACTGGTATTCTCATATTTTGGTAGATGTGATGTTTTTTGTTTAAAAAAATTAGACTAATTTTGTACCTGAAAGTGCTTTGCTAGTAATGCATGAATCACCATGAAGTGTCTAAGCCGATAATTATGTATCTTATCTGGCCACCTGCTGCTTTCCAGTTTTGCAGGGAGGCTAGGATTCAGTAACCTTCTGTGATAGAACTATTCTGTTCATCGTATTCAAGTTGTGCAAGCTTTCTATTTCTTGTTTGATTCACCTGGCCATTTTCATTGTGTCGTACTTCTTGTGACTATATAGACAAACAGAAATCTTCCACATCCTTGTTTCTTTGTGGGGTTTCTTTTGCCTCTAATTTCTTTACTTCTCAAGACTCTATAATCAAGATTTTGTTGATTTAAGATGTTCTTTATTACTCAAGTCACTTTAACCTTTGGTCTTTTGCTTTCAATCACTGATTGATCAAGTCTAGAATTTCTTATATGTTTTTGTTTTTCAGATTCCTTTCTGCATTTTTAATTGTCTTTAATTGGCCAATATCTTTCTCCAGCATTTCTCATTCTCAGCTAGATATTGATAGAATATTTCTCTTGATTTTGTCAGCCAGATACTGGTGGAATCTTCCAATGCTTTCCTGCAGATCTCTAATAGAGCCTTCAACTTATTTTTCCATGGTGGTTTTTTTAATTTGTCTTTTGGGGAATATTCCTTAATAGCTTTCCTTTATACTTTCTTTCAAATATTGTGGAAGAATGCACTGAATCATGATGGTAATAGTAGGTTAGATAGCAGCTTTTAAAAATCACTCTGTTTTAGTATTAATGGTCTGCTAAGTTAGATTCATGCTGTCAAACTAAACATGAGCTCTGAATTCCAGTCCAAGAATACCCATCTCCTTTTCAAAATAATTCAAGATATAGTTTTTGTCATCTATTTGTAATTATGTATAATTTCTGGAGTTAGCTTAATACAAAATTTTCAATGACCTTGGGACCTTCAACTTTTCCCTCAAATTATAGTAGCACCTTGAATCTCTTATTTTAGCTAATCTAGGTTTATGCTTTTTTTTCCCCAAAATGATTGTCCTGAATGGGTAGGCAATGTATTATTATGTGACTTGGAGGAAGTAAAGCCAATTTTGATGTGATATATTAATGAAAGTATTCCTGTCTTCAGTTCATATTATGTATGCTTGTGATTTTCCTATTTTAGGGTCAGTAACATATGTACTGAAGAATTTCCAGAAAGTGGGATATTAGTATTTCTGATTTCTTCCAATGTATCTAGCCTTCTTGTGGAAGTAGAACTTGAAAGAGGGATGATTGCTTTGCTTTTTTTTCTGTGTCAAATAGATAATTTTGGTGATTTTGAGTAGGGCCAGTCAATATATGCTTCTTGTATTTCTTAGATTTATAGAATCAATTACATCACATTAGCTGGGGTACTAACTCAATCAATGATATCATGACAGCCCAATTGACCTGCATTTAAGGTTTCCTAAGAAGCCTACACAAAAATGGCAGCCGTCCCAGGGTATATAGAGTCCTAGGTATCCCCCTTAATGGCACTCTATTACTTTGCCATTGTCCCCATCTTCATAACATGGACAGAAGGTTGGGTTTTTAGAAAAATATTATTATTACTATTATTATCCAAAAGTAATGCTTTTTAGGACTGAAAACATTTTCAAAATCATATAGACAAGGACAGATATATTAGTTGAGTTCTAGGTTCAGGGAATAAATGATAGGAGGTGTTGCCTTCATGGCTATGTGATCCTGGGCAAGTCACATAAGCTAAGACTTAATTTCCTCATCTGTAAAATGAGAATATTATGATCCCTGCCCTACATCCCTTAAGGGATTTCTCTAAGTATTATTTTGTAAATTGGAAAACACCATACAAGTGCAACATATTTAAAAAAAATAACCACTTAACATTCATTTTACCCCTCTCATTCCTCAACTGTGTTTTCCAAAATGCATATCACTTTGTCCTTTTAAAAGGAGTTTGATTCCATCAAAGTAAAAGGAGGAATCAAAGCCATTTTAAGATTGAACAGTTTTTATTCTTGCTCCTCATTTCAATTCATTGGCTTCATATTGAACCATAGGGGTAGATTTGGAATAAGGGTTTGGATTTGGAATATTAGAGGCAGTTTGTGTTCATCCGTATTCCTAGTAAATTATTTTCATCAGTAATATCATCTATGGCCAAATATTCCCCAGGAATCAGTGTGGATGCTGGGCTATCTTCCCCTTCTCCCTATCCCAATAAAAGGTTGTTATCTGCTTGGGTATGAGATGGGGACAAGGGGATGACATGGGGATAAGAAGAAAAGACAAAGGCAATCTACCATCTCGACTCCCACTGGGACCAACAGATAGTGAGATTAAAAAAAAGACTTTTATGGACAGAACTAGGAGGGATAACTTTATCAGAGTACCCCTCAAAAGGGGCCATGACCCAGTTTAAGAAGTGCTTAAGGGGTCGTGAGTGGAAAAAGTTTAAGAAGCCCTGTACTAGATTACAAGTGATTTAAATACAATTTATGCTTTCTTTTTCTCCTTTTTTTAGAATGTTTTAAATTGTGTGTTTGAAAGTAGTGAATCTATCTCTGCATACTTGGACTTATGGTTGCTTTTTAAGGCATTTCTATTTTGGATACATCTTTTAAAAAAAGGAAAACTTTTCTTTGTAATATTGTGACCTTCATGATTGAAAAATGGGAGCCAGTCTTCTACTGGGAGTGTCATGTACCGGGACTGGGGTTTAAAAGCCAAGACAAGTGAGAAACCACTCCAATCTTAAAATGTCAGACTCTCCTGACATGAATAGTCTAAGTATACGTTGGCAAATTTTATATTAAATTTTTTTATAAACATGTTTTGCTTTTAGATCACCTTTAATTCTAAACATATGTTCCTTTCCCCTACCAAATAAGACATTCCTTTTAAAGAATACAAGTATAAAAAAGATTTAAGAAGCAGTTCAGAGAAAAATAACAAAAACATCAATTTAGACTGATAGTCCATGGAATACTCTACAGTCATAGTTCCACACTCTTGCAAAAAAAGAGGCAGAGAAATACATTTTCTTATCTCTTCTTCAGAGGCAAGATTGGTCATTTTAACTATCCAGTGCTGTATTTGAGTTTTTATTTACATTGTTTTATTTAATATGTTGTGTTTATTATCCTGGTTCTGCTTCCTTCACTTTGTATCAATTCATACAAGCCTTCCTACACTGTTCTGTATTCCTTATAATCATTGATTCCTATGGTACAGTAATATTCCAATACATTCATATACCATGTTTCTCCATTTCCTAACCAATAGGCATTTACTTTGTTTTCAGATTTTGGGTTTTGTTTTGTTTTTTTGGCTTCTATAAAGAATGCTGCTACAAATGTTTCGGTATGTTTCTTTCAAGGACTAGAATCTCTGGGTCAAAGGGCATTTAAGTGTTATTTCCAATTACTTTCCAAGAATGGCCAGACCAATTCCTAGATCCTTCATCCTTAGAGGATCTCTACTACTTGTCTTCAAAAAAAAGTTTCGATGATCATTGGGGATGATGAAGAAGTGATTCCTGTTTGGTTATAGGCTAGATAATATGGTCTTGAGGTACCTTCTGATTTGGATTCTGTGTCTTTGAGAGATCTGCAAGACCTGTGTTCTAATCTTGCTCCTCTCCAGGGAGCTGTGCAACCCAAGGCAAATCACCCACTGGGCCTTAATTTTTTCATCTATAAAATGAGGAGACTGAACTAGATAATTACCAAGGTCCAATCCAGCTCTAAAATTCTATATCTTTAATTATCTGTCTCACTAACAAAATTTAAATTGTTCTTCAATTAGTTCTTGTCTTATGAAAAAATCTCTCCTGTATTCATTTTCATAGATTCTGATTATCAATGAACATACTGACTTCTCTCCTATCCCAAAAATATTATTCAAGAGAATCATAATTTTAGATACATTTCTTTGGAAAGTTTCAAACTATAGATTTTTAAAAACCAGGAGAATTTCACTTTTCTTTCCTGATCTTTTTGCAGGCATACACCCACATAATCCTGTGGCTTGGATACTGCTGTTCCATTCTCTTTCTAACTCACATACTGGCTGGAGTTTTATGTTTAGTTTTGTTAGCAATTCATTTTTTTCCTCTCCTCTATGGTGCTTTCAGGACCCCAAGAGCCTTTACAAAATAAGACGCCCATGTGGAAAAATGTGACAGTGATTCTCATTCTTCCCAAATGGCCCCCTGGTGGTTGTGACTTTAGAAGGAGCTCCACAACCATAAAGAAGGTGTGAGGGGTGGGTTTTGACAGCCTATTCTTTTCAACTCATAGCCCACAGCACAGGTGAACTTAAGGTAACTCAGACAATTAAAAATGCCTTTATATATCCATGTAATAATGAGCATTCCAATGGCATGTTAAAGTTTGCAAAACATTTTACATATATCCTCTCACTTGAGTCTCTTAACACGAAGCAGGTAATATTATTACCGAGGAAACTGTGGCTTAGAAAGAGTAAGAGACTTGCCCATGGTCACACCTAGTAAGCGTTATTGATGGGATTTGATGTTAGCACTGGACTCATACTGTCATGCTCCTATACCTCTATCTCCCTCAACTTATTACATTTATCTCTATGACTCCACCACAGAAGTATCTTGGAATGTAAAGGAATCTAGGGCTGTTACAGAGGCAACTCTTTAATATTCCCAAGAATTCTACTTTAATATCGAGGATGCATGCAGGCCTCCAACCTTATGATACTATCTTAAAGGCTTGGATTCTCCCCAGGGGCCAGAGGAGGGACACATATAGTGTGGTTAAGCCATTTTCACTGGACTTGCACTATCCAAATAACTTATGATAATAGTAGAGGGCAAAGTCTAGGTCTTTTGCTTCCCCTATTTTTTGGCTTACTCCCTTGTAATTCCTCCAGCCTATGGACCATGCGTATTCTTTTCACCAAGAAGGTTGAGCTCAGTAACTCTGCTACATCCCTTTCCTCATCCCTGAGGGGATAGATTCTAAAATACTTTTTTTCTTCAAGAGGTTGATGTTACTATGACACTTCTTTCCTTTCTCTCTGTAGTATGCTGTGTCCTGGAACTCTCAAATTTGAGATGCTAAAGAGGTGCTTTCCTGGGATGCTCATGTCTTTCTAGAAGGCTGGTTTTCTGAAATTGTGGTGCAGGCATTCTTTTCATGCTCTATGAGTGAAAGCACAAGAAAATTTCATATGATTCTACTTCGAAGCTGCCACTAGAAATAGGGGAGGGGATGAAGGTTGGAAGAAACTGTACACATGCATATATCTAGACTCCTCAGTGGTCTCAATGAAGTTTCATTGGTTTTTGGGGAAAAGGGAAAAGGAAATAACTCTGACATTAACTTGATTTTTGAGGCAATTAATTCACCCACAATAGCCTAGGCCATTGAATTCATCAACATGACCTCTTATGCACCACGCCCTCCCCAAAAGAAGCTCACTATACTATTACCTCATTGCATTGATTATAGAACTATCTTGATCAATTCCAATTTGAACCTCAACTGCCAAAAATAGAATAGTTATTAGAACTTAAGCAAACTAAATTTTCTTTCTGAAGAATATTAGAGAACCTGAGTGTGAAGTGGAGAATCTGAGATCTGTTGCTTATTTACTGTATGATGTTGACCCAATTAAGCTCTCTGGGACTGTTTCTGCATTTGAAAAGAGGGGATGGACTAAAATCATACCTAAAACATTTTCCAGATACCTTCCAGCTGTAAATCTTGTGAACTATATACATGAAATCGCCTCCAAATAAATATGTTAATTATAATGATTCAGGAATATTGGGACAGGGGAGGTGGGAAGTTGTTGGTGGAGGTCTATTGTGAGTTACATACTTCATTTAAAACACATACACACACAAATAGAAGGAGAAAAGGATGTCCTGGAACAAAAAGAATAAATCTTCAGGAAATCTTTATCTTTGATCAAGACACAGTAAAATTTGAAGAAATGACTTAATTAAATGGTCTATACCTTCTTTTGTTTTTCTATAGCTAATGGATCACACACTTCTGTGATTTACTCAAGAAAACTCCCAATCAGATCACTGTGTATCATTTTTTGCCTTTTCTGCTTAAGGGAATTCCTAGTATATACAGCAACATTTCAAAACATTTTCTAATAATGGATTTATACTAGATAAGAAAATGAACTCATTATTTGTACTATTAAATTAGATCTATAGTAAAAATATATTAATTTAAGCAGAATTTTTAAAATCTTATAATATACAATAACATATTATTTAGACCTTTCTTATGAAACATTGAATGGATGAGACTAAGAATCCAGTCAGTTAATTCTCTTGCCATTTTCTAGCTCTGGAAATAGGAAATGCAAATGAGTACTTTAAAGGGCATAGTTCAGGTTCATATCTATATAGAAATGAAATGACACTAACAATGAAATAATGTAACCACATATTTCTAACTTATCAAACAGCAGAGTCTTAAACTAGGATAGGGTGACTAGGGCTTTGTACTGGAACATGGAGGTAGGGAGGGGAAGAGGGGTTGACTTGTTTGCTCTTTTGCTGCCATCCAAATGTCTTGAGTTCTTACTTTAAAGTACTGGGCCACATAGATCCTGCTCTTGCCCACACAGATACCACAACCCTTTTCCTTAATCCTCCCTTCCCCCTCTGTCTCCTTTCCATGGTTTCCAAGTGTTGTTACTACAATATTCCTAGAGCCCACCTTCTACCACTAGTGTCTGCCCTTCCAAGTCAATCCTGCTCCATTACTTGCTGTCTTCAATTCCCGCCACCTCTTTCCCAGGAATTATCCAGTGAGATGATACCATGAAGCCTTATTGCTCTTCTTCTGCCTTACTATCCTGTCTCCTGCTTCCCTCTTTTCTCTATTTATTCTGACAGCTTGCCAGGAGATTCACCCAAAGGGTGCAGGACTGTTTTCTGTGCCCCATCAGCTGCCAGAATTCCTAGTTAACAGTTCTGCCAAGTACTCACTATTGGACTCTAAGTACACAGACAACAAGGAATTGAATGCTCACTAGAAAGGGAACTTGTTTTGTAGTAAGTTATGGAACTCAGTCATAGCTCTTCTCTCCTTCAGTCTCTGCCTCATCTACAAATTTTCTGTTCTTCATTAAGATAAAGTAGAGATATCTATCATTCAGGATATTGTAAGATTTCATGATGGGAAAATTGTGTCTAGCGCATAAGTATTTCTGAGAAAAGCTAAGTTAAGTCTTTTTTGATAGTTCACTTGTTTGGGACATAGGTCTGCTTAGAGTTTTAAAGTAGTAGTTACTCCGACTTCAGTTCTGAGACAGCAGTTGAAAGAGAGAGAGTGCACACTATTAAATACTGGAATGAGTGGAGAACACATAATGCTTCAATGATGTGTTTAAAAAGAACCAAAGAACTTTTAAGTAAATTACTGGGGAATATGGATACATAAACTATTCAATGATTATAGGACAATCATAATTTATTTTATATGGATAGAAGATGAGAATTTGGATACAAACGATAAACTATTGTTAGTTGTAGATAGGACCTAAAGTCTGAACTCAGAAAGAAAAGAGAGAGGTTCAAGTTACAATTTCAGAACTGTGTTAAGGAGAGAACATAACTCTCTCAGCAAATAGCCCCCTTCCTGTTGCTGAGAGGAGTAGGTTCAGCTGAGCAGGGGAATAGCAAGAAGCAGAGAAGTCACCCAACACTTCAATTGGTTTGGTTGAGATGTTGTGTGTAATAAGGCATTAATCACAATGTGAATCATATTACCTCAGCCATTGAAGCATCTGCTCAACACAATGGCTGTATTTATCAAGGAACTTTCATGGATAGCTTGACAGAATGAAAGAGAACAGTGAAGTAGATAGTCGCAGTGTCATGAGTTACCATAAACTCATGGGTTTTCCTCATTCATGTCCTCCCTGTTAGGTTTCTGTCAGAGTTCTTACTCCGTGATACTGAATGAATTGGTGGGAAAATATGATCTGGGTATATGAGTGGATTGTGATAGAATTATTATTTCTGCATTTTTTAAAAATATGTGAGTGCCTACAATGTTGTTATTGCTTTGCCTTTTTGCTAAGTAAATGATTATGGATAAAATCTAAATATGTTAACATTGTGAGTGCTTATTTTGAGTAAATGGAAGCACACTCCTGGGCGCTTGAGAGCTAAAAATAGTCACCAGGAGAATGTATTCTATGACAACAGGGTTTCCTTTAGGATTTTGAGATAGTCTGGGTGAAGTCTTGTGGTGGTAGTCTTTTTCTGGGAATTTAAACCAAGGACTATAAGGGAAGAATGGAGAGAGCAAATGTCCACATATCTTGTGAGACACGTGTGAGGTGCTAACAAGGTAGGTGGAAAAACACATCAATACATTAAAAATGAGTTGTTGAATTATTTGGCCATAGCAACCAATGAAATAAACAAAAAGAAATGGACCTCAGCCCTATGTTTCTGTAGTGGTGGTAGTGGCATAGTGGAAAAGTGGTATCAGTCACAAAATCTTTACATATCTATAATATTAACTTAAATGTAGGGATAGTGATAGGAGCTGGACCTATTTTCACTGGCTAAGTAACTCCTGGGTAAGTAAACTCCTTCTATGTGCAGTTTATTACCACCTCTGCAACTTAAATCATCTGACACCTTCCTAGACGACTGAGTCACTTGCCCAGTGTACCAAAGCCAGCATGGGTCAAGAGGCAGGACTTAAGGTCTTCCTGGCTTCAAGATCAGCTCTATCCACTGTGCCTCAATACTCCTTCTTAATTTAAATGTAGGCACTCTAGATATGAGATCATTGTCCAAGGACCAATGAATCAACGTAACGTCAAAGCTGAACCACATCTATACTGATATTTATGGTAAAGAAAAAAACAAACTGCAGGTCAATGTGAGGTTGACTTAAAGGTTCTTCCTGAAGAAGCATAGAAGTTGGAAAAGTTGGTTGCAATGAGTATCAAAAATCAATGAGAAATATATTTTTATGAGCTTCTCGGCTGCCTCACCTTGCAGTGCCTATGAGTATAAATAAAATAGCCCACAGTGTAGGTAACTTTAAGGTTTATAAAGCACTTTAAAAATACCATCTCATTTGATTCATACAACAATCCTGGGAGGTGGGCGCTATTATTATTTTGATTTTACAGATGAGGAAACTGAATTAGATAGAAGTTAAGTGACTTGCTTAGGGTCACACAACTAATTAAGTGTCTGAGGCCAGATTTGAACTGAGGAAATTCAATGATTTCACCATGAGGGGGAATGGTGAAAACTACATTGACTGTGAAAGTAGTCAAAGGATATTAAGAAACTTCATGCCTATATACAATAAATATTTTCTTCCAGGGACAAGTAGGAAGGTACTGGTCATTACTGCACATCTAGCCACATCAGAAAAAAGTAATTGACTATGACTTTTTCATAAATTCAATTTTATTTTACATATTTTAAGTTCTGAGTTCCTCCCTCCCTCCCCACCTACCCATCCCCTACTCACTGACAAGAAAAACAAAACCTGTTAGAAGTATGCATCGTCAAATAAAACAAATTTCCACATTAACCATGTCTTGAAAAAAGAAGAGAAAAAAAAGAAAAAAATATGCTTTAATTTTAATTTGTACTCTGAGTCCATCAGCTTTCTATGTGGAGGTGAATAGCATGATCATTATAAGTCCTTTGGCATTATGGTTGGCAACTGACAAGGAATGACTTCCTTTTTACTGGTATGGTAGCCATAGGAACGGAACATGGCAGAGTGTATATCATGTGGGCCTTGGAGTCAGGAAGACCTCTGGCACTTACTAGCGGTGTGATCATAAGGGCGTCAGTTAACCTTGTTGAGCTGAGTTTCTTTATCTCTGAAACAGAGATAACAACTGTAGTTACTGATTGTTTTGAAGCTCACACATGATGATACATGCAAAGAGCTTTGCAAACTTAAAGTCCAATGAAAAGCTCATATCATTATCATATCATTAGTGAGCTGTCTGAGGACAGTTATTTCATCTATCCAGCAGAAGAAAGAATCAAGATCAAATAAGAAGAAAGAATAAAGATGAAACTAGTCTGAGCAATTGCAACAGTGTTCAAATGACTAAGTTGTAGTTTCAGTGAAAAAGAATAATTCTCCCTGACAAAATCATGGACCCCTGAAGTAAATATTGTATGACATTACATTTACATAACATTTTCCTCATAATAATCTTTGGTTAGCAATAAAGAAGGAAAAGTTAACAATATAAGTATTATTAATCTTTCTCTTACTATATTGAAAAAGTTTGCTGATAAGAAGGGCTAGAATTTGAACACACGTCCAGAGTCCTCTCCATTAAACCAAACTACCTTTTATACAAGCATAATCTTGACCTACTCATATCCTCTACAGACCAGAACAGAAACACTATGGTTTCATGTACATGGTAGAAGGAGGGAGGGGATAGGAATTGGGGAGTAAGTGGTCCAATAACTGACCCTAAAGATTTAATGTGACATTATGGTTTTCTTTTCCTCAAGATAACTTGAGGGAGACATCTGGAAATATAATTCTTTTTCCTTATAGGGTCATAGATTGAGAGAAAGAAGGGTTACAAAGGCTATCTATTTCAATTCTCTCATTATTTCAAGTTGAAGAAACTGACACTCATGAAGGTTGAGTTGCTTGTCCAAGGTCGCAGAAGTAGTATATTCCAAATGCAGGATTTGAACTCAGGGTTGCTAACTCCAAAACATGCTGCCTCCCTTAATAAATCTACTTGCAGTTTTAAGTAACATGAATTTTTAAACTTTTGGCTAAAATATATTTATATTATGTACAATATTATTTATATATATTCACATGACATATAAATATATAATATAAAATAAAATATTGGCTCTGAACTTTATATTGCTGTCAGCTTTGTATGCCTATATAATGGAAGTCTCATGTTTTCTAGATAAACCATATGTAGGGTATCTCAAAAGTCTTAGTGAAGTTTTCAGCTATTAACATTTAAAATTGCATTAAGACTTTTGGGACACCCTGTATAATATGACAGAACTACCTGACTGATGACAAGACAATGATTTTTTTTAAATTTAGTGTAGCATACCCCTAGAATATATTAGCTTACTGAAACTGTACAATATTCAATAAAAGCTTTTTAAGACTTTGGAAAACTCATTGCTGAAAATTGAAAAGTTAGAAAACCGCTAATTCATTTTGAAATTTATTAGAGGAGTAAATTGAATTATTATAAACAATAAAAAATGAAATAAAAGTCATAGATCACAAACGAGCATGTCTTCGTTTTCATAAAATGCTTGATCTCATTTGGAAAAGCTGAATTTGATTAATTTAAATTATGCACCAACCTGTTTTGCTGTGTTCCAAACTGTGTATAGCTTCTGAGACGAACTTTTGGAGAAATGGTCTATTTCTTTCACAATGATTCTGCTAATGAAGATCTTAACATTTTCACATGAAATGAACAGTAGCAACTATCACTAATACATTGTTTAAAATACATAAAAATATAAGAAAATGATTTGATTTCCTCAAGCCACGGTGGAAGGTTTTGTGATAAGTAATTTTTGGACACTGTATATTCTTTGAGCGATATCATGTGGAAAAGTTACCTGCCCTAGTGACCTCCAGTCCAAGCTGGCACTACCAATGTAAATGTGCTGTTTGTCAACGATCCAGAAGGATGATTGGAGCCGACCTTTGTTGTAAGCGTTCATGTCTATGTATGTCACCTCCGCACCTAGGAGTTCAAAGAGATAATATCAACAATCTTTATTTTAAAATTCAGTACTTAAGATAAATAATCTAATTAATCGAAACAAGCTACAGAATTCTCAAAGCTTTCCATCAAGCACAAATAGTAAAACAGTGAAAAGAAGACATGTTAGTACATGGGAATCAATGAATATTATATAGAATGCGAAGCCCCAGCGTGGGAAGGGACCTCAGAGCTTATCAACAACCTAGTCCAGAGCCTTGACCATAGCTACTATTCAATAAATATTTGGTAAATTAATTTGAATCACCTTATCTAAACTCCTCACTTTTTGTATGATGTAACAGAGGAGGCAGTGAGTTGTCTTGGAAAGACTACTGGGTGAATCTAGAGGCAGTTAGGTGGTGTAGTAGATAGCATTCTGGGCCTGGAGTCAAGAAGACCTGAGTTCAAATCTGCTTTCAGACACTTACTAGCTGTATGTCACTGGGCAAGTTACTTAATCTCTGATTGCCTTGGTGTCCGCATCTGTAAAGTGGGGATAATAGACTGTCGTGAGGATACAGTGAGATGATAATAATTGTAAAATATAGGCTCCAAATAAACGTTTAAAAACCAACCAAATTGGATTCTTGACCCACCTATAAAAGTCATGTAAAATTTATCTGCTCTTTTTATTATTGCACATTTTCTGTTCCCTTCTCTTATTGAGTACAGATTGGGCTTCTAAATTCCCTTTTTTCTGTACCAAGATTCCAAGATGCATGTTTCCACAGGATATTCGATATCTTGTGCTGTTTTCTCACCTTTCTGGCATACTAAGATGCATAACCCTGGCTCCTAAATTATTTCCACATCTAGTAATATAGCAACAATACTGTGTGCCTCTGGAAGGTATCCTCAATGCTAACAGAAACAAAATCACCATGTCTGTATCATTACTCTGCAATGTAATTGCATTGAATTTGTCTTGTGTACATTCAAGTCAGTTTAAGATATTTATTAAGCATCTACCTTGTATTGTTTTTGTTTTCAGTTTTTTTTTTGGAGAGGGGAGGGCAGGGCAATTGGGGTTAAGTGACTTGCCCAAGATCACATAGCTAATAAGTGTGTCAAGTGTCTGAGGCTCGATTTGAACTCAGGTCCTCCTGACTCCAGGGCCGGTGCTCTATTCATCGCACCACCTAGCTGCCCCAGCATCTACCTTGTATAAGATACTTCATCAGGCTCTAGGGACACAAAGCCAAAAATGAAACTGTAACTGTCCTCAAGAAGCTTATATTGGGTGGGTAGGTGGGTGAGGGGTGGAAAACATGTACATAGTTAAGCAAATATAAGGTAGCAAGTGAAAGGGACTGGGAAAAGCTCAGATAAACAACTTCAAGAAAAATTGAGAAGGGAGAAAGTCTACAAATCTGGGGGCAATCAGCGAAAGCTTCATAAAGTTGTGTAATGTGTCTGCATAGTGTAGATGTTAACAATATAGATTAAAGGCACAATACTTGTATATTGAGTTAAAATAGGCTGTGTATTACAACTCATTATGCTAAGCTAACTCCCTAAATACAGCTTTTCAAATTGACTTTTGGTTCTAGCCACAGAGAAAACTCAAGTTACCATAAAAAAATAGAAAATCTAATTACTCATGAAAGGTGAGATCTAAAGTTCATTTGAAAAGTCATTATGCAGACTGAGGTATATAAGGCTAAAGGAGAGGCTGAAAAAATCAAATGACCCAAAAGGAGTCAGAAGAAATATGAGAAAATGAAGAAGGAAAACAGTGGAGGTGAATGCAGGGGTTCACACAAGATTATAATTATTTTTTAATGAAGTCTGAAGTTTATTGTGTCCTGCTAAGATTGAGCCCTTCATCTATTGTGAAGTATATGAAAGGAAATTTCAGAGCAGAAAAGAAAGAAATAATGTGCACCTATAACTACTAGACATGTTTCAAGAAAAGAAACTAAATGCTTGAGTGTCCACCTGGAAATCTCATTACTTGTAAAGGACACTTATTAATTTCATTGATCGTTACTTACACTCAATGTAGTTGACTACCTTGC
Source organism: Phalanger gymnotis (assembly GCA_028646595.1). Lineage (NCBI taxonomy): Eukaryota > Metazoa > Chordata > Mammalia > Diprotodontia > Phalangeridae > Phalanger > Phalanger gymnotis. The sequence continues at coordinate 227,287,078 of CM053626.1, forward strand.
ATCTATTTGGTGACATCTCTGCTTTGCCATTCCTCTCAGCAAAGGACAAAGTACATTATTTAATTTAAAGTTAAATTTACAAATCATTTCTGGGATTTCTCTGTTGATTTTCTACATGAATAACCTTCATATTTCCTTGTGATATTTGCATGTGAAAGGAAACAAAATGAAATCCTTAGTGTTTGCATTTTAGTCTTGAATATAAAATATCACAGTAATTGTATTAAGTCTGCAATGTTAATTTTTTAAAAAAAACCTAGTGTTGACATATTTTAATTAGCAAGTTTTGTTAAACATAAAAATATGGGTTTATTCTTTTAGATAATGCCTTTAACAACAATATATGTAGATGGTTCTTTCACAGAATCTCTTTGAAGGTTAGACATTTATTTAATAAGCAAACAATTATTTTAACATTAATTTTTAAAAGATTTGAGAAACTTCACTTCTCCATTTTCTTATTTTAAATGTCTTCCACAATTTAAATAGGGGAAAAAATATAGTACCACATCTTGAGCCATATATATCATGACCCTCTTGAGAGATTCTTACTTCCTTGATTGATGACACATATTGCAGCTACTGTGGGCAAAGCACCATCAAATATTCAATATCCATCAGAAAACTGGTAGATTGTAAGTGCTGAAACTTATTTTTTGATCTGATTTGTCACTTATTTAACTGATAGATGAAATTTTCGATAGAGCCCTTTGATTATCAAGAAATATGAATTTGATATACTATGCAACACATAGTGCTTGTGCTTACTTTTTGGTTGCCAAAATTTTATTAATAGCTTAAAAACTATCATTTTAACAGCTTTGTTATATACCAAAGAATCACAAGGGAGCATGGAATTTAGAACAAAAATACCAAGATGAGCAGAATGGATTAAGCTGTTACTTAAAGATGAACAAGAATAGTCACAGCTCTTGATAGGCAACACTAATGGAATCCCAGCAGTGGATAATTACAGAGTCTCAGGGTTGGAGGGGCCTTCAGTGGCTGTCTGGTCCAATTACTACCTGAAAAATCTCTTCTGCTTTATATCTGACAAATGGTCATCTGGCCTTTTCTTGAAGACCTTCAAGGAAAGGTCTAACATCCAAGAGGAGCCCACTATTTTGGGACACTTCTAATAATAAGTTTTTTCCTTATATGAAGCTTAAATTGACCTATCTTCATCTTCTACCAGTGTGTACCCCCTAATTGAGCTAAATATTTCCAATTCCTTCAACCAATGAATCAATCAACAAGCATCTACTAAACACCTATTTGCTAGACATTAGAAATTCAAAGACAAAAATGAAGGATTCCCTTTTCTTGAGGAGTTTATATGCTATTTGGGGTAGAAGAACATATAGTCAGTTAACTAGCATTTATTAGGCACCTACTATTTGCCAGGCATTGTGCTAAGAGTCATATAAATATAAGAATTTTAAAAATACAAAGTAAATAAAAGCTAATTATTGGAGAAGCACTAATAGCTGGATATGTTAAGAAAAGTCTGAAGTATGAGGTGGCACTTCAATTGAGATTTGGAGGAAGCTAGAGATTCTAGGAGTCAGATGATGATGAGGGAGTCTGTGTCATGACGACAGGGAGAGGGAAGATGGAGGATCTTCTGTGAGGAACAGCAAGAAGGTCAGTTTGACTAGACCATAGAGTGTGTGAAAGGAAATAATTAGGAATAAATCTAAAATATTAGGAATAAGAAAGGTAGGCTGGGACCAGGTTGTAAAGAACTTTTAAATGCCAATGGTGGGAAGCCACTGAACTTTCATGAGCAAGCTAATGTCAAATTTGGATCTTTACTTTATATCTTTGGATCTACTTTAGGAATATCATTGTGGCAGCTTAATGCAGGATGGATTAGAGAGAAAAGAGACTGGAAGGCAGGAACACTGACTTCTAGGATACTATTGCAATAGTTCAAGGGAGATGTGATGAGAGCCTGAAATCCAACTTATCCTTTTACAGTATTATCTGGAGGTCTTTTGCCATCCTGGCTGTCTTCATCTGTATTCTTTCTAGCTTATCAATGCCCTTCCTAAAATGTGATGCCTAGAATTGAACACAGTCCTCTTGATGTGTTCTAAGTAGGGCAGTGTACACTAGAATTATCTCCTTAGTCTTGAACGTGGGCAGCTAGATGGTGTAGTGGATATAGCACTGGGCCTGGAGTCAGGAAGAGCCAAGTTCAAATCCACTCTCAGGAAGACTCACCTTCCTGAGTTCTAATTTGGTTTCAGATACTTGATAGTTGTGTGACTCTGGGCAAGTCATTTAAATTTGATTGCCTCAGTTTCCTCATCTGTCAAATGAGCTGGAGAAATAGGAAACCACTCTAGTATCTGCCAAGAAAATCCCACATGGAGTCATGAAGAGTTAGACACAACTAAAATAACTGCACGATAACAAATAAGAGCTGATGAGCAAGATGGTCTTAGAACAACCTGGGAAGACTTATATGCAAAATGAAGTGAACAGAACCAGGAAAACATCGTATTAAGTGATAGCAATATTGTATGATGGTCAACTGTGAATGACTTATCTAGTCTAATCAATACAATAATCCAAGACAATTCCAAAGGACTCATGGTGGAAAATGCTATCCACCTCCAGAAAGAGAACTAATATTTTATTTTTTGCAACATGGATAATCTGGAAATGATTTACACGATTTCATATGGGTGATTGACATCACATTCCTTGCCTTTTCAATGGGTGGCAGAGAGGCCAGAAGGGCGGGAAAGAATTCAGAACTCAAAATGTTTTTAAAAGAATGTTAAAAATAAATGATAAATTTATCTTAAAAAGGTTCTCTTACAAGAAGGTATATTCTAGGCATACACCAAAACTACAGATAATAATAACCATATTTGTTTTATTATCTTTGTATTCTCAGCAATGTATTGATTGCTGATCAGAACCTAGAACTAGTTATGGTTGCAGCCCAAGTTAGCTGCCAAATTTATAGGCATGTTTAGATATAAAACCACTCAAGGCATTTATATGAAATGTAAGTTTATAGAATTATCTTTCAAGTTATATCTATGTTAAACTTTCAGCTATATTTTAATTTTCTACAAAGATAGAACTACTTCTTTATAAAGTAGAGGCAAATACTATACAAATTTGGAGAGAGGTTATTGAATATTTCTGAAAAGTACCAATAATCTGATATTACCAATTTTCTTGCATACAGAACTTTTAAAAGTCTCCATCTTGATTTTGCATGTTTAATTATAAAATGTTCAAAATATTTGCTTCTGTATTAAAATCTTTCATCACAATTGTCCACCAAGATCCAATTTCACAATTCCTCTGCTGACAAATTATTTATTGTAGTATACAAATGATGCTGTTCTGATCCACAATAATTAAGAAAATAGAATATAAGATTCAAACATGTCCAGTGAATTGCTATAGTGGAAATTGTCTGAGCTTATGTTATTTCCAAGTTCATCTCTAAAAGGTCATCTATTGAAAGCATTTTGCTCTCCATTGCTTAAAGATTATAAATGGAGCTCCAAGTGCATGATTAAAGAGATTAAGCTATCATTAATAACTCTCCTTTGGAAGTCCTTGAAAATTAAGGAGGTTACATTTAGTAATCTCTAAAGTTCCATCTAACTCTAACAGTCTGTGATCCCATGCTGAATGTAAGATATACAAATTAGATCTATTATTACAAGGAAAGCTTTCTCCATCAGAATATATTAAATTGCTTGAGCAACTAGAAAAGTCACAACTGAGCTATTTTTGGGTGCCTTAGTTTGTATCAACAAAGATACATTTAGAATTCAAGAATTCATTTAGAAGAATCAAGACTTTACAACTCACAGGAAAAATTAAAGAATAAACTTTCATTGGCATTATGGTTTCTTTGGTTTCAAATGAAATGATCTCATTCAGTCAAAATAATTAGACAAACCTTTAAGAAGATTAACTATATAGTTTATATGTGTAACTTGACTCTCAAGGTGGGAAAAAATAATTTACATTTTAAAATATCTACTCAAATATCCCCAATTCAATTATGTTAAAATTTGCAGAAGTGATCCCCTAAGAAAGGCCATCACTTCATAGGTTTGGCTTGGCAAGAATAGGAAATATATGCATGATCTATAATATTCTAAACATGGGGAATTACCAATGAATGTTGGAAGTTCCTCCACCAACACAAATCACAATATCATTACTTAAAAAAAAGCTAAGCAGAGATATTCACTATGACGTTTCTAAAATTTTGTTGCATTTCCAAAAATAAATCAGAGTAATATTCGAACAGATAAATTCCTATGTATAATTTGACACCTAGGTGGGAGTTAGTGGGTTCCCTCCTCTCTCTTAGAGATTGTCAAGCATTCTCTGGATGATCATTTGTCAGGTATTTTCTTGGATATTCTTTCATTTGTGGATTGGACTAAATGGCTTTTGGTCTGTTGAGTCCATCTCAATTCTCAGATTCTGTGATTCTAGTATCTTACTAATTTATTTTTATATTTTGCTAATCACTAATTAATTTAGCTTTGTTTCTCCCTCCTCAGGATTGAGGAGACTACTTCTTTCAACTCATGCTGTAGTTTTTTAAACTTTTACTCAAAATACCTTATGGGACCAGATGGTAACAGCTTTCTATAGCTTTGGGGCAGCTAGACATCAAAAGATCTTGGAGGCTGCCTTTCGCATTTGCTAATGGCTTAACTCCATCATAACCATAAGTACTGTATTTACTTTGATTCACTGCCAGACTTATTAATGGCTTGCCCTTTTCTCTGTTTCCTTAGTTCCTAGATTTTTCTGCCTCTCCATATGGTTGCTGAAAGATTACAATAATAACAATAATAATAATAACTAGTTTATATTATGTCATATATCTTACATATGTTAACAAGTCAGTGACTTTAACACCATGCCTGGCTAGCCTGGTCTGTGGGACTAACGTATTTTCAAAAAGAATAACTTTCTTTGGCTGGAATTAGGTTATCTCAAGGATGATTTAAAGAACTAGAAAAGAATTGTTAGTCTAAAAGAGACATGTCTACTGAGATATATAAGACATTTTTGAAACAAAAACCAAAGAGGGAAACTATAGATAAACTGAGACTTCCAAGCCCTTGCCACTTTAATGACCCAATCCCAACTCTCATGAATAATTGATTCAAGGAAGTGAATACTCTCAGAGCAAATTCTTTTAAAATATATATTTTTATTTTTACATGTAAAAATAAGTTTAACATTGATTTAAAAAATTTTGAGTTCAAAATTCTCTCCATTCCCTAGCCCCCCACATTGAGAAGGCATGCAATTTGATATAGGTTGTACATGTGCAATTATGCAAAACATATTTCCATATTAGTTATGTTGCAAAAGAAACACAGATGAAAATATAAGAAAAATAAAGTACATGAAAAAGTATGCTTTGATCTGCATTCAGACTCCATCAGTTCTTCCCCTAGAGATGGATAGCAGTTTTAATCATAAGTCCTTCAGAATTGTCTTGGATAATTATATTGCTAAGAATAGCTAAGTCTTCATAATTGATCAATATTGCTGTTACTGTATATAATGTTCTCTTGGTTCCGCTCATTTCACTTTGCATCAGCTCACCTAAGTCTTTCCAGCTTTTTCTGAGAGCATTTCATATATTATATATAATATATATACACACACACACACACACACATATATATATAAACAAACACACACACATATATATAATAAAATTTCTTATAGCACAATAGTATTACATCATAATCATATATAATAACTTGTTTAGCCATTCCCCAATTGGTGGATATCCTATAATCTTCAATTCTTTGCCATCACTAAAAGAGCTACTATGAATATTTTTGCATATATAGTCCTTTTCTTTTCTTTTTTTTATCTGTTTTAGATACAGACCTAGTAGTAGTTTGTTTTTGTTTGTTTGTTGTTTATTCTTCATTCTTGAAGGCCATGACATCAGGAAGATGATACCATGACTTGCAAATGAATTGGATTTAAGTGAAGAAGGGCTGTGCAAAGTCACTAGTCTCACTCTTTCTCCCCTCCCCCGATTATCTATCTATCTATCTATCTATCTATCTATCTATCTATCTATCTATCTATCTATCTATCTATCTATCTATCTATCATTTTTAGTTTTTGGCATTGATTTTCCCAAGAGTTTGAATTACAAATTTTCTCCCCATTTCTACCCGCCCCCCTCCAAGATGGCATACGTTCTGGTTGTGCTGTTCCGCAGTCAGCCCTCTGTTCTGTCACCCCAGTCCCCCTCAGCCACTTTTACCTTACTTTCTTGTAGGGCAAGATAGATTTCTATGCCCCATTGCCTGAATATCTTATTTCCTAGTTGCATGTGAAACCTTTATTTTTTTTTTGAACATCTGTTTTTAAAACTTTGAGCTCCAAATTCTTTCCCCTCCTCCCTAAGAAGGCAAGCAATTCAACACAGGTCACATGCATATCATTATGTAAAACCCTTCCACAACACTCATGTTGTGAAATACTAATTATATTTTGCTCTTTCCTATCCTATCCCTCTTTATTCAATTTTCTCCCTTGCCCTGTCCCTTTTTGAAAGTGTTTGTTTTTGATTACCTCCCCCCCATCTGCCCTCCCTTCTATCATCCCCCCTCTTTTTTATCTCATTACTCCTTCTTTCCTGTGGACTAAGATACCTAATTGAGTGTGTATGTTATTCCCTCCTCAGGTCAAATCTGATAAGAGCAAGATCCACTCATTCCCCCTCACCTGCCCCCTCTTTACTTCCTACAGAACTGCTTTTTCTTGCCACTTTTATGCAAGATAATTTATCCCATTCTATCTCTCCCTTTCTCCCTCTCTCAATATATTCCTCTCTCATTCCTTAATTTGATTTTATTTTTTTAGATATCGTCCCTTCATATTCAACTCACCCTGTGCTCTCTGTCTATATATACATATGTATATTCCTGTCAGCAACCCCAATACTGAGGTCTCATGAATTATACACATCATCTTTCCATGTAGGAATGTAAACAAAACAGTTCAACTTTAGTAAGTCCCTTATGATTTCTCTTTCTTGTTTA
>CM053626.1:227294656-227312201 GCA_028646595.1 Phalanger gymnotis
CATCCTGAACTTCAGAGCAAAATACAAGCAAACTACTAACATCAACAGACAAACCTTGTCTGATTCAAATCCCAATATATAGTTACCAGAGTTCAACAAAGTCTCAGCATCTGGGTTTACAAGCTGGAGGGCTCCTTAGCTACAGCTGCCCCGAGTCTCAACATCAACACCATCTCAAGAGCCCTTAAACAAATTACAAACAGACCCAATATAATTCATAGTTACCAACATCTAGGCTCAGCCTGAGAGCTCAGAACAAGGGCTGGCCCAGAGTCATGCGCCACCACTGCTTTGGCAAAGAGCTCCAAGGAAGAAGAGGCCAACCCCTGGCTTTTATATCTTTTTCAGGGTCAGGGGTGAGTCATACATGCGACTCACCCACGTGACCTAAAATCGTCACAAAGAGGCAGACTTAAACCCACGTGGTCTAAGGTCTCTGCTGTCCCAGACATGTAAACTAGGCCCTCCCTGGGGTTCGCCCCACCTTGGGTCCCACCTCAGTCATCAATCCACACCCACATAGGTTTCACACCTAATAGTGGTTTGGGCCTGGGGCTTAGCATTACTCAAAGCAAACAACAGCCAAACTCTTCAAGGGCACTAAGTGCTAAGGAGCCCATTTTGCTTACCAACACAATGTCTAAGGCCAGATTTGAACTCAGATCCTCCTGACTCCCAGGCCGGGGCTCTATCACTGGACACCTAGCTGCCCCAAGATCAGGGACTATCTTTTGCCTTTCTCTGTATCCCTAGGACTTAGCACATAATAAGTATTTAGTAAATATTTGCTGATTTATAGAAGGACATGGATAAGAAATCCAGGACAAGTTGTGATTTTCACTGGTCGACAGACTCCTCACCTTAATGATCATGGGTGCATTAAAGTATCAAAGTTCCAAGGGTTATTTTCTCACTATGCACATTTACAAATTCCACTCCAACACAGGTTAAAAGAAGTGGTCTCTGACCTCAAGGACGTTGTCATCTAGATCAGTAGCTTTTTATCATCTTATCAATCTCTACTTATAACTGAGGGCTATTGTCGTTTAATTCTGCTTTCATATTCATGGCATCTCAATTTGATCTGGTTTTGTTCAGCTGTTTCTGAGGGCTGAATTTTATGTCTACATGAGTAGGAAAGCCAAAAAAATGTTTTTTGGTCCTTCCTTCTGCTTCTGACCCTCCTCATAATCTCAAGCTTGCGTTATTTGGACTTCTTTCATTTCCTGGGAGCTATTTTCTTTACTCAAATGAAATATAAGTATTAATAAAGAAATCTAAAAGGGGCAGGACTGCACAACTCCTCGATCTTCCATAGGGAGTCTTTTGTTCTACAATAAAAAGCATTTCTGAATAAACATAAAAGGGTTTTCATAAATTGTTCCATCATAAAGTTATTCAATTCCACTTAATAATGGAACTGCGGGAAAATTACAGTGCTTCTAAAAATATGAAAGTTCACCATGGGAGGTATTAGCTAACATATTAGTTTGTGTGTTCTGATGCTTATTCTCTTCTTAGTTCACAAATTCTTCCTTTTCCAATGCTTGAGTTAGAGAAAGTTAATCACAGCTTGTGAAATCTGTTCTTAACTGAAATTTGTCAGTAAAGACTTCAGCTTGCTGCTTGTTTCACCTTCAAATGACAGCATGAAACTGACAGAAAAGAAAACTTCCAGGAGGGAGAGTACTTTGTATTCATCCATAGGCAAGTAGCAGACAGGTGAATCAATGGTTTGAGTGGTGTGGGCACATCCTCCACAGATGCAGAGCACAAGCTTCATTCCAAGAGACTTGTTTACGTCTTCTCATAAATCCTCATTGGACATGGACAATCGTCTATGGGGAATTTATAAGAAATCTTTTTTCTTGTTTTTGTATCTCTAGGGTAGTGATGTATGGCTCTGAATGTCTATCTGTTTTCTTAATTTAAACTACATGACAGTTTACTGCTTTTGCTAGACATATAGTCCCTGGATGAAGTCTATGACACTACTCACATCGATCATCTTCAGTAACATGCTACGGCTTGTTTTCATCTACCATGTCTCTATAAAAATAGCTCAGGTTATATAGTACTTTTAGTATTTTCCTCATTATAGTCCCATGGGATAGGTGATATAACATTAATATCCCTGCTTTATAGATGAAGAAACCAAAGCATACAAAAAATTTAAATCCAAGTCAAATCCTTCTTCTGCTGACAGATTTTCAAATACTTGAAAGATGGCTCTCATATCCCTCCTTAATCTTCTCTTCTCCAGTTAATCATTCCCAGTTTCTTCAACTGATCCTTACATGGAATGTACATAATAAATAACTGAGAAGTCCTCTTCTATAATAATTGCCCTTCTCTGGAAATGCTGTCTTATATATTTGAATCTCCTACAGTCATTAGAATAGTACCTTTTATATGCTCAATAAATTTTATAAAAAAAAGCCATGTCACTGTGGGAGGAGAGAAATTAAAACAATGTATATTAACATAGCAGGATTGGGCATTCAGGGTTTGGTGGTTGGAATAATTTTTAAACTTTTTTCTCCTTTATATTCATATATAAAGATGCAATATGGCATAACAGATATATAGCAAAACCTTTTAGGTTAGGATCACCTGATTTCAAGTACTGCCTCTGACAACTATTAACTGAGTGACATTGGTCATGTCATTTAAATTCTTAGTGGACCTAGTCAAATATTTAATTCTGTAAGTAGCAGAGAAGGTGCTGATGTACAGTGGTAAAAGAAGTTACTCACAATGTACTCACAATACTCAACTGTAATGAAGTCAAAGGTCTGGCTGTAAAGGCAGGGTCAAAATTACCCCACTACATTTAGCTATGATACCTTTATCAGGTGAGAACATGCCTCAATTAATGTAAATTAATTAGTAAATCAATGACTTTAGATTAAGTGGAAGAAGTCCTTGAAAACCTTTGTATGAAATAGGGCAACATGGGAGGTCTATTCACATAGTCTGAAGGGCATGGTCATGGACTACGAAGCTTGTATAAAACTAGGGAATTAGTTCAGAATTAAAGAAAAATTTGAGCATGGAAAGAGGAGAGAGTGCATTCCTTCTATGCTCTTATGAAAAAATCAACTGGGGGCAGGGGTAAGGCAAGAGAAGAGCTCTAGACCTTGGACTTTGTCTTGTTCTTCTCCCCTACCCCTGGTTCAGAAGAGGAACTTTAGTGAACTCTAGAGGTCTGGAGGATCTCTCATCATCATGCTACCTCAGGAACTAATCAAGAGCCCACCAGTAAAGCTCTACCACACCTAAAAGAAACATGTTGAAGACTCCAATGACATGACCGCTAGGAGCCATGAGTTACCCTTCTGTCAAAAGCCGGGTCACTGTCTACAAGTGATCCCACTTTCCCCTAGACTCTTTATGTGCTAGTGTGAGAGTTTGTCACAGACTTCTAGGGAGATGTTTTGTAGCAATTATTCTTACCATATCACTTTGGTAAATGTCTTTACTAAAGACTAATTAAGTCTGCCTTACTAAATGATATCAACTCATAGTCAGGGCAGGAAACACATTGATGGGGGTTATGTGGAATTAGAAAATTCACAGCCTATCCCCTCCAGGCTAATTCCATAGGTGAGCAAAGTGGAAGCCATGATCTGGAGATCTGACTTGTCAATGTGACTGGAAAGTAGGAGTTGAGTTAGTAGCTCTGGAACATGAGACATTACGAAAAGTGTTCTTGTCCCTGTTCAGACAATAACCTCATATTCTATGTCTGTAAGTAGAAGGACTACCACAGTTAACTTTCTGCTGAACTTTTTATTGCAGTTACTAACTGCACTGCTATAGAGGAAAGAAGGAAATACCCTTTGGAGAGAGAAGAAACAGGAACTGAGCTCAGAAATAATGTCCTGAAACAAACGAAATACAGGAACAGGCAGTAATTTCACAAAATACCCAAGACCTAATGCCACCTGTAAAATGTCTCCATAGCTAACTCATCAACAAGAATTAATTTATTAAAGGCATCAATTGTGTGCCAGGCAATGTGCTAAATACTGCGGATTCAAAAAAGGCAAAAAATAAAAATAAAACAAAAACCCAGTCCCTGCTTTCAATGAACTCATAGTCTAATGGGGGAAACAATATGCAAACGACTATGTGCAAACACGATGGTTTTACGTTATATAATCTCTTTTTATGTTGTCCCATCCAGTCAGCATGATTTCATGATTTTCTCCAGCTTTGTTCCATAGCATACGAGTAGGTATGAAGTCAGTAGATGGTGGGAGTAATCCAAGGCTTAGGTTTGATAGGATAAGCTCTCTAATAGGACAAGAAGATGAATGACTCAAGAAAAGAGAACAGTTTATTGTTAAACTGATTCACCCAGGGTTCAAGATGGGGAAAGAGAGTGTAGCCAACACAAGGGTAATGATGGTCTGTGGAAGAAATCCTAATAAGTTTCTGTCACATATAATTTGAAAAACACTGTCCTAGATACCATTTTTTAAAAAATCAGAAGAGCATTCTCTACTCCCTTCGTACTCCAAAGCTTCATAGTAGTCAGGAAGTCAAGAAATGCTTGTTATATACCTGATACAAATGTAAGAGGAAGATGGTAAATTACCACATATTATTTGGAGCTAAGGAGGTTTAAGCATCTTGTCTAAGGTCTAAAGCAAGTAATAGATCTGGGATTAAAATCTAGATCCCATGGTTCTAAATTCAGTAGTCTTTCAATTTACCTCTATATGCCTCTATTTCTAAAATGGAGATAATTTTAAGCCTAATAATATTTCTTTCTCATGATCCATTGCTTTTTCCCCTATCCAATCTCACATATGTCACTGAATGCCAGAATTTTCCAAATGGCTTTTATTCTCTATCACTTTAAACATAGTTATGGCAAAGTCAAAACTCATCTTTTTTTCAACATTCCTCTGGCCCTAAGTACCCATATCCCCTTTGGCAGTACCACATTCTCATTTGTGAGCTGAGCCGGAAACTCTGCTATTACCTTGGGAAATTTCTTCTCTCTGCCTCTGACCCTGACTGATTCCCAAACTTGCTCCTTCCTTCTATGCATCATCTCTCATACTGAGCTTTACTTTCCCCTTCCTCACTTCCATGCCCTCCCTCAAGCAGGATAATTTCATCACAAGCTCTTCATTGATTTATAGCATACAGCCCTTAAACAGCTATGCTTGAAAAACACGTCTTGATTATTAATGGCCTGTGAATTGTCTGAAAGGAAATTTAATGACCTATGAATAGAACTGATGTTTTACATAAATGTTAGTTTTCTTTATTTTAGGGATTTGGTAGACTTCTCACATGAATACAGAGATCCTGCCACTTCTAGGTCCAAAGGGTTAGAGATAAAATACTGGTGACAAGTCTAGGAAAGTGGAACTAGGCTAGAAAAAAAGAGTCTTCTGCTTAACAGGAACGATAGGGAATTGCTTCTTAGAGGGATTAAAGGAGGAAATTGTGTAAAGGCTAGGTAGTAGAGATGAAAGTTAGACAGGGAGAAAAGAGTCTGGTTATTGAAGATACTTGTTTGCCCTCTGGAAGCTTCTCCGAGCACAAGAGTTCCTAACTTTGATCTTGTCTGGCTGTTCATGGCCCATCTTTGAATCTAACTCAGTTTAACAAGTGACACAAGAATGGGAAGGGCTGGAAATCAATAATAGTGAAAAATCACACCCCTTGATGCCAGAATTTTATGGAGGAGATAATAAGTACATGTAAAGCCATATGCAAAATAGTTTTTAGGTGATTTCTTAGGGAATGAGGTGAGTCACTGCTAGTGGAAGTATGAGAAAAGGCATCATATAGAATCAATCAATAAATGTTTATTAAGTGCCTATTATGTGCCAGGCACTGTGCTAAGCACTGAGGATACAAAAAGGCAAAAAGACAGTCCCTGCCTTCAAGGGGCTTACAATCTAATGGGGGAGACAACATGCAAACAAATGTGTGTGTGCAAAGCAAGCTATTTTAAAGGACAAATAGGAAATAAGTAACAGAGAAAATGCACTGGAATTAAGAGGAATTGGGAAAAGCTTCTCGTAGAAGGTGGGATTTAAAGGAAACTAGGAAAGTCAGTAGTTGGCATGAAAGAGGGGGAGAGTTCCAGGAATAGGCAATGCCCAGAGAAAATCCTAAGAGTTGAGAGATGGAGTTTCTTGTTCATGGAACATCCTGGAAGCCAGTGTCACTGGATTGAAGAATGCATGTTGGGGAATAAGGTCTAAGAAGACTGGAAAAGTAGGAGGGGGCTAGGTTATGAAGGGCTTTGAATGCCAAATACAATAGTTTGTATTGGAACCTGGAGGCAAGAGTAAGATAGTGCTAAGACAGAAGGGAAATCTTGAAACTAGGGATTTTAAGAGCCAGAAGTGAGAAGAGAATTCATTTTAGACAGAGGGGAAGATGGAGGAAGGGAGATTAGCCAGTAGAAGCAAGGAGATGGGAGATGGAGTGTTATGTAACAGAAGCAGAACTAGAGATCGGTATGACAAAATGGGTGAAGGGGTGTGATAATAAGTCTGGAAAGACAGACTGGACCCAGATTGTAAAGGGCTTTAAAAGATAAATGAGTATATATTTGCTCCCACAGGTAATAGTGAGTTATTGAGGTTTACTGAGTTGGGGGGAGATGGTAACATTGTTTCAGCTAATGGTAAAATAGCAGTTAGGTGGCATTATAGAGTGCTAGACCTGGAGTTAGGTAAACATGAATTCAAATCCAGCCTTAGACACTTACTTAGATACTTAGCTGTGTGATCCTGAATAAGTCACTTAAACTCTGTTTCCTTCAGCTTCCTCATCTATTTCTCAAGGTTGTGAGGTTCAAATGGCATATTTGTAAAGTACTTAGTATGGCACCAGGCATATAGTAAGCACTACATAAATGGGTTAGTTATCATTCTCATCATCATCATCATTACTGTCATGTTTTCTTTGAGCCAATTAATGATTTAGGCATCCAATTAGCTTTATAAAATACAAAATTTCCCTGTGAGATGTTCTCCACAAGGAAATAGATGCCCTGTAAACCTCACTCAGCAGTACTTTTACAGGGTTTTACATGTGTTAAGATGTTTACATAACTACCAAGAGCCAATTTTAGGGGAGCTCTGAATATGAGTATCCTGGGATTGGGACTGTCTGGTTGCTGCTTTAGAGAACTTTTTGGTTGTCCTTTTAAAATCACAAGGTGCCATAACTCTTGAGGCTCCCAAATTCATATTCAATTCAGATAGCTAAAAGCCAGAGAGCACTGCAATAACATCTGGACACAACATTATTATCTGGTACTAAGCTGCCACTTCTAACTGGCAACTGACCCTTTTCAAATCACATTGGAGAAAGGTACTAGGGGTGACTTTCCAGACTTGACAGCTAACATGTGGGCATGTAGAAAATGAGAAAGAAAATTATTTGCTCAAATCTGCCTTCATGTTAATCTGTGGCAGGTGCACCATATGGAGTTACCACTTGTGGGGTTGGTGGCAACAGTGAAAATGTAAGGTCATGTGGGGAGTTCCAAAGCTGTCAACTGCTTATGAGACTGCTCACCCTGATACCTTCACGTCTGCCTCTGCCTTTGTCTACATCCCACTCATGCAGAAGTGTCTTCTGCCTTATACAGAACGTTGAAAGTGACCTCTTAGGAGCCTACGCAATATTCTGATTAGTAATCACAGTTAATTATATTCTAGCTCTTTGGAGTGGCATTATGAAAAGGGGATTGTCATTAAATCCCCTATCACCACTTCCACTTTCTGCCAGAATAAAAGGTTTGAGAGCTTAAGGGAGGAAGTTGTTGTTCAGTTGTTTTCAGTGGTGTCTGACTCTTCGTGACTTCATTTGGGGTTTTCTTGGTAGAGATACTGGAGTGGTTTCCCATTTCCTTCTCCAGCTCATTTTACAGATGAGGAAACTGAGGTAAACGGGGTTAAGTAATTTGTGCAGGGGGTTACACAGCTTGTAAGTGTCTAATGAGTCTTTCTGACTCTAAGCACTCTATCTACTGCACAACCTAGCTGACTCAGGAAAGAAAAAGTTCTGAGTTCAAGTACAGCTTGAGACACCTACCCACTGTGACCTCAAGCCAGTCACTTAACTTCTATCTGCCTCAGTTTTCTCATCTGTAAAGTGAGTAAATAAAGTGAGTAAAGTCAGTCTGTAAGGTAAGAAAAAATAGTACCTACCTCCTAGGGTGGCTGTGAGGATAAAATGAGATATTTGTAAAGTGCTTTGCAAATTCTAAAGAAGTATATAAACATTAGTTATGGTGATGACGGCATCAAGATCAAGGAGATGACTTTCAATTTGAAGATGAGTCAGGATCTTTCTTATCTTCTGACCTTTATAGACTATCTAGCCTGAGACTCAATCACTCAGTCAATAAACGTACATTAAGTGCCTACTATGTAGCAGGCTTTGTGCTAAACAATGGGAATTTTTTAAAAAAAGGGCAAAAGACAGCCACTACATTCAAGGAGCTCACCATCTAATGGGGGAGTCAACATGGGAGTCAACTATGTACAAACAAGCAATATTCAAGATAATCATCAGAAGGAAGGCACTAGCAATAAGGGAGAATCAAGAAAGGCTTCCTGTCAAGTGGGGGATTTTAGTTGGTGCTCAAAGGAAAGCCATGGAAGAACGTTATTCTGGCTAAATCTAACTTAGCTTCAAAGCTGAAGGGTAGGATTCACTGCTCACCCTTCTACTCCCTACCTCAAGCAAGAAGGCAGAGGCAGGGGAGCAGATCAAAAAGTAGCTGACTTCCAGTTAGAGCTGGCATCTTGAGAAAGTAGAGAGAAGGAAACTGACATTAAGATGTCTTTGGGTAGGCATCCCACCATTTCCTAGAGGGTAAATACAACTGATGCAGTTAGCCATGAAATGTTACGGAGAACATAGACAAGACGCATAATTGGTATTTAAATTACAGCTAGGCTCTGTACTTGTTTCCAAGCTATGTCAAAGTCTAAAGGCATAGTGCTTTATACACATTAGAAGCTTAATGAATGCTTACTGAAATGAATTAAAATATGCCAGAGGGTTTTTAGAACTTACAGCATGTGAATGAATGAGAAAATTAACATTTATTGACTTCTGGTTAAGATAATTGCCTAAATAGGAAGCAGACCACCTAGCCTTCACACATCTACTCTATTACTAGAGATTCACACCAGTCTGAATAACGATCAAGAAATTCAATGAGAAACCATGGCAACTTCTTCCATTCCAAAATCAGAAGCCAACAGGAAAAGTGGCCCACAAGCCCAGTTCAGGACTAGCATTAGAGTGTAACCAGAGGTTCCCAGGCTCAAATGTAGCCTACAAAGCTATGCATCCAGGGGCAGCGAAAGTAAAAGGTTCTTATGAGAAAAGTCTAAGGGTGGTCAGAACATTGTAGGGTGAAGGCCCTGGAAGTGCCAGAGAGAAGTAGCAGCAGCCTGGTATGCAGCATTCTGATTTGAACACCCCAGATGGAGCTCTTAGTTTCTTGGTACCCTGTCCTGAAATGGATTCTGAAGGCCCAGCATACTGAATCTTAAAGATTGAGGGGAGGCCTAACCCTGAGAGGTGGTGGTCAGTTCAGGAACCAAGTGACAAAGGGTAAGACCAAGCTCAGTCCCCCTGCCCCCCAAAACAAAGCAAGGAGTGGAATATGAACCTGACTCAAAGCCTCAGTTCAGGAACTAAGAGAGGCACATGCAATTTTTAAAAATTGGCCAGTATTAAAAATTACTGCAAATCTAAAGAATCTCCTGAGAATAAATCTATGAGACTCAAAGAAAAAAATGGATTTTCCACAAGGACAACAGAAAGAACTAAAAAGTGAAATAGAAGATACTGAGGAAAGAATTGGAAGGAAAATTAATAGCTCAGAAGGAAAAGTAAACTTTTCTCAACTAATGGATTCCCTGAAAAATAAAACAGAACAAACAGAAATCAATGACACTATGAGACAGCAAAAAATATTAGAATAAAATCAAAGGACTGAAAAAATAAGAAAATAAAACATATCTAATATGAAGATGTTTACTGGTAAAATAGGTCAAGAGATATTTTGAGAAAACTATTAGATTCCTTGAAAACCACACTAAAAGAAGGATACTGTATTTCAATAAAATTTTGCACATCTGTTAGGACCAGAAGGCTAAGTGAAGAGAGAGAGAATTATTGATCACTTATTGAAAGGAATCCAAAAAGGAAAAGTCCCTGGAATGTCATAACCAAAAATCTAGGACTTCTGCATCAAAGGAAAAAAAATACTGTAAGTATCCAGAGACAAGCTATTCAAATAGCAAGAGATCACAATCAGGATCACACACACCCTGGCAATTTCCACTATAAATGAGAAGAGATCTTTGAATACAATATTCAGAAAGACACCAAAAAGCTGAACATAATCCTACAGGGGAATTTTAATGGAAGAGAGGATTAACAACCATTTCTCGTGAAAAGATCAGAAATAAGCAGATATTTTGAAACAGAAAGAAAATAGACCAGACCCTCCTATTTACAAACAGAAGACTTCAGAAAAACCTGGAAAGGCAAATCTAGTTGAGGAACTGAAAAGAGTTGTATGATGATCTAGAGGACACAACTATCCATTCAGAAGCTTAATATCGCCAAAGAATATTGAATGACTTAAGGAAAACAAAGGCCTTAGGGGGATGAGGTTCAACAGCGTAATGACTGATACCAATAGCAACAGCTCATATTTTTAAAATAATTAAAAAATTACAAAGCACTGTCCTCACCACCTAGTGCAAGATAATATCATGACTCCCATTTTGCAGATGAAGAAACTGAGTTCCATGGGTCCAGAGCTAATAAATGACTGGAGCAAAACTTGGTGAATCCGTTCTCATACACTAGCTGCTAGTAATTGATCAATCCACCAATAAGCATTCATTAAATGTCAACTATGGACCATGCACTTAATCTGTGAGCTAAGTCATAGGGCTGTCTTTTGCCTTTCTTTGTATGCCCAGTGCCAGCAGAGCATCTGGCAAATAGTACGTATTTAATAAATGTTTACTAACTAAATGAAGGAAGCAGTTCCTAATTTTAAGGAGCTTATAACTTAATGCAGAGGACAAGCATGTGTGTATATCATAAATCTAAAGAGAAGACAGAGTACATTGCATTTGGAGATTGGGGGATACCAACCCAAGTACCCCAGTAAAACTTAATTCCTAGAGCAAATGTCTCACTAATCCAGACCCAAACTGGCAGAACACTGAACTAGATGATGTAGCAGTTTCTTGTGTGCACAAATGAGCAATGTAGTTACATTTGATTAACTAATCTGTAGCCGGATCATCACATCATAGACTTGGAGCTAGATAAGAAAAATGAAGTAAAGAGACATTAAATAACTTGCCCAATGTTACATAAGTAATAAGTAGCATACCATTGAAGAATTGGAACCCAGGCTTTCTTTATATTCATCTTCCTCTGCACTGCTTATTAGTAAAATTTGTCTTTTACTGTGTTCCTGTAGGTTTTGTCCTCAATGTCTATTTACCTTTCTCTCGGGGCACTGCATCTGTCCCAATTCATCTATACAAATGACCTGATAATTATCACACAAGTAAGAATTTCCTGCTTTTTCATTATGGTAATTTTGAAGGCCTAGTCTGTCAAGGATGTTGAGGACTGCTCATTATGTGCCAAGAGCTACACAGGTTCCCTTAGCTTTAAAAAGTAGATGTGTTCCTGAAAGAGTGCATGCAAGTAGAAATATATTTAAATGACCTGGACAATCTTGTGAAAGGAATACTATGTATATGGTAAAGTGAAGGGAAATTTGTAAGGGAAATTTCCATCTCCTAATTTGTTTTGAGAAATCTGAATTTTCTTTTAAACTAATACCTGTTCAGAACAGGTTGAGCATATGTACCATCTACTGGTGACTGTGGGCATCTTTCCTTTTCAAGAAGGTTCGTTTCCCTTAGTAAGGAAGCCACAACTGTGACAAATGGTTTCCTAGTTGCTTTTAGTCATATACCTAAACAAAGCACTAAATGGGGAAGATCTGAAGCAGGGAAGCAGTGGGGGCTGCCAAAGAGACAGCTTGTACTACAACAAATGGCAGAAACGAGTTTTTACACATACACCAGGTGCCTGCAGACAATTTCTGTATGAATACAAGAACTTCTTTGACAAAACTGGATTAGGGAGAAGGTATTTTGCAATTTAGTCCTCTACTCCTTCCCCAAATTGCTTTTCATTTACTTTGTATATATTTTGCATTAACTTATCTGCATATATACATACACATACATAGATGTGTGTGCGTGTGTATACTATACAAATATACCTACGTGTATATATATCCAATAGAACAAAGGTGTCAAACCCATAGCCACATGCCACACTCCTGAGTGCAGCCAGAATCAGATTAAAATGTAATTGGGAAATATTCAACAAAATAAATAAAAATACAACAAAAATATATAGTTATAAGTCAATATGTGGCCCAGAAGGATTTGTGGTCTCTGTTTCTTATATGTTTAATACCACTATAATAGAACATTAGTTCTTGAGGGCAGGGATTGATTCATGTTAATCTTTGTATGCCTATCACAGTAGCTTGCACATAGTAGGTTCTTAATAATTACTTATTGAATGAATAAATGAAGGCATGCTCACAATGCAGCAAGAGATATACTCTTCTCTTCCCACTGAGAAAAAAAATGGAATGAATTTAAATTGTATTAGGGGAGATACAGGTTAGACACAGGGAGGAATTTACAACTGGATTGTGACACCCTCAACTCTTTTCCCGGGGAAAATTAATGTAAGAGAAAAACACTATCCATTTAGGATTCAAGCTTCCTTTTAATTTAATTCAATTCAACAAATGCAATCTCAGAATGAATCTTAGGGTAGGAAGAGACCTCAAAGGCTTTTTAGTTTAACCTATACCCAAATAAGAATCTTTCTAAAATATAAACAATGGTCACCTAGTCTCTGCTTGAAGACCCCTCAGTGAGAGGAAACCTATTACTTCCTGTCAGACAGCTTTAATTATCTGATTTTTTTTCCTTATGCTAAGCCAAATTTGCTTCTGAAACTCCCATCCATTGCTTCTACTTCCACCCTCTAGGATGAGGTAGAGTAAGTCTTCTCTCTTCCACATGATAGTCCTTCAAACACTTGAAGACAATGACCACAGATACCCTAAATCTTCTCTTCTCCAGGTAAACATCTCCTGTTTCTTCAACTGATCATCACAGGATATGACCTTGATGGCCTTCACTATTCTTTCTTTCCTTGAAACACTCTTGAAAGTATCAGTGTACATTCTAAAATACAGCAGCAAAAAGTGAATAGAATCATTCAGATGTGTTCTGATCAAGGCAGAGCACAGTGGGACTAGTGGTTCCCTAGTTCTAGATACTTTGCCTCTCTTAATGCAAGGTAATTGGCTTTGGGAATCAGGTAGAACTGGGTTCAAGTCTTATCTCTGATATACACAACCTGTGTGAGCATGATCTCTAAGTGGCCCAGGCAATCCCACTAAGTTACATTATCAGTTGCAAATATATCAGAGAAATCACAGATCTGGAACTCCCACCCTCGAAAATAAAGATAATATGAAATTCTTGGCCTGCCAAATCACATCACTGACTTATATTGAACTTCCAGTCAACTTAAAGTACTAGGCCTTTTTCAGACAACAGCTATAGAGCTATATCTCCACCATGTTGTACTTGTTACATTGTGGTTTTTTTTTTAATTCAAGTATAAGATTTTACATTGAGCCCTATTCATTTTAATTTCATTAGATTTATCCCATTTTTTTAAAAAAAATTAGTTTAAAGTGACAGCTATCTCTCCTAATTTTGTGTCATCTAAGGAGGTAATAAGTATATCTATCTCTGTCCATATTCAAATAACCAATGAAAAATGTTAAACAGCATATGGCCAAGCATAGATCCATAAAGAAGTCTTCAAGAAATCTCCTTTCAAATTGCCATCGGACCAGTATTGACTATTCTAGGAGTCTGACCATGCAATCAGTTCCAAAGCTACATAATTACCACCATCCAGTTCACATTACATCATCCATCACTTCTATAATAAAAGCATGAGAGCCTTTGTCAAATGCTTTGCTAAAATAATCATTTTCAGATTATAATTTAAAAGCTGTTTGGGAACTTAAGCATTATTGAGACCAAATCCTTCATTTTACAGCTCAGAAAATCTGGTTCACAGAAGTTAGGTAACTTCCTCAAGGTCATAAAGCTAGTAAGTGGCATAGCCAGGATTTGAACCCAGGTCCTATAACTCCCAAATCCAGTTCCCTTTCTACTGTACCACTCTCTATCATCCAGGTCAAGAGTTAAACATCGAGCTACTCCACCTTCTCTTCTTTTCTGGGGGGTCAGGAGAGAGACAAAGGACAGAAGGAGAAAAAGAAAGGAGAGGGAGAGTCCAGTAGATAGCTTAGATACCAAAATAAGAGCTCCCATTTATAGATTGCTGTAAGATTTGTAATGTGCTTTATATACATTTTCTTATTTGATCAGTATAAGAATCCAGTGAAGTAGATGTTTCTATTACTCACCCCCCCCTTTTTTTTAATAGATAAGAAACCTGAGGCTTAGATTAAGTGACTTGCCCTTAGTCACACAGCTAGTAAGTATATGCATTAGGATTTGAATTCAGATTTTCTAAAGGAGCTCAATTATTCATCTATTGTTACAAAGCTATATATAGCATTGCTCCATACCAGTCTTGTGATTTGTTTCCTGAAATCAGCTGTTCTTTCTTTTTCCTTTCTCTTCATTCCCTCTGTTCTTCCTTCCTTCCTCTCTTTCTTTCCTGAGTATATGACAATGAGACTACTATCACTTCTGCTTTTAATTCAAAGCTTCTCAAATCCCACTTCACATTCATTTACTGGCCTTCATCATTTCAAAACCTTTCAGTTGTAAACTGGAATATGGGTAAGGCTGAGGAGGTTTGAATTAACTGCTTCCCCCACTTTAATTCCCATACACCAGCCGAGGCTGTTGGGACTGAAGAAGCTATGGTACAGACCTGGGGCAGTTTGAGTGAAATTTGCCCCTATTTGGATTGATAAGGGATCCAGCTATGGGACTTTTGGGCAAGAAGACTATAAAATCAGTTTTTCTGGACTTTGGTGAAGAGCTCCAGAGACTCTAGGGATCCTAGTAGCCAGCTGCTTTTAATCTCCTTGCTTTCATAACTTGCTTTTCAACTGCCTTGGGAATTGCTTTTACCTGGAGGTTTTGTATATATTTTAATTAAAGGGACTGACTATTTGAACCCCTGGACTCTGAGTGTTCCATTGCACCAGTTTCCAAACTGCAATTTAGACCCCGTCAAACCTTCAGTTTAATTCCTTCATCTTCCCACACCAGTATTAGGAAAGGGACCATGTAGGAGGTAGCACTTAGTCTTAGCTTTCTATTGGGATCGAGAGTCTAAGAGGCGAAGATTTAGGAAGGAGAGCATTTGGGCTTAGATAACAAGCTGTAGAAGGCAAGGGGAGGAAACAGAATGTCATGCTTGGTGAGGGGTGGCATGCAGAAAGTAGGTCAGTTTAACTGGAAAACAGAATGTGGAGATGAGTAATGTGAAACAAGTATTAAAAGACAGTCAAGTCAAAGTATGAAAGGTTTTAAATACCAAATAGAGTTCACATTTTATCCAAATACACTAAGGAAGTACTGTAGCTTCCTGAGGAGGGAAGTGACATGGTTAAACCTGGGATATTGGAATGTCAATTTACCATTTTATGGAAGATGGATTAGAAAGGGAAGAGAGTGGAGGTTGGGATGCCAACTAGGAGGCTAATAGTCTAGGAAAGAGGTCATGAATGCCTGATTTAGCCTGAGTTCAGCTTTTTAGATGCTTGTTAGACATGCAGTTGTACATGTCTAAAAGGTGCTCAGGAGAAGAATAAGGCTGGATTTGGAAACAACACACAAACCAAAAACAAAACCTATTTAGTTAAGAAGCCTGTAGAATCTTTGATTTTGAACATGAAAGGTGGTACACCAAACTATAACATAATCTTTATCCACAACACACAAAGTCCTTGGAATGTTTAGCTAGCACGGAAATGTCTCAGAATCCAGAGTTTCAGAAACAGGCTTTTGTGTTCCTGATATGAACCACCACAGCCAGAATAGAAGTGGTCAGGCAAGTAGGCTAACTTTTCCCTACTCCTCTAAACTCCTTCCCTCCTTATGGATCTCTTTCAAATCTCCCAAAAAGGTTCAGCTTGAGGACATTTTAAATTTGGGATAATTCTTATAAATAAAATGCTTATTTTTATCTTTACTGGTTTGTCCATATGTGGTAGCATATAGAAAAACTTAGTGTGGTCAAAGATATTCTTTTTGATAGCAAGGAAAATGAGCTAACAAGCTTCATTGCTCCATATAGAGATATAATTCTACGATTTAA
This sequence comes from Phalanger gymnotis, assembly GCA_028646595.1. Taxonomy (NCBI): domain Eukaryota; kingdom Metazoa; phylum Chordata; class Mammalia; order Diprotodontia; family Phalangeridae; genus Phalanger; species Phalanger gymnotis. Next base: position 227,311,112 of record CM053626.1, read on the forward strand.
TATAATGATATACATATGCATAAGTGTAAAGACAGCTCAATAAATGCCTCATCTATATCCAACTAGGTACTTTGGAGCATACAAAGAAAGACCTGGTCACTAGATGAAAAGATAGGATAGGTGTACATGAAATGCCTTCTGAGATTGTCTCCAATTTGTCACACACACACACACACACACACGTGTGTGTGTGTAGATATATATCTTTTTTGTTTATAGCTACCTTCTTGTTGTCTCCCCCATTAGATTATGAGTTCCTTGAGAGAAAGAATTGTATTTTTTTCTTTTTATCCCTAGAATTTAGCAGTGTCTGCATACAATAGGCACTTAATAAATTCCTGTGAACTAGAAACCAAAACAGAACCATATTTAGTTTAGAGCCAGATTACCTGTCATAGACTAGAAGAACGGTCAAAATGAAGTTTTAAGTTTTTATAGCTTCAAATGACACTAAGATTTTTGGGACAGCCTGTAGATGTGTATGTAAATGCATGCATACATATATATACACACACACACATGTTTGCAACAGTATCTTACTGTGTTGGTAAGCAAAATGGGCTCTTAGCACTCAGTTCAACTAAGTGCCCTTGGAGAGTTTGGCCTTTGTTTCCTTGATTAGATTTGGGTGTCCTTGGTGCCTCCTTGCCTCAGGGGAGGGCTTTGTTTAGACATGAGTTTGAGTGACATATCTGGGACAGGAGAAGCTTTGAGAGCACGTGGATTTAAGTCGCCTCTTTGTGAGGATTCTAGGTCACGTGGGTGAGTCGCATGTGTGACTCACCCCTGACCCTGAAAGAGACATAAAACCAGGGGTTGGCCTTCTCTTCTCTGGAGCTCTTACCCACAGCAGTGGTGGTGCATGTGACTCTGGGCAAGCCCTTGTTCTGAGCTCCCGGGCTGAATCTAGATATTGGTAACTACGAATTGTATTGGGTCTGTCTGTTTGTAATTTGTTGAGGGCTCTCACTCGAGATGGTGTTGATGCTGAGACTCTGGGCAGCTGTAGCTAAGGAGCCCTCTAGCTTGTAAACCTGGATGCTGAGACTTTGTTGAACTCTGGTAACTATGTATTGGGATTTGAATCAGA
>CM053626.1:227312701-227331998 GCA_028646595.1 Phalanger gymnotis
AAAAAAAAGTACTCCAAAGCTTCTCCTGTCTTTGATCTCTAGAGGGGCTTATTAAAAACCATAAATGCAAGTAGTTTGAACTATGTTAGCCCTAGAAATGTTAGTTTTACGATTTTCTGAGAGGAAGGGAACTATGCAAATTTTTGTAAAAATTAACATTTATGTCGCATTTTATATTTTCAAAATGCTTGCACCATCATTTGCTCATTAGCATAGCAATTTTATAGTTCTATGAGAATCTGAGAATCATGTAAACCTTAAATATAGGAAAATTCCATTTCAGAACAAAATTGAGAAAGAACATTTGTATAACATTTTTAGGTATCACTTCTGCCACCCCTAAGATCATTATCACTTCAGGCAAAATTGCTCATTTCTCCTACATATTCTGATTTTTAATGTAGCTGTTTACCATGTTATCTTTTCTTTCCCAAAGAAATAAAAATAGTAATATAAGGTTATAAAGTTTAGGTCCAGAAATGAATCCTGATGAATCCAAAAGCTTTTCTCAGTTCAAACTTTGTTTAACAATATAAAACCACTGGTAGGCCCACAAGGTTGGTGTATGCACTTATTCCTTCTCCCTAAGGGCTCCTCTGCTCTGGACTTAGGTATGTGGTTTGGACCAGATTCATTCCTGGGGAGACTGTGGCATCTAATAAGAGGGAGGTAGTAGGGCTAAGCTCCCATACTATCTATAAAACCCCTAAGCCCAGTGTCCCAGGGAAGATTTACTTTTAGCTTTGGTTAAGGCTTACATCCCTCGAAAGGGAGTAGTAGAAAGCTATTCAACATACAATATGAATTAGATATGGGACAGTTATTTATTTCCTACACATAAAAAGAAATGCTAAAAAAACAAGACTCTGACACGTAATACACTGAAATGGCTTCATCTTAACTACTCTTATGCCTAGTGAAGAGGCTGATATTTAAAACTATCTAACTGTAAAACAGTTTATAGGATTGCCGATTTTACATTTTTCTTTGACACTGCACTAAATAAACAACTTTTGGTACAAATCTTCCGTTAAAATGGGCCAGATTTGGGACAATCCTCTTGTTGGTAGTCATCTTCTCCAAGAGGTCTAGAGTAGTTGCTGCTCCAACCAAAATAAATAACAGGGAGCTGATATTAGTAAGGATGTCAGTAAATCGAGATTAGTAAGGAGACAGTAAGATGCCTTTGATGAATCCATATTACCTAGCCCAGATGGACTATAGAATTGGCAGTTGTGATTGGTGAACCACTGTCAGTGACACTTGAAAGATTGTGGAAAACAGGAGGGGCACCCCAGATTGGAGAAAGTAAATGTCACGATTAAAAAAGAAAAGCAAAGAGGAAAACCAGAACCTGTAAGTTGTAGAAGAGTGAGCTTGACTGATTTCTGAGAAAATTCTAGAAGAGATCAGTAAAAAGGATCTTTGGGAAACATCTATGTGAGGAAGTGGTGATTTTGAAGAGTCATCTATTGGTAGGAGTGGCTGGTACATATCACTTCTTGACTCTTGTAAGTTTTATGGATCAACATGGCACATAATACCTCTTGCTTCCTCCCTAGGCTTCCAGATTCCCTGAGGCACACAATATCACCAGGTTTATCCAGAATCTGTCCTGGGATGTAGCAGCTTCTTGACCAGGAATACATAACCTCCTGCTCATGACTGTTAGAAGCCTGTCTTTCTGACATCTAGAACACTATGGCCTAGCTACTTAGGCAGTTAAAGGCTGTGCCGAAATCTGGAGGGTCAACCTTGAACCTTCTAGTCACTGGAGGAGGAGGCAATACGTAGTAGCAGGCACAATTTACAGATTATAAACAACAACAACAACAACAACTAAAGCCCAGAAAGATGAAAGGAATTACTCATATAGTCAACAAGTTGTGAGGCAGAAAATAAAACTGAGATCTCTTGATTTTTACTCCAGGGCTTCCTCAGGCTTCCAGATAACATTTTATGTGTGGGATAGTGCTACGACTGAATGCATTCCTGAAAACAGTAAGCTAATTGCTAAATATACACATGCTGTCAGGTTTCCATTACAATTACTTTTTTTTTCTTAGCACTTTAAGGTGACAACCTTAAGGGCCCATATGGAACAAGAATGGGTGTTCAATTTACATAGAGTCATGGTTAACAAGGTCATTTGGTTGGAGACAAGAGACATACCATTTCAACAAAAGCCTGACACTTCCAAAGAGTAACAGGTTGAACAGTGCCCTGACAGTCCACCAGACATTTCAGTGTTTAACAAAGCACTGCACCAGATATCCTTCTGTGGACAGAATTTTTATGGCTGACTATATACCAAACACATGGGTCACCTTGCACTCAAGCAATAGCAAGAGTAGTCATTAATCTGAAAAGAAAGGTATGAAATGGGACACAGCAGAGTGAAAAATCAAGGCACTTCTACAACTATTTAAGCAATCACCAAGAGCAGACTTAATGGAAGGCAATTCAATTTAACATCCTATCTAGTGGACACTTTTGCAAGAATCATTATGGTACCAGACCAAGCACATCTTTAGTAGTATGGCTTGTACAGGCTCCTAAATGCCATATCTTCACAGTGAGGAAATGAAAACACCTGCTCGAACACCAAATCGGAGAGAAAAAAAAACTTTGAAAGAAAAATAAACCCAAAATGGTACCCTCTACCAGAAATTAGCATAGAAAATCAAGGCCTGGTATGACTTCTGGTTGATGTATATAGATTACTAAATGACTTGTTTGGTGAGAGAGATAGATATCATTGATATGCGTCATGTTGAATGGTAGAATCAATACCCCAAAAGAGCTCTATAAGCTAGGATGATAGGCTAAATCTAGTAAGATGAATTTTAATAGGAATAAATATCAGTTCCTACAGTTGAATTCCTAGGAATTCAGTCAATAGCAAATACAAGGACATATGACTAGACATTAAGTTTATTTATAAAAAAGACTGGGGGTTTTAATGAACTGAAATCTCGTATGAGTTAGTGGTATTATAAAGTAGCCAAAAAAGCCAAAAACATAATCTCAGACCATGATGAGGGGAAAGAATATTGAATTAAACATTTATCAAGTGCCTACTATGTGCCAGGCACTGTGCTAAGCACTAGGGATACAAAGACAAGCCAAAAAAATAATTCCTGCCATCAAGAAACTCACAATAACACATAAAAAAGAAATTCCAAGGTAGCTGTGAGAGAAGGGCAGGAGGGCATCCCCAGTGGCAAGAGAGCAAGAGGAAGTCCAGAGGAGTGCAACCTGGGGGGAACCGATGAGACAGACACCTGCCCTGGCAACCATCCTTAAATGGAGGATGTGGGAGGAGCTTTCTATTTTTTACGCTTTCAATTAAGAGAGAGGGAGGGGCTCCAAAGGAAGGTGGTACTGTGGATGTATGAGATTTCAGGTTGATCCTACTAAGGGTTGAGTCATTTATCTCTCCAGGCCTCAGTTTCCTCACCTGCAAAATGTGCTGACTGCTAAATTCTTGTGTTCAAAAATAGCAAGACAACAGTATCATTACAATTTGGCCTAGTTCAACCATACCCAGATAGCTGTGCTCTGTTCTGGGCACCCCAAACTCTGATGGTTTTCTATCACTTCCAGGATCAAATATAAAGTCCTCTGTTTGGCTTTTAAAACTTTTTACTACCTGGCCCTTTTCTACCTTTCTAGTTCTCTTACGTTTTATAGCCTTCCATATCCTTACAATCAGGCTACACTGGCCTATCTGCTGCTCCTCATATACAATGTTCCATCTCCTGTCCCCATGCTTTAGCACTGACTGTCTGCCATGTCCAGAAAATTCTTCCTCCTCCACTCTACCTCTTAGATTCCATGACATCTTTGAAGATTCTGCTTTAATCCTACATTTCTGCTGGAGGCCTTTCCCAGCTTTCTCCAGCTGCTGGTGCCTTCCCCTCTGAAATAAGTCTTTTTCTCTCATATATCTTGTATGTACATAGGCGTTTGCATGTTGTCTTCTCACATTAGAATCTAAGCTCAGGACAAGAATCATGTTTTTGCTTTTTTTAATCTATAGTGCTTAACACAGTATATATATATGAATATGTATATACATATATATATATATATATGCATACACACACATATACATACACACACACATATGAAAAAACCCAACTGCTTAATACATACTTGTTGACTGACATTTTAGGAAAGTCACCAATGAGCCAGAAAGTGTCTGGCAGAATGATTCAGAGGGTGAAGTCCTTAAGATGATGCTATACAAGGAATGGTTGAAGGAACCAGAAACATTTAGACTAAAGAAGCAGAGATTTCTGGAGTTTCATGAAAATTGTCTTCAAGTATCTGAAGGGCTGTCACACAGAAGCAAAATTCTATTTGTTCTACTTGACATCAGAAGGCAGAACTAGGAGTAATACATGGAGATTTGAAAGGAACAGAATTTAATTCAATGGAAGGGAAATCTTCCCAAATCAAATAAGATATTTGTAAGGAAAAAAAAGGTACTTTGTACAGTGTTTGGCATATAAATATATATAAATATACATATTTGGCATATATAAATATATATAAATGCTTATTCCTTTCCCTTCCCCTACCAAGCAGAGTTGTCTAAAAAAAATGGAATGGATTGCTCCAGGAAGAAGATTCTTTTGTACTATTGTGTGGTTGTTGTTCAGTTGTATCCAACTCTTCATGACCCAATTTGGGGTTTTCTTGACAAGGATACTAGAGTGCTTTGCCATTTCCTTCTCCAGCTCATTCTGCAGATGAGGACACTGAGGCAAACAGGGTTAAATGACTTGCCCAAGATCACACAGCTAGTAATTGTCTGAGGCTGGATTTGAACTCAGAAAGATGAGCTGTTTTGACTCCAGGCCCAGCACTCTACCCACTGTACCATATAGCTGCCTAGAAGTCTTCAAAGTGAGGCCTGGATGGCCCCTTGCTGGGGATGTCATAGAGGATGCTGGGTCTTCAGAGTAGAAGTTTAGGCTAGACTAGATGGTCTCTGAGGCCTCTTATAATTGAGATTCTATAAGTCTATAACCAGAAAGAAGCATGACCAAAGATAATGTATGTAAAAGTATTTTGCAAGCTTTTAAAGTATTATCTATATGCAGGTCTGAGATATGTAATTTTGACCACCTTCTCTATGGCCAAGGACATAATATTGGGATTCAAATCTTCCCCTCCACTCTAACCTTGGCAGAAAGGCTTCTGGCAGTTCCATGAAACCAATACATCACCAGTCCCTGCTTATCCTTCATCCTGGCTCTACCCTAGGATCATTCTAGAGGCCAGAAGGAAGAAACAGCACAATGGTGTTGGTGAGTTAGGAATATCAATTTCACAAAGGAAAGCTGAAATGAAAGAAAAAGATCTACATAAATAGATATCTAAAAACAGTTTCGATATCTTTATAAAACCCCCTCAAACTATGCTACATAAAACTTTTAACGTTCTGTAAATATAAGGAATATAATATGATATCAACACAAACTAATCCAGAGGGTCCATGTATGTTTAATTCTTAAACTATATCTAAAGAAATATATTAGAAAGAGTTTGAAAAAGCTCTATATTAAAAAAAATAAAGCCTAGAAAACAAACCTACAACTATCCCTCCAAAGCAACAAACCACCTATAGATAAGAAGCTGATCTTAACTACCAAGGGACTGGAACTCTGAAGACATGAAATATGACAAAACAAACAGTTAATTGGGGACAATAACTTCCCACACTACTGAAAAACAAGGATTGCCTAGAATTATGTGAGGGAAGGAATATAGTGGGAGGAAAAGCAATGTTTGAGTCTAGCAGACTAAATCCTAACATACCAACTGACATAGGGATGATCTAATAATGCTATTAAATATGTAATATATGCAAGGCACTATTAGATACTAGTGATACAAAGACAAAAATAAAACATTCTATTTCCTCAAAGAGCTTACATCCTACTATAACATGAACATCCTTAAATAGTAGCCTGTAAGTTGGTGTTAATGTGACCAATGACCAGAATTCACTCATTCAATACTTAATGAGAAATTACTACACAGAAAACACTGCCCTAGACACTACAGTGCATACGAACACAGTTGTTCCCAAGCAATTTATAATTTAGTAGGAGAGATAAAGATCTGGATGCAATTAATGACAATGGAAAGCAAAGCATGATAGAAAGATGAAAGAAAAATAAAGTTCTGTGAGAGGCTCAAGAAGGGGGCAGAGCCATTTCCATTTGGGAGATAGGTAGAAGGAAGCAGAAAGGGCTATGTGGACCTGGAGTCATGTTTTAAAAGACAGGGATTAAATACGTGATTTTGGGAGATTCAGGATATAGTGTGAGCAAAGACATAGGCATGGGAAAATTAAAGACGTTTGGGGAATGGTGAGTGGTCCAGTTTGGCTGGACTATGAGAATGTTAAGGGATGTAATGTGAGGTTAGCCTAGAAAGGGAAGTTGCAGTTAGGTGGTAGAGGGCACTAGCTGCTAGGGTAAATCGTTGAAGGGTAGAGCTATGAGGTATCTTAATGTTCATATAGCCTACTATCCTCATTTGCAACATAAGACAGTAAAGCCCCAAAAGATAAATTTACTTTTCCAAGGTCTAACATCTAGTTGTGAAATGTTTTACTTAGTCAATAGTGAGCTACCAAAAGTCTGTATGCTTTAAAAAATTAGAGAAGTGACAAATTTTGAGTAGTGCATCAGCTGGATTTAGAGATAAGGAACAAAAGAAGGGAAAATTAATTAGAACCATATGCAATAGTTCCCCCAAGAGACAGGGTGGTGGTAGAAGGAATGAAAGAAAAAAGACTTGCCTTCATTGATGGATGTAGAATGAACAGAACTTGGAAAATTACCAGAAGTGGGAGCAAAGGAAAGGTAAGTGTCAAAGATGACTCTGAGATTTCAATTCTTAGTAACAGAGAATGATGCTATCATTGACAAAATTAGGGAAACAAGGGAGAGAAACAGGTTTGGGAAATAAGACATGATCAGTTTGGGACATGTTGAGTTTGAGATGATGTGACAGTGTCACTGAGGTGACTAGTGAAACAACAACATGGAAATATCTAGAAAAACATTAAAATGTAAGTCTGAAGCCTGTGAGGAAGACTGGAGGTGAGGTAGAATTATAATGTAGTGATGGCCTGCTTAGAGTTGTTAGTTCAATTCAGTGAAAGAAAAATTATTAAGTATCCATTATGTACAAGAAAACTTTCTAGGCACATTCATAGCAGAAATGGTGATAGTAGATGAGATCTTCAACAGAGTGGGGAGAGAGGAAACCCTGGTCCATTTGCATTTCAGGAGAAAATGGACTCTGAAAGAGACAGAAAAAGGATCACAAAGAAATGCTGAGAATCAGGAGAATATAGTATTATCAAAGTAGATGAAATAGAGATGAAGAGCTTCAAGAAGGTGCCAATGGCAGAGTTTCAAGTTCTACAAGGGTCAAAAAAGATAAGGAAGGAGACTCTTGACTGTCTTCTGGTTATAAAAGTTCATAAAGAGGATAGCTCTTCCACATGTATTCTAGCAAAAAAAGGCATCAGATCATATAATGACCAGTAAAACCAAAGAAACATCAGTAAGTTCTTCACCCTGCTCAAAACTTCATGAGAGATAGCCAGAAGTCACAAGTCCTGACAAAGGAGTCCTACAGAAAGGCACGAGGGCAAGCTAAAAAACAACCAGAAACCCAATGTAGCATCCTGATTGGGGAGGCCTCTAGGGAGAGGGAAACCTGAATGAATCAACACTATGACAAGGGAGGCGCAACCTTATAATAGTGTCATAATTAGTAGGAATAGCTAAGCATAGAACTCTGACTGGGGATACTGATTCCCACTAGCAATGTGAGTGCAGACATACCAAAGGAGGAGGAAACCAGGAGCAAGAGCCTAAGAAATTAGTCAGGACTACATATGGTCTTTCCATCCAATGCAAGAATATAGGAGGCTCCCTGCCATAAAAACCTGTACAGGAACTGAAACTGTAGATACGTGTAATCATAAGGCATTGAATACTATGAAGGAATATTATGAGCAAAGAGATACCCAAGCAGCAAACTTAGAAGAAAAGAATAACTGAGAAACAACACCAAACATTTTCTTTTAAAAAATGGTTTGACAAGGAAGACTAAAAGAGTGACAGAAGAAAATGAAATGAGATAATGTGAATTATAAGTAAAATAAAAGGAAAGACTTAGAAGGAGAATAAAAAACAGAACAAAAGGTGGAAAATCTTATCTAAGTAGTGGTCTCTTTGCAAGTTAGAATAGACCAAAAAGAACTCAATGACTCCATGAAATAACAACAGTCAGAACAAAACCAAAGAATGAAAAAATAAAATACAAGACATTTGTTATAAGAAACAACTGATCTGGAAAACAGATCAAGGAAAGATAATTTAAGAATCATCAGACTCCCCGAAAACTGCAAGAAAAAAAACAGTATCAGTGTAACATACTGCTAGAAATCATAAATGAAAACTGCCTATGTTTACTAGAGCCAAAAGTTAAAGCCAAAATAGAAAGAATCCACTGCTCATTTCCTGAAGGAAACTAGAAAATGAAACCTCCTAGGAATGTCATAGTTAAAACTTAGAAGTTCTAGATAAAAGAAAAAAAATATTATAAGCAGCCAGAAAGAAAGAGTTCAACCACCAAGGTCACAGGAGATAAAATACACAATTTTGTTTATATAACATGTAAAAGTGCTGGCAGACCCCCCCCCACACACACACACACAACAAATCAATGCAGCTAAAATTAGAATGAACACATTTGAATGGGGGGAAAATTTCTGCAACCAATTTATCTGATAAAGGTCTCACATCCAAGCTAAAAATTGAACTGATTCAAATATATAAAAACAAGACCGCAAATGGAAAAGTAAAGTATATGATTAGACATTTCTCAAAAGAAAAAACCAACCTATCAACAATCAACAATACTTTTAGATACTTTTGGTGATATTAAACTTTTACTACATATGATAGGATCGGGGTTTTCCTTCTTTACCCACAGTAGGGATTGGTTGTCCCCTGAAAGCAACAAAATTGTTCTTGGGAACTGATTGACCCCTGCCTCCCTTCATGCAGCTTTCTAGTCTCCCAAGGGCATAAAAAATCCCACCTATGTGGAATCAAGGCCCCTGTGATGTGGTGGATATCTGATCACTCTAGTCACTATACTCTCCTTTTCTGACCAGACATGTTTCCATTTGGAGAAAAGAAAGGCAGAGACAATTGATAAAAATTAAGTGTCACTTGTTCCTTGTGCTTGCTGTGACAGGGAAAGTAAACTTTTTTTTTAAACTATTCAATGACTTATGAGTATTTCATGTTGTCTCAGATTGAACCTGAACACTGACTCACTGGCCTGCCCCTGACAAAAATGTTCTACAAAGGAATACTTTCAAGGTGACCTGGGTACATCATGTGCATAGCTGTGTGTGTGTGTGTGTGTGTGTATCTTTTTTCAGTTTCTTTTACAAATAAGGAAATTAATTTAGTAAAGTTATATTTTGATGAAAAAAATGGATTCATGCTAGTGTGTTAATTGCCCACATAAAGATGCTCTAAATCAATAAGAGAACTGCAAATTAAAATAAGTCAAGTTTCAGCTCACACGCATAAGACGGGCAAAGAACACAAAAATGTAAATTGACAATTACTGAGAGGATTCGAGAAGACATTGTTGGTGGAGCTGTGAATTGGATGAACCATTCTGGGAAGCAATATGGCCTTAAAATCATTAAATTGTGCAGACCCTTTGACACATCCATTCCACTAATGGAGATCAGAGAAACAGGGAAAAGCCCTTTCTGAAAAAAATATTCACAGAAATATTTTTTGTTGCAGCAAAGAGCTGGACATGAATTGGTGAATGGCTGGACGAATTCTGGTAGAGTGTATTTATATAACAAAATATTATTGTATCATAATAAGTGACAAAGGAGAATTGATTCCAGGTTCTGACTTTAGAACTAGTGTTTATCACATTGTACTCAAACTCTAAGGAAGTTTGAAGTTTGGATTTAGTCAAAGGACTAGAAGGCCACATGTAGCCTCGAGGCCGCAGGTTCCCTACACCCCTGCTCTAAGGCATAAGCTTTAATTTAGATTCAGATGAATTTTCGATGTAACTCTTCTTTTGAAAAATTGGGATGATATTATATCATTCTATCAATCAAGCTTTAGAAGAAATACATTTTGACAATTTCTCACTAATTCTTAACTATTATAAATCATAGCTTACTTTTACCCTGAAGACCACTACTATTTCTAGACTTTGATGAGAAAACTTCATGCTGATTTACCCTGAATCCTATGTTGGAATTTGAATCCTCCCATATGGGTAGCATTCAGTTTAACATAACAAACATCTCCAGGCTCTTTCCCTTGGCTGCCAGCTCTTATTTATCATCAACAGTCCTCCCTTTAGCCTGGTTAGGCTATTAAAGTTAATTAAAGGAACAGCCTTAATTTGCACTTACATATTTTTCAACAGCTAAAGATCACATTTTTCCTCAGACTTCCTTATGTCTTCTTGCCCATATGATTGAAGTAAAAAAGAAACATAGCAGTTTGCTGAAGCTAAGAACATGAAAGCACTATAATTAAGATCCACCAGACCATTATTTACATTAATAATTTTTTTAAGGATCTCAAACCTACTTCTTCCTTATTTATATATTTGACTTACACATCTACATACAATGACTGTATAAGATATAGCTGTTCCCATTGTATTCTACACAATATTTAAGTAAAACTTAATTTCATGAATAAAATAAACCATAAAGTATATTTAAATTCTTTCTACTTAATATCATACCACCAAGGGATCAGGCCAGAAAGTACTTAGAAAGATAAATGGGTTTTGATGATGTAAATAATTGTTTACTATAGTTGTTTCTAAAGACTAGTCCAATTTCATTAGATTAAAATCATAAGTGACTTATTTAGGGTTCTATATTTGATCTTATCATGAAAGATAATAATTGATTCCTTAAAATTTTATGCCTTGATAAGAACTGTCATTTTATTAAAAAACTGAGTGAGGCAGTTCCTTTTACTCTCATAAAGTTCAAGATATTCATATGTACTTGTGAAAATCAAGCCTGCCTTCCCTTTCTAGAAAAAAGCAATGATTGTACCAAACTGACCAAACCTTATGGCAAACAAATGGCAAACAGTTCACTCTGAAAAGGTAAATTCATATAAGCAGCAAAAGCTCTTTACAGACATTAGACTTTTTGATTCAGAGTAATATGCAAGCAATTCATAAAGCTCTTTTTTTCTGAATAGACTCTGTTTTCTAACTTTGTTATTGTTTACAGACGCAAGTTCAAATTCTGATTGAAAATAGATTGTGTCAGAATCACAGTATCACAGAATCTCAGTAATGGAGATACTGAGGACAAACTTTAGGCTCAAATAGACCTTGGGAAACTTGTCCAAGTTTTGTTCAAACTGTGAATTCTACCTACAATATTCACAAAAAGCAATTATTTATTTTCCACTTAAAGACCTCCAGTGAGAGCAAATTGACTATTCTTCAAGGTATCCTATCCTACTTTTTTTTTTTTGAGAGGAGGGGAATGACAGGGAAGTCCATTGGTCTAGAACATCTCAGAATCTTTCCACTGATTCAAACTGCAACTCATATAAGTTATACATCCCAGAGAATTCTCTAGCTAGATCACTGAGAGGATAAGTGAATTGCTCATGGTCACATAGCTAGCATGTGGCTGGGGCAGGACTTGACCCCAGCCAGGTTTTCCTGACCCCAAATCCAGCACTCCATTCATTTAGTCACACTACCTTTGGTTCAATTTTTGTACAACTCTAATTATTAGCAAGTTTTCTCTTACGGAGAGCTGAAAACAGACTCTCACTTCTACCTGTTGGCTGTCACAGTTCTAGGATGAAACAAAATGAATTGAATCTGTTTTCCCCACGACAACTTCTTGAATATTTGATGATAGCTATCATTTCCCATTTCCCCCCACCACATCTTTTCTTTTCAGAAATAAATATCTCCAGTGCCTCCAAATGATCCTTATGTGGCATGGTTTTGAATCCTCTCATTGTACTTGTTACCCTCCTCTGCCTGTTTTTAAGGTTGCCAATGTCCCTTCTGAACTGTGGAGTCAAGAAATGGTCATAATATTGCAGTTGTACTGTGACCAGAGTCGATCAATTTGTTCATAAGCCAATCAACAAACACTGTCCTGGATAAAAAGGTAGTGGGCCCCTCTGATGGCTTCTCCCAGTTTCTCCCCCATCCCCTCCCCCCAAAAAAACTTAACATCTCTCTACCCTGGGGATTCTTAGATTTCAAGGGTAGGGGTGTGAACTTAGATACAAGATACCTGTTTCTATACTGTTGCTGTTCAGTTGTTTTCAGTCATGTCTGACTCTGTGACTCCATTTGGGATTTTCTTGGCAAAGATACTGGAGTGGTTTGTCATTTCCTTCTCTAGCTTATTTTGCAAATGAGGAAAGCAAGGCAAACAGGGTTAAGTGACTTGTCCAGGGTCACACAGCTAGCAAATGTCTGAGGACAGGTTTGAACTCATGAAGATGAGTCTTTCTGATTCCACGTCCAAGCACTCTATCTACTGTACCACCTAGCAGCCCACCTATATCTAATTTATATGTCTTTATCTATACCTCTAGCTGCCTATACTTCTATATCATCTACCTCAGGCATGCACAACCTGCTGCCCACCAGCTGCTTATGGCTCTCAGCCGCTTACTGTATGCCAAAAGATTTCTAGCCCATGAAAAATGGAAAGGAAAACATCCTTTGTACATAGAGGAAATCTTTTGGCATGCCACAAACCCATTTAGGGTTGGACGGCTATAAGCTTTCCTCCGGGACATAGGTTGTGCAGGCCTGATCTATATCCATCTATATATTTTTATGTATGTGTTTACTTTCACAGACATCCAATGGATATTTAGCATTTCCTTCAATTACAAATAAGAACATTATTCTGAGAAGGGATGTATAGGCTTCACCAGACTGCCAAAAGGGTCCATGGCACATACAAAAAAGGTTAAAAATCCAGTCTCTACACTCTGAGTTACAGAACTCTTTAAATTAAAAAAGATGCAAATAAATCGAATGAGAAAAACAGAAGTACATGTGCGTGAATATAAGAAATATAATGTATATTGATATTAGTATACAAGTATATGCAAAACTTATTCTCAGGAGTGTGATCCATCAGAAGGACTTGTAAATATCATATCAGCATAAAATATGCTCCTTCCAGAGAGTTAGAATATTAATGTTTTCAGTTAGGCAAGGTCTCTGAGAGCCTTAGGTACTGGCTTTCTTTTCAGGTGAGCATTTCAATATAAAACTTTTTTACTTGACAGGCAAGGGGAGAAAAGGGACATAGTCTGTATTCCCTTTAATATTAATTTTGACAATTACAGAATCATAGAGCTGGAGAGTTAGCAGAATACTCAGAGGCTGTATAGTCCAGCTCCTGTTTTCCAGATTAGGAAACTGTGACACAGAGTCTAAGCGACTTGGCCAAGGTCATAAAACCAGTAAGCATTAGAGGTGGAATTTGAATCCAGCTCTTCTTGACTCTAAGTATAGTACTCCACTATGTCATGCTAAGATGTGAATCTATTAGCTCTAATCATGTGATTAAAATATCCAAAGAATACAATAATATTCTTCTGATTTATATTACTTGCCATCAATGGCTATTAATTAAGAACTAATAATTATTCAATGAAAATATTTCTGGCAAAATAATATTTGACTACACATAATAGCATTAAAGAGAAAATAACAAGTGCGAATTAAGTTTCTTTTTTAAAAAGAATATTTAAGTGGAGGAAAAATTTGAAAGGAAATAAAAGTTATAATATTTAAGAATTTTGTTTTGAAGAAAGGCATGTTACATGAAACTTGAAATTACAGTTGTTTTCTTGCTAGGACACTCCATAACGTAACAACAAATCAACCTTGGTCTTACCCTTTACTTTCAAGTCTTCCAAAACCTTTGACTGGACTGTTGAATCACTTACTAATTTGATTTCAATATTTTGAGCAGCCAATTGTAGCAACTTTTCAAAAAGACGCTGACCCTAGGAAGAACATTAAGAGATGAGAGTGAGGGAATACAGAGTCATTTACTATTTTATCTTGCTAATAATTAAGACATTTTTTTTAAATGAAACTAAGCTTCACAAAAAGGTAGACAGAAGAATCACATCAGTCATTTATCATACCTTTTCCAGGCACTGTGGTAAGTGCTAAGGTTCCAATAAAAGCAGAAAAAAAGTCTTTGTCCTCAAAGACCACACAGTCTAACGGGAGAGACAATGTGTGAATGTTTAAGTACATGTAAGATAGACAGTATATAAATGGAAGGTAATCTGAAAGGGAAGGTATTAGAAATGAGGAAGAATGAGAAAGGCCTCCCTGTAGAAGGTGAGCTTTGTAATGAATCTTGAAAGAAGTCAAGGAAACTAATGAAATTAAATTAAAGATATTTTCCTCCAAAATTCCCAGTGATTTATATTGACTTCTGGATTTTTAAATACTTTAAAAAGAGATATCCTTAAAGTAAATGTGTTTCATAAAGGCAGCATAGTATGACATATAGGTATCCTTTGGAATTCAGATGAACCCGTCCTCTTCTTTCTGCTAATATAGTCGACTATTCTTAAGTTTTTAGCCTTCAATTTTTGCTTGGGGTGATGAGAGCTTATGGACAGCAAGGTGGTTCAGTGAATAGAGTGCCTACCCTGGAGTCAGGAGGAGCTGAGTTCAAACTTGGCCTCAGACACTTACTAGCTGTGTGACCCTGGGCAAGTCACTTAACCCTGTTTGCTCAGCTCCTTATCTAGAAAATGAGCTGGAGAAGGGAATAGCAAACCACTCCAGTATCTTTGCTAAGAAAACCCAAATAGGGTCACAAAGAGTCAGACACAACTGAAATGATTCAACCACCATAACAACATGTGAGATTAAGTGATTAGCCCAGGATCACACAACCAGTTTGTGTGAGAGGGGAGATCGGGATTCGGGGGTCTTCCTGACTCTCAGACAGGCTTTCTATCCATGTAGTCTTGTGTGCATGTACATTTATGGAGCAATACTATGTAAAGAAATCAAAGGTGTTAAAATTTTTTTTATCACTCATTAGAAAGGGGATTTTATGCATCACAGAGCTCAAAATGGTGGTGAGTCTGCCCATATGCATATACCCCTTTACTATGGAAAGGGTGACTGACAATTTCCAACTTTCAGATAACTGCTAGGCATTGTACCTAATACACTGCACTGCTTTGTGATTAGTCCTTTACATATTTCTAACTGCTAACTATCTCCAGCTACTTGGGAGACTCTTCTTTAGGTCTCCAAACTTTGCATGGAGTTTGTAAATCAATTCTAGGATGAATAATAGGATCTAGTGGAGAGAGCAATGGCTTTCAAGGTAGTGAAATCGCATTTTATTGCTGGGAAAAACAAGAAAATAAAAAATTGCAACAAATATGCATTGTCAAACAAAACAAATCCTCTCATCAGCCATGTCCAAAACATATGTCTCATTCTGCACCCTTAGTCCATCACCACTCTGTTAGGAATTGGATGGCATGTTTCATCATTATTTCTCTCAAATCATATATGATTATTGCAGGTGATCAGAGTTCTTATGGTTTTTGAAGTTGTTTGTTTTTATAATGTTATTGTATAAATTCTTCTCTTGGTTCAGGCCATTTCTTAATCAGTTTATACAAGTCTTTCAAATGATGACATTGTTGACTATATTTTAGACGATGCAGTAGTATAAATTTTGGCAAGCATAAACTTTTATTATCAGACACTTCCTAGCTGTGTGATCCTTAACTTTTCTCAGCTTTGGTTTCCTCATCTGTAAAATGGGAATAATACCTATAACACTTACTTCACAGTTGTATTAACTAAAATTATGTGTGTAAACTGCTTTACAAAATTAAAAATGCCACACAAATGACAGTTATTATTTTTAGTTATTGATTTCTTATTATAGCAGTGAATGAATATAAGTCTGAAATCTAAGGGCTAAATACAGTGCTCTGTACAAAATAGGCAGAGGCAGCTAAGTGGCTCAGTGGACGGAAAACAGGGCCTGGAATCAGGAAGACCTAAGTTCAAATCCAGCTTCAGAAACTTAGTAGTTATATGACCCTGGGCAAGTCACTTAACCCTGTTTGCCTTAGATCCTCCTTTATAAAATGAGCTGGAGAAGGAAACGGAAAACCGCTTCAGTATCTTTGCCAAGAAAATCCCATGGGCAGTTGAACAACAACAAAACAACAACAAACAACAACAAAATAAACAACAAGCAAGTGCCTTTAGTGGATATTAAGCATTAGATATTTCTGCAAGGATAAATTTAGAAAGTTATAAGACATTCAAAATGGAGCAAATGGCATTAATAGACATTGCAAAACAAGCCTAACTACAGCATTCACTGTCTTTGATTCCATAATTACATTTTTAAAGTACACCTCCATGTAAATACTAAGGATGTGAGAAAGTAAAAACATACTTCCTTTAATCACAGTCTGTTTGAATCTGCGTAGCTTGGATTATCCATTTCTGCTTGTTTCGAAGAGGCCTTATATAGCCTTTGTTTTTAGTCTCATAAAAATAGCACTTTGAGAGTCAGTGATGAGCTCGAGAGCCACAAATACAGGCTAGATAGGAGAGTTATTCGGTTTCACATGAACCAAATGGATTGTGTGATTATTAATTCAGAACAATAAGGTCCACATTAAAAAAATGCTAATATACTAGCACTGGAGAACACGAAGCAAAACCAAAGCCTCTTCTCTGGTTATGGGGATGGCAAAAATAAAAAGTAGCCACTGTTTAATAATAATGTGGCTATAAGTATCAGTATTGGCCTAACGGTTCTAGCAATTGAGAAGTCAGTTACTGGTCCTTTTAGTGAGGTGACTGGGACTAATGAAATTGGGAAAATCAGGTTATATGTAATATATTAGGGAAGTTGGAGTAATAATAAAGGGAGTCTACTTTAACATGTTCACAGATTCGTTTATTACAATTCAAAATATGAAGTTTAAATTAGTCAATGTAACTTATTAGACATGTTAAGCATTTAGTAACAGATATAAAAGTATGAGGTGCTGGACATTTTAAAACTTCCTAGAAATGCACAGTGCCCTTGAAAATTATTGTTTTATTTTTAAAATCTGAGATTAATATTGCACTGATGTGGCATGTATTCTCTGCACATAGTAAGTGATTAATAAATATTTGCCATTATGAAATTTGTAAAGGATATAAAACTGGTATTTAATTTAAGCATATCTGTAAAGTTTTCATCACTATCCACTTATAAAATATTTCTGAGTATTAATCACCCTTTGACAGGAAGATGAGTCCTTAGTCTTAGGTTATTCTGAGGCCAAGATGGTGAGTATAGAGGACCCAAAACAATGTATGTGTGTGTTTAATTCAATTAGACACAAATTTACTCAGTGCTTATAAAGCACAGAAGGCAGTGAAGAGAGGTCAGAATGAGGGCAATCAACTGGGAAAAGAGGCAGCATTTTAGGGCAAAAAACAGTTTCAAAAAGTGAGGCAATGTGAGAAGACAGGAGACTGTAATCAGAAAGTGGAATTCCAGAGTGCAAGAATATTTTTCAATGATAGTGAAATCTAAGGTATAACCATGCCTATGAGTAGTTGAGTCATAAGTGAGAGGGAGATCATGGGAGTAGAGAAAGCTGATGAAACTTGGGACAGTACTCCCTGTGTCACAGAAGTAGAGCTCAACTTTTAAACATGAGCAAAAAATTAACAAGAGCCCTGACAGTGGAAAGGTACTATGGGGAAAGGGAAGATCAAAACACAAACTCAGAAGAGGACAATAATGTCAAAATGCCCACATGTGAAGTCTAAAAAAAGGAATATGAATTGGTCTCAAGTCCAGAAAGTGCTCTTGGAAAAGCTCAAAAAGAATTTTAAAAATCAAGTAAGAGAGGTAGAAGAAAGATTGGGAAAAGAAATGAGAGCTATGTAGAATTATGAAAAAAAAACAGCTTGGGAAAAAAAAAGCACAAAAAGTGACTGAAGAAAACAACTCCTTGAAAAGTAGAATTGGCTAAATGGAAAAAGAGGTATAAAAAGTAACTGAAGAAAATAATTCCTTAAAAATTAGAATTGGGCATGTGGAAGCTAACAACTCCATGAGACACCAAGAATCAGTCAAACAAACTAAAAAAATGAGAAAATAGAAGAAAATGTAAAATGCCTAATTGGAAAAACAACCAATGTGGAAATTAGATCCAGGAGAGATAATTTAAGAATTACTGAACTATCTGAAAGCCATGATCAAAAAAGAGCCTGGACAGTGTCTTTCAAGAAATTATCAGGGAATGAAGAGCAGGTGGACTTCAGAAAACCTGGAAAGACTTACATGAACTGATGCTGAGTGAAATGAGCAGAACTAGGAGAAGATTATGCACAGTAACAGCCATATTGTGTGATGACCTACTTTGATAGCCTTAGCTCTTCTCAGAAATGCAAAGATCTAATTCCAAAAGACTCATGATAGAAAATGCTATCCATATCTGAGAAAGAACTTTGGATTCTGAATGCAGATGAAAGCATACTATTTGCTCTCCTTTTTTTGTTTTTTTTTCTTCTTCCTCGTGGTTCCTCTCATTAATTCTAATTCTTCTTTACATCATGACTAATGTGAAAATATATTTAATATGACTGTATAAGTAGAGCCTATATAAAATTGCATGCTGTTAGGGAGTGCGGAGGGAAGGGAGGGGGAGAAAATTTAAAACTCAAAATGTTATGTAAGTGAATATTGAAAACTAAAGATAATAAATAAATTATACAAATAAAATAAAAAAGAAATTATCAGGGAAAACTCCCCTGATATCCTAAAACCAGAGGGCAAAATAGCTTCTGAAAGAATCTACTGCAAGTAGCCAGAAAGAAACAATTCAAATATCAAAGAGCCACAGTTAGGATTAAACAAGACTTAGCAGCTTCTACATTAAAGAATTGGAGGGCTTAGAATATGATATTCTTGAGGGCAAAAGAACTTGGGTTATGACCAAGAATGCACTACCCAGCAAAGTTGGGTATAATCTTTTAGGGGAAAAGATGGATATTTAACAAAATAAGGACTTTCAAGCTTTCCTGAAGAGAAGACCAGAGCTGAACAGAAAAATTCAATTTTCAATGTAAGATTCAAGAGAAACATAAAAAGGTAAAAAAAAAA
>CM053626.1:227332498-227349356 GCA_028646595.1 Phalanger gymnotis
GAGAGACAGGGTGGAAAGAGAGAGAAAAGTATATATAAGGGGAAAATAATATAGAAGGAAATACATAGTAATCATACGTGAATGATATGAACTCTCCCTTAAAATGGAAGTGGATAAAGTGGATTAAAAACCAGAATCCTATGATATGTTGTTTACAAGAAACACATTTGAAGCAGAGAGATACAGAGTAAAGGCAAAAGGCTGGAGCAAAATATATTATGCTTCAACTGAAGTAAAAAAAAGCAGGGGTAACAATCCTGATCTCAGACAAAGAAAACCAAAAATAGATCTAATTAAGAGAGATAAGGTAGGAAACTACATCTTGCTAAAAGGTACCATAGACAATGAAGTAATATCAATACTAAATATATATATACACCAAGTGGTATAGCATCCAAATTCTTAGAGAAGTTAAGTGAGTTACAGGAAGAAAAAGAAAAACTATACTATTAGGGGACCTCAACCACTCCCTCTCAGAATGTAACAACAATGGTACTTGCTACTGTGGCTGTGTAAGACCAATAACACCAGCACACAGGAGGGCTGCTAGCACAGATTCTTTGATCTGCTTTTCTAAGGAAAGAAACTTTAGGGGGGTTAAAAATCATACTTTAATTAAACATACATATATCATTCACTTAGTTCAGGTAAAAAGTCAGCACCCTGAACTTTCAGAGAAAATACAAACAGAAATTATGAGCAGAGAGAATAACAGAAATGATCAGACTTCTATCTGTCTGACCAAATCACAATACATAGTTACCAGATAGAGAAGCACCCACATCTGGGTTTTCAAAGCCGGGGGGCTCCTACAACAGCTACCCAGATCTCTCTGGTCAAATTACATGACACTCTTCCAGTGAGTGAGAGCCCTAAGCAAAATGGTGACCTCAGACTACATATACACTTCTTCAGGGTCAGAAGGTGTCACTACCATGTGACTCAAACTCATTCAACTTAGGCTTTCTTGTGACTTAAGCAGGTCATCAAAGACTCCCGATTCAATCAAAGACTCTTGATTGAATCAAAGGAAAGACTCAATCAAAGGCACTGCTGAGAATCACTCAATCAAAAAACAGCAAAAAGTCCCACCCTGCTTGGCATTACACAGAAGTAGAAAAATCTAACCACAAAATAAACAATGAAGAAGTTAAAGAGTTGAGTAGAATTTTAGAAAGTTAGATATGGTAGACCTCTGGAGAAAATTGAGGATAGAAAAGAATATGCCTTTTTCTCAGAGGTAGACGGCACCTCCACGAAAATTGACTATACATTTGAAGGGTTAATGAAATATAAAGATCTTCCCTGTACATTTATAGGCCTAAGTGACTACATATGTTCTCCTTCCTCCTCGGAACAGGGGCCACATTCCCAAGACTAAACGTAAGAGTATATCTGACTGATTCTTCTTTCTGTTCCTTCTAGGAACACATGGAATTGATCCTGTGTCCTTTTGAACAAGACATTTTGCTTTATCAGTAATGGATGTCTTGCTCCTTTGAACTCTGGCCCAGTCCACAGCCAACATCCTGTGCTGAGTTTTGTAGAGCCCTAGTGCTGAGCCAATCGGGTACCGAGTCACATAGGCTCTTGCACCTTCTGGCCCTGAGCCTATCAATTGCTAAGACATGTCGCCAATTTTTTCTTTGTTTGAAACTGGATATATTCTGGGAAAATTGGTATTTTCCCCTGGGGCTTCACCTGAGGCATTCACAGCCAGGGCTATGGGAGCTGATATCAAGGGGCCCCTCAGCCTGTGAATCCAGATGTTGGTGCTTCCCCATTTTGGTGATGTATGTAAATATTTCCATTACTCTCTTAAGTTTTATCTTTATCTTTCTATATTTCTTTAATAGAGGACACATATTGTCCTGATGTACAGAATAAATGTTATGCTGATTCCAACTTGGTATAGAGAGTGGTCATGGGACTGTGCAATCTAATCCTAAAAATAGTTAAAGCAGCTGCATATGCCTTCTTAATGATACAGTACTAGGGCAGAAAAACCTCACTATCCAATGCAGAAATGCAGAAAAATTAAATGTGTCCTTTTCAGATCATGATGCAATAAATTGTGTGTAATAAAGGGCCATGTAAATATAAACTAACATTAAGTGAAAACTAAATAATCTAATCCTAAAGAATGAGTGTGTCAAACAACAGATCATAGAAATAACCAATAATTTCATCAAGGAGAATGACAATAATGAGACAACATACCAAAACTTATGGGATTTAGCCAAAGCAGTTCTTAGGGGAAATTTTATATCTCTAAATGCTTACATGAATAAAATACCTAAAGAAAAAATCAATGAATTGGGCATGCAACTAAAAATGCTAGAAAAAGAACAAATTAAAAATCCCTAATAACAAATTGGAAATCCTGAAAATTAACAGTGAGAATAATAAAATTGAAAGTAGGAAAACAATTGAAAGAATAAATAAAACTAAGACCTGGTTTTGTGAAAAAAAAACCACCCCAAGAAAATAGATAAACCTTCGGTTAATTTGATTAGGAAAAAAAGAAAACCAAATTATCAGTATCAAAAATGAAAAGGGTGAATTCTCCACCAATGAAGAGGAAATGAAAACAATAATTAGGAGCTATTTTGCTCAACTGTATGCCAATAAATCTGACCATCTAAGTGAAATGGATGAATATTTACAAAAAATATAAATTGCTCTGATTAACAGAAGAGGAAATAAAATATTTAGCCTATTTTAGAAAAAAAAATTGAACAAGCCATCGATGAACTCCCTAAGAGAAAATCACCAGGACCAGATGTATTTTCAAGTGAATTCTACCAAACATTTAAAAAACAATTAATTTCAATACTACATAAATTATTTTGAAAGACAGGCAATGAAGGAGTCCTACCAAATTCCTTTTATGACACAAATACGGTGGTGATATCTAAACCGGGAAAGGTCAAAACAAAGGAAGAAAATTATAGATCAATTTCCCTAATGAGTACTGATGCAAAAATTTTAAATAAAATATTAGCAGAGAGATTTATTGCCAGGATAATACATTATTATTAGGTGAGATTTATACCAAGAATGCAGGACTGGTTCAATATTAGGAAAACTATCAGCATAATTGACCATACCAATAACAAAACTAACAGAAATCATATGATTATTTTAATAGATGCAGAAAAAGCTTTTGACAAAACACATCACCCATTCTTATTAAAAACACTAGACAACATAGGAATCCATGGAGTTTTCCTTAAAATGATAAGTAGCATCCATCTAAAACAATCAGCAAGCATTATATGTAATGGAGATAAGCTAGAAACATTCCCAATAAGATCAGTGGTGAAACAAGGATGGCCTTTTTTGCCACTATTATTCAGTATTGTACTAGAAATGTCAGTTTTTTAGCTTATAGCTATAAGAGAAGAAAAAGAAATTGAAGGAATCAGAATAGGCAATGAGGAAGCAAAACTATTATTCTTTTGCTAATGATATAATGGTATACTTATGAATCCTAGAGAATCAACTAAGAAACCACTTGAAACAATGAACAACTTTAGCAAAGTTGCAGGATATAAAATAAACCTACATAAATAATCAGCATTTTTATATATTACCAATGGTCCAGCAGCAATAGATAGAAAGAGAAATTCCACTTAAGATAACTGGAGACAATATAAAATATTTGGGAGTCTACCTGCTCAGACAAACCCAGGAACTATATGAATACAATTACAAAAGACTTTTCACACAAATAAAGTCAGATCTAAATAATTGGAATAACAGCAGTTGCTCATGGGTAGGCCAAGCTAATATAATAAAAATGACAATTCTACCTAAATTAATTTACTTATTCAGGGCCATACCAGCCACAAAATTATTTTATAGAGCCAGAAAAAAATAACAAAATTCATCTGGGAGAACAAAAGGTCAAGAATATCAAGGAAATTAATGAAAAAAATGCAAAGGAACGTGACCTAGCTATACCGGATCTAAAACGATATTATAAAGCAGCAATCATCAAAACTCTTTAGTATTGGCTAAGAAATAGAGTGATGGATCAGTGGAATACCCAAAGACTCCAGCTTCTGGGATAAGAACTCACTATATGACAAAAACTTCTGAGAAAACTGGAAACTAGGCAGAAACTAGGCATAGACCAATATCTCACAGTGTATGCCAAGATAAGGTCAAAATGGGAATGTGATTTAGACATAAAAGGTGCTACCATAAGCAAATTATGAGAGCAAGGAATAGTCAACTTGTCAGATCAATGGAAAAAGGAGGAATTTATGACCAAACAAGAGATAGAGAACATTATGAAATGCACAATGGATAATTTTGATTATATTAAATTAAAAAGGTTTTGCACAAACAAAATCAATGCAGCCAAGAACAACAGAAAGCTGGGAAACAATTTTTATAGTCAGTGTTTCTGATAAAGGCCTCACTTCTAAAATATATAAATAACTGGATCAAATTTATAAGAATGCAAATCATTCCCCAGCTGATAAATGGTCAAAGAATATGAAGGCAGTTTTCAGATGAAGAAATTAAAGCTATCTATGGTCATATGAAAAAACTTGCTCTGAGTCACTATTGATTAGAGAAATGCAAATTAAAACAATTCTGAGGTACCACCTTATACCTATCAGATTGGCTAATAAGACAGAAAAAGAAAATGGTAAATGTTGGAGGTGTGGGAAAATTGGAATACTAATGCATGGTTGGTGGAGTTGTTAACTGATCTAACCATTCTGGAGAGCAATTTGGAACTATGTCCAAAGGGCTATAAAACTGTGCATATCCATTGATCCATCAATACCGCTACTAGGTCTGTATCCTAATGAAATCATAAAAAAGGGTAAAGGAGCCATATGTACAAAAATATTGATAGCAGCTCTTTTTGTGGTGGCAAAGAAATGGAAATTGTGGAGACACCGTCAATTGGGGAATAGCTGAACAAGTTGTGGTACATGAATGTAATGGGATACTATTCTATAAGAAATGATGAGCAGGCAGATTTCAGAAAAATCTGGAAAGACTTAAATGAACTGACTAGGTGAAGTGAGCAGAGCCAGGAGAACATCATACAGAGCAACACTGTGTGATGATCAGCTATGATAGACTTAGCTCTTCTCAGCAATACAATGATCCAAGACAATCGGAAAAGACTTGTAATACAAAATGCTAACCACATCCAGAGAAAGAACTATGGAGTCTGAATGCAGATTGAAGCATACTATTTTCACTTTTTTTTCTTTCTTGTGTTTTTTACTTTTTGTTCTGATCCTTCTTTCATAACATGAGTAAGGTGGAAATATGTTTGACATGATTATGTATATATAACCTATATCAGGCTGCTTGCAATCTTGGGGAGGGGGCAGGGAAGAGAGTGAGAAAAATTTGAAACTCAAAATCTTACAAAAATGAATATTGAAAACTATCTTGACATGCAATTGGAAAAAATAAAATAGCATTAAGTACAAAAAGAAGATAGATTACTGATATTTCTGTTGACTAAATGAAGGAATAAATGTATAATTACTTAGGCTCAAAAAAGCGATGTCTCAAATATAGATTAGGGAAGGTATGACCAATGGAAAGGAAATAAATTAATATTATTTTGATTTATTTTTAGTTTGATTATAGAATTAAACTTTCTTTAGGAAAAGCTAGCCCTAACCTAGGCTAGACTAACATAAATAGCCTCTTAAGTCTAGTTTATATACAGATCTAGCAATCAGATAGACTGAGAAGACTTTATCATTTAGTAGTAGATAATTTACAAGAATAAAATAATCATAAGATTATGAGGTTTTGGGGCAGCTAGGTGGCACAGTGAGTAGAGCACTGGCCCTGGAGTCAGGAGGACCTGAGTTCAAATCCAACCTCAGATACTTGACACACTTACTAGCTGTGTGACCTTGGGCAAGTCACTTAACCCCAGTTGCCCTGCCTCCCCTCCTCAAAAAAAAAAAAAGATTATAAGGTTTTCTATAAAGTCTGATTTTCTTTTTCTAGAAGAAAGGGGCATTGACCAGAGGCTGAGATCCTGTTTCTGGCAGCTGGAGACAGGTAGGCCAGAGGTTAAATTCTTTTTTCCAACCTTAGTGGATGAGCTCCTTTGTTTGTTTGTTTTTTTTCCCTGAGCTAGAATCTAAGTTGAGTAATGGAATTTTCTAAGGAAGATGGCAGGTGACTGTTAACTACTCTTTCCCAGGACCTATAAGGAAAGGACTCCTGGGCAGGATTAAGAAAGCCTGGTGGAAACTAATTAGTCAGGTGACCTGCCTTGTCCAATTGAATTATGTTCAAAATAAGCTTTTGCATTTTTTATTTCAATTTTTGTTATAAAAATCAGCTCTATAAGTCACTCTTTGTCTCTGAAGAGTCAGATGACCTTATTTGATATGCAAATGTTAGCTTTGCAAATTAAATCATAGCTGGCTCTGTAACTTTGTCCTCAGTTTCCTTTTTATTTCAGATAATTAATTTTAACACCAGGCAATAGTTCCTGGGTTGGGGAGAGGGTGTGGGGGGGAGGTGCGGGGAGGGGGCAGGCAGGAGAGAGACAACCTGGGAGTTTTAAAGAACTACAAAGTTTATGATGAGTTAACATTGTGACATGGTAGCCAAAAAGGCAATGCTCTCTTAGATTACATTAATAGAGGAATAGCGTCTAGAATAAAGAAGATAACAATACTGCTACATTCTGTCCTAGTCTGGCTGTATCTACATTATTGTATTTTTCTTACATCGAGATTAAATATGTCTTATGAAGGAAGACACCATCTGTATCCAGAGAAAGAACTGATAAACAGAAGTATGTATAGAATGGTTTTACATATGTATACACACGCACACATTTGTGTCTAATGGTAACTGTCCCTAGGGTGGGAGATGGAAGAAAAAAAAGTTACATGATAACTCCTACATATTTAAAAGGAATAGCAAGTTGTAATAATAGATTTTAGTGTCATGAGCAATCATCTTTTTTTCCCCCATTCTACTATGTTATGGAAATGCTTGTTTTATTTCTTAAAGTTCAGAATAAAATAAATAATTTTTAAAAAGATTAAATATGTCTCTCTGTAATGTCCACTCATTGCTGCTGTTTCTGATTTCTGGGGTCAAATAAACAAAGCCTGATTCCCCTTCTACATTACAGCCTTTCAAAAACTTGATGAAAGCTGGCATAGCTAAGTCTTCTCTATGCTAAACAACCCCACTCCCCCACCTCCCCCCCAACCCTGAAATCCTCATACATCGTATTCTCTTGTCTCGGTTGTCCTTTTCTGGACACATTTCAGCTTATCTATGCCTTTTCTAAAATTGGAAGTCATACATGTAGAGCTGGAAGGGACCTCCGAGGAATTAAAAGAACAGGAATTAGGCCCTGATCATTTTGCCACACCCCCTAACCCCAACTCAATTAACTTCAGTGACCTCCTATTACCTGTGCGATCAAATATAAGCTCCTGTGTTTGGCATTTAGAGCCCTTCATAACCTGGCTCCTTCCTACTTTTCCAGTCTTTTTATACTTTAATCACCTCTATGTAATCTACAATCCACACACATTTAACCTTCTCTTACTGTTCCTTGAACATGACACTTTATCTTCTAACTCCACGGCTTTCCTTGCTGGTCCCCATTGCCTGGGATGCTCTTCCTTCTCACCCTCACCTACTGGCTCACGTGGGTTCTTTTAAGATTCAGTGCAAAGCCCGTTTTCTACAAGATGCCTTTTCTGGCTTCCCAGACTCTTTCTTTGCCCTATCCTGCCTCTGCTTTCCCTCTGAGATGATTTCCTAATTACACTGTGTGTGTATATGTGTATATCTCTGTATATAGATATAGAGGTGTGTGGAGACAGATAATTTATATATAATCAGTACATATCAATATCTATACACACACATATAGAGAGAGACAGACAGTGAGAGAGAGAGAGAGAGAGAGAGAGAGAGAGAGAGAGAGAGAGAGAGAGAGAGAGAGAGAGAGAGACAGAGAGACAGAGACAGGGAGAGAGGGAAAGAGATTCAGTTGTGTTCAATTCTTCACGATCCCTTTTGGGGGTTTTCTTGGCAGGGATACTGGAGTGGTTTGTCATTTCCGTCTCCAGTTCATTTTATAGATGAGAAAATAGTCAAAGAAGATTAAATGACTTGCCCAGGGTAAGACAGCTAGTTCATGTTTGAAGCTGGAGTTGAACTCAAGTCTTCCTGACTCCAAGCCTGGAGCACTATCCACTATACCACCTAGCTTCTCTCTCTCTCTCTCTCTCTCTCTCTCTCTCTCTCTCTCTCTCTCTCTCTCTCTCACACACACACACACACACACACACATATGCACGCATATACATATATACTACTATATCTATATATACAGATACATAGATCCCTTACATAATTATTTGCATATTGTATTCTCTGAATATGAGCTCCTTGAGGACAAAGATCATGGTTTGTCTTTTTGCCTTTTTTTGTATCCCCAGGGCTTAGCTCAGTGCCTGGCACATAGGAAGCGCTAATAAATGCTTGTTGTTGACTGACTGATAGCCATAGGCCAGGGTCAGTATCAAGCAGAGAAAAGCTCTTTTACTAAATTGTACTAAGGCTCCATTAGAATGTTAGCATTCAAGAGCCTTCTCACTTAATTGTATTAGGAGATGGGGAGGGTTAAGACTTATTGTACCCTACAGGGTTCTGGAAATAAGCCTTTGTTGAGGGTGTCTCCAAGGTGAACCCTCTTCTTCTCTTTGAACACCTGATGTCAAGGCTGAGCCAGAAATCTAGGGGCACATACACTCTCCCAGGTACAGACCCCTCGTTGAGAAAATTCTACTGCATTAATTAAACGAGTAAAGGATTAAGTGATTGGTGCCAGCTGAGGGGTGCTCATGTAGAGGAGCACATATTACCAGTTAATTCATCAGTAAACAGATTTTGTCCCATTAAGGGTTTTAATTATTCCGTGCACTGCATTATGACTCCATTACCTAATGACAATTCTCTACAATTATGTACCCCCATGGCGGGGTATGAACGCAGCCATCCCAGCAAGGAGCAGATGAAGAGATATTCATACTCCGTGTGATTAGCATTTGGAGATCCCACTGTTTGAGGGTATGGGGTGTGGGGAAGCTTGGCTATGAACAAACTCATCCTGACAATAATGGGGCCTAGAATGGCAACTCCTATAGGGTGAGAGATTATAAGTAGGAATGGTGCATTGGTACAAAAGACATCAGATTGAGTCCTACAGGGATGCAAAGAAGCCTATTTGGTCATGCTCCAATATCCAATCTAGAATCTAGTGCTGACAGAAGATCTTCCCTAAATGTCACAATCCAATAGCATTTCCTGTCTGAAAAGATGGTGAAGGTAACAGCCAGCAAGCAGGAGGTCCCTTATAGCTCCAAATTAAAGAATCCTTTGTAATATGTTAAACAAAAATAAGGAACTTAGGAGATAAAGGGTGGGCTATAGGAATAAAATACAGTTAAGTTTTGGACGTGTTGATTTTGAGATGCCTCTGGAACGTTGAGGTAGAGAGATATATGCAGTCAATTAAGTGACAAACAAGTATTTATCATGTTTTTTGTTCCAGGAATAGTCCTAGGTGTCAGGGATACAAAAAAAATGAAGCAATCTCTACTCTCAAGTAGCTACTGGGTAAGAAAAGTACATCTATGAGCATACATGGGATAAACGTTAAAAGAATAAATACAAAGTAGAGAAGATAAAATCAAGGAAAAATATAATAATACAACAAGGGTGCTACAAAGTACGATGGTAGTTTAGAAGAGGAAGAAAGAAATGACTACATGTTGTGGGCATCAGGGAAGGCTTCATAGAGAAGGTAACATTTGAGGGGGACCTTAAAAGAGAAGTAGAACTCACCAATTAACCCAATATTGCTGGTACACGTGTTTTGTGGAGAAAAGGGCAGAGAAATAGTGATGGTGATTCAATCAATCAATAAACATTTATTAAGTGCCTACTATATGCCAGGTAAAGTTCACAGACTATCACAGTGTATTTCTAGGCCTATTATTCTCCAGAAGTCATCCAGCTTTGCAGCAGGGGTACTCTGTATGTTACCTGGAAGCTCTCAGAGTTCAATAACTTTAGAAAGCAGCTGCCAGGGCAATAAAATGAGATTAGAGAAACGAGGGGAAATAGATAAGTTAAATATGGGAGAGAAAAATCCATGGAAAACAACTTAAAAGGGCCAATAATTGAATCTAAAAGATTTAGAACAGACTAGATTGGTTAGAGAATTAGGTGGTTCTATATAAAAGAATTTAAATGGTTTCTGCTGGGTTAGCTTTTGCTAATGGCAATATTTATGAATTTATATGAGGGTGATTCTTTTCCCTGGGGGAAAAAAAACCTAAGCATCTTTTGCAGATATTAAGAATCCTCACACCCTGTTGTGAGAACGGTAGGAACGGAATTAATATAATTCAATAGGGAAACTGGAACATATGGAATAAAGAGTGTCTTTTAGTTGTTTTTAAAAATAAATGTTTTATGGTTAGTGACCATCAGTAAAATATTCAAATATACAAAATAACAACAAGATTATATTTGAAGCCATAAAATCCATTATTTGTAGTTAACATAAAACATATTAATTTTAATAATTTTTGAGGGGGTGAGATGTGGATCTGTGATCTCATTAGTGTGGAGAACTCCCTCACTGAAGCCCATGTAGAAGGATAACTGTTAAGAGTATAAGTGTTAAGAGTATTACAGAATTGCCTGGGGCACCAAGATGTCTAGTAACTCACCCACTGTCACACAGTCACTCTGTGCCAAAGGGCCTTGCTGTACCCAGCTCTTTCAGACTAAGGCTAGTCCTCAATTCAACACCATACCACACTGTTTCTCTCTTCTCGTAAATAAGATAAAACAACTACATTCTGTTTGTTTTCATGCATTCTGTCTTCTAAGTATTTTTTCAGAGTTTGTTGCTGTTATTATTTTTACATAGTTGTAGACTGTATATATTGCTTTTATTTTGCTTTCTCGCCCAAACATCTGTAAATGTTTCCTTCTTTATCCAACAGAAATCTCAGATCCCTCTAAAGAGATTTTTCTTGAAAAAAAAAAACAAGTCATTAAATCAGGACTAGAATTTTTGATTGTGAAGCCTTGTCTATAGCATCAAGGAATAAAATGTTCCCCCTGAAGGAGAAGGAAATACAAAAATACGTTGTCATAAGATACAGTCCTAAGAATTTGTGGGTGTGCCCTAGGGCTGTCTGACTTTGTGACACTCATGTTTTTCTCTTATTTCACATGGCTGGATAGGAAGCCAGGGCAGAGACCACACAAGGTATCCCTACACAATATTCTCTTCAAATTCCTTATATCATCCATTTTCCCTGCCAATGCTATGTTAAAGAAGTGGCGGGGTGGGGGTGGGGGCAAAGCTAGGTGGCATAGTGGATAGAGTGACTGGAGTCAGGAGGCCCTGAGATCAAATCTGACCTCAGACACTTACTAGCAGTAGCATTTTCTCAATGGTCTGTACCTATGGGAGTGTCCACGAACCTAGATTTCTGGCTAAGCCTTGACATCAGGTGTTCAAAGAGAAGGACTACCTCCACCTGTAGTCACCCAACTCTGCCAAAAAAAAAACCCAAAGCAATCAGTAGCTTGCAGACATTCTAGGCATTTGTTTCCTAATTCACTCTAAGATGGAAAGGAATCCATAACATCCTAGATCTAGAGCTGGAAAGGACTTCAGAGGCCATCTAGTCCAACTGCCTCATTTTGCAGGATAGGAAACTGAGACCCAGAGAGATTAAGTGATTTGAACAAGGTCGCACAGGTTACTGAATCAGAGGAATGATTTGAATCCAGATCCTCTGACTCAAGATCTGCATTCTTTCTAATAGTCCATATAATTAAGCTCCTTAAATAACAATAACTCTTGGGCATTTGTAAAAATGACAAGGGTAGGCTAGATGATCTCCAATGTAACTTCCAGTTCTAACAGCAATGATTCTATAAGAAGAAACTAGGATCTATGGTTTATGTAGCCATCTTTCCTCTAGCATCCCAAAGATATAAGTTAAAATGGATCCTACCTTCTTTTATTCTTACTCATTTTTGAATCTGTAAGATAAAGACACTAAATGCCACACACACACACATACACGCACACACACGTAAATTAGTTAATAAGATCAAACCCAGGTATCCTGACTTCTATCCACATGTTCTTCCCATTGAGCCACTCCTCTTCTCAGACTACTATTCCAAATAATTCAAAGCTAAGATCCAGGTACAATTAATTGACCACCACAGGAGAAAAACTCAAAAAATAAGATTCATACATCAAAGGAAAGACTTAATTGTTACTTTTTGTTATTTGAAATTCCCATCTGTAGATGTACAAATCACCTCCTTAAAGGATATTTGATGGCTTTTATAACATCCAAGGTACACTGAACCTCTCAATGCTGATACATTCACCTGGGGACAAGTATAATCATTTTGTAGAGCGGTAGGTTTGATACAGTGGAAAGTAATTTAGAATCAAAAGATTTGGTTTCTAATCATCATTTTGCTACTTCTGACTGTGTAATCTTGAAGTCACTTAATCCTTCTTTGACTCAGTTATTTCGTCTGTACAATGGGGATAATAATACTTGTACCACCTAACTCAGAGAGGTGTTAAAATGATAAAGTGAGTTAATGCATATAAAGTAATTTACAAAGCAATGTAAGATCACAGATTTTAAGGATGGATGAGAATTTAAAGGTTGGATTCAATTCTTTATTTTACATGGAAACTGAGACCTAGAGATGTTATCTAATTTCCCCAAGGACACAAAGGTAGTATATGATAAAACTGGAATTTGGACTTAAGTCTTCCATTTTCCAAATCTAGCACTATTTCCTGTTGTTTCATCCTTAGTTTTTATTATAATGAGATTTTTAAAAATTATAATCAGATTGAGAACTAATATGTGTGGAGAAGTGGATAAAGTGTTATTTTAAGACTGGGTTTTAAGACTGGTATTTTTAAGACTTAAGACTCTCTTCCTGCGATGTTGTTATTTCGTCTTATACTAATATTGCCCAAATCTAATAGCACTATTGGAAAAGAGAAGGCTGATAGAGATCTTATTTCTAAGCATATATTCATTATGAAAATAAGAATGTTAACTCTATTTTACCACTACAGAAGACAAAACAAAAGTAAAAAGCCTTTAGGTTTAGCAGGAAAAATTAGCTTAGATATTAAGAAAGAACTTCCAAAGGCTGGAGATGGTTTCACTGGATAGGACAGGGAGCCTAATTTTTCTCTTAAGTTCAAAAAAAAGTGGATGGATTCTCATCGAACAGATGGTTTAGGGTTAGGATAGTTCTAATTAAAAAAATTAGAATATGCTTCAGTATGTCCTATACTTCTCTGAAATGAGAAGAGCACCCAGTACTCTGACTTGAGGTTCCAACTGGGTGTAATGACTTGACTTTCTTTTTATTTAAGACTCATGAACTATTGTCTATACTATCCCTCCAGTTTTAGGTGGACCATTTCTTCAGTAATTCCTGGACAGTTGAATGTTCCTTTTACTTGTATCAATTAGCAAGGGATCTAAATGTTCCCTAGGAAACCACCCATATTGACTTTAGAGCATTCTTATATTCCCTTTCCTAAGAGAATGTGCCCTGCTATAAAACCATGCTGCTCTTTATAAAACCTGTATTTGAGCATGGGAACTAACAAAACAACCAAGTCCTGGATGAAGTCAGATGAATTGCACAATGTGAGTTTGCATTTTGCTCCTATTTCTGTTAATTTACACAGAGGCTTAAGACAACATTGCACCCTACCACCTCCATCCATTTAGAAAAGGCAAAATGGAACGTGAACAATTTATTACTAACATGCTGCAGGCATAGTGCACATTACAACCTTTCAAGACCCCAAAGATCTAAATTTAGAACAAACGAGGAAATGCATACTTTCCTACCCTTATCAGAACTCTTTTCCCTAGTCTGCCTATACTCTTGACTTCATTCAAAATCTGCTGCTCATTAAAAATAACAATGATTACAAGCGACCAAACAAATTAAATTATTTAAAGAAATGTCTCAATTATGCTTATCTCCTATCAGACAGGATGAAAGGCATCCAATTCTGTGAGCATTTCTCTATAAATAAGAAAGCCTAGTTTCTCAGTAAAATTGGCCCCTGATATATCAAAGAACCTTAATGAAATATTTATGTACCACATGATCAAGTTGTCAAATATTTAGCACCAAAAAGTTGTTAGGGCAGGGATTCTTAAACTTTTTTTTGCATAATGGACTTCTTTGGTAAAGTTTGGTGAAGTCTATGGACTTCTTATTAGAACGATGATTTTAGATGCATAAAAATAAAAAAAACAGTATTACAAAGGAAATCAAATATATTGAAAGTTTAAAAAAATTAAAAAAAAATCAAATTAAAAACTAAGGTCAAAAACCCCTACGTTAGAGATTAGAGATTCCCTGTAGCAAACAGATGGGCTACTAGCTGACACATCTCCATTGCTTTGCTCAGTTGCTCTTTCAAAGGTCTTTGATAATCTCCTTATTGCTGAAACCAATCTTCATAATTCTTTTCCTTCTTGATCACTCTGAAACCTTTGATATTATTGACTAATTCTTCCTCATCGGTACTATCTCCCATCTTTCTGATCATTCTCAGTCTCAGTTACTAGTTCTTTCTCCTTTTTTCCCCCATTTGTGCATCCTTCCCCACCAGAACATCCCCCACCCTGCCCGGTGCTTTGGTATATGCTAGGCACTATATAAATGTTGATTTCCTTCCCATTCCCCCAACCTACCCTAAGGTCCATCTCCAGCTCAATTCTCCCTCTACACTCTCCCCTTTGGTGATCTCATCTACGCTCATAGCTTTAATGATCGCCTCATACAGATTGGTCTCCAAACTGTAAAATGATTAGAGGGCCTCTGGAACTCCTTCTAGTTGTAGATCCATGGTTCTGATCCTACGATCCTGAACTCTTTCCCTAGTGCTGACATCCCTTGAACTCTAGTTCTTCATTTTGAACTGCCTACGAAAATTAAAATCAATAAGGTCAGTTCAATTTAACAAACATTTACTCAGTGCCTACTATGTACCAAGACATCACCATCTGGGTTTTCCAAGACATCTCAACTTCATCATGTTCAAAAATAACTTATGACCTTGGCTAAAAACCACTTGTCTCTCCTTCTAACTTCCCTCTCTGTTAATATCACCATTCTCCCAGTTACTCAGGCTATATGTACATATATATATATATATATATACATACATATATGTATATATGTACACACACACACATATTTCAGAATCATCTTGTTCTCCTCCATTTCCCTCCCTCACTCTAACAATATATAGTAGGAGTTTTTCAGTCTTTGTCCATGCTATTAAGTATGCCTTGTGAGATCCTACTTAGCAGGAATGAAGTTGTGAATAAAGAGCCAGCATCAGTCAAGAATACCTGGACACTGAAAGAAACTGACTTTGTGACTATGGGCAATTCACTTAATCCCTTACTGCTCCCCTCCCCCCAGGAAACTAAGCATATAAATTGCAGGGCAGTTACCACTCTGAATTAATTGAAGGAGTTTTCCTCACTTAGAGTTCTGTACATCATTGAAATAACAGTCAGACATCCTTCAATATCCAGGTCAAATACCACCTCCTACATAAAGTCCTTCCTGATTTGCCTAGCCAGAAATTAGCTTTTCTTCCTCTAACTTTGTCAAATACTTTGTACTTGCCTTATGTTATTATTGTGTATTCTTTTGGAATTTAGTTATTAAAAAGAACCATCAAATAATATTTTATAATTCTACATATTTGCCTATGCATTGTATCCTCCTGCCATGTTCCATAAGGGCAAGGATCATATCTTAACTCTCTTTCTTCTCCTCCAAGTGTTATGTTTGGTTGTTGCTCAGTTGGTTTTCAGTCATTTCCAACGTTTAGTGACCCCCTTTGGGGTTTTCTTGGCAAAGATATTGACACGGTTTGTCATTTCCTTCTCCAGCTCATTTTACTGATGAGGAAACTGAGGCAAACAGGGTTAACTGATTTGCTCAGGGTCACATAGCTAGTGTCAGAGGCCAATTGGAACTCAGGTCCTCCTGACTCCAGGCCTGGTTCTCTATCCACGTTGCCACCTGGCTGCCCATTTGTATATAGGTAGTGATTAATTGGCTACTAAATGAATGAACTAATAAAAGAGTCACCCAGAAAAGTTATAAAGAGGATTGGTTTTAAGTGAGCCTGGCAGATAAACACTTTAGATGACTAAACCCTAAAGGTAAATCTAGGTCTTCTTTAAGCTTCTAAATTTTCTTTGGGCAATACTAGTATGTAAGTTAAAAGCATAAGAGGAATCAGTCCATTATTTTTTCCCATAAATCAGGCCTGCACAACCTGTGACCCACCAAAAGATTTCAGGCTGCCCAGGAAAAATGTAGAGGAAAAAATCCTGCTATAAATGAATAATTCACATACACTCATGACTCTTATCCTTCATCTGGTGAAGAACAAAACAAAACACTTAGTCTAAGTCAATGGAATACAGAAGAGAGAGGCATGAAGCATGTTATTACAGTTTCATTGATGGTCTAAAGAGGAATAAAAATTTTAAAAAAATAGGCTATATTACCAAGAAGGACACATTTTCCCCTGTAAAATTTCAAAGGAGGTACTGATAGAATTGAATTTGTTCTGTAAAGGATGAGCAGAATGATAGAGTCTGGAAATCCAGGCAAAGGATGAACGGTTGAAAGAAAGAGCGATATTTAACTAGGAGAAAACTAGGAGAGACTATGATAATGTCTTTAA
>CM053626.1:227349856-227381596 GCA_028646595.1 Phalanger gymnotis
TTAGATCTGCAGCAGGCTCTTCTCTCCTGCTCTGATCCACCACTTAATTCCTCCCACCAGGTGGGCCTGGGGCCAGAAGCAACTGCAGCTGTAGTTCTAAAGCTGCCCCACCTCCGCTGCCTCCCCCACCCCGGGTTGGTGCCTGAACCGCAAACTCCCTGTCCGCAGCAGCTTCTCCCACTAACCTACTCTGTTGTCCTTGGTGTTTGTGGGTTGAGAAGTCTGGTAACTGCTGCAGCTCACTGATTCAGGGCACTAGGGCACGCTCCGCCTGGCTCCTGGTCTGGTCAGTCTGTGCCGCCCTCACTGGGCTCTGCTCAGCTCTGCTCCCCTCTGCTCCCAGCTCCATGCAGGATAGAACTTACCCAGAGACCATCCAGGCTGTCCTGGGCTAGAGCCCTGTTTCCCTATGCTATTTTGTGGGTTCTGCAGTTCTAGAATTGGTTCAAAGCCATTTTTTATAGGTTTTTGGAGGGACTTGGTGGGGAGCTCACGCTAGTCCCTGCTTTCCAGCCGCCATCTTGGCTCTGCCCTGCTCTATGCATCTTCTTCTGCCCAAAGTGGCTACAATAGTATTCACCAAGCATTTATAAATAACATACTTGCTATAATATTCTTCTCAAGGAAGACTTTATCAAGGATTTTTAACATCCATGTCAGTAGTGTCTTTTATATTTCTCCACTGATATATTGGTTCTTTTCTGCTCATGGGAGCAGGTTCTTTTATTTCGTGTTCGTTCTTCCACCTGCCTCACTGTGGTACCTACTTTGAGATAAGTTTCCTGGGCTTGAGCTGCCTGAGGAAGAAGTGGGTTTTTCTTCACTGGGAGATCTTCAGGCCAAACTGTAAGGAACATTGCTGGGAAATCACAGAATAATATGTTTAGGCCTCAAAGATACCTAATAGTTTATCTAATCCATTGAACAGGGTGCTGAATCACAAAAAGGTTAAGTGATTTGCCTAGGGTCACACAGGTAGTAAGTTATGTAGAGGAAGGATTCGAATCCATTTCTTCCTGACAATGAGTCCAGTACTTCATCTACCATAGAGTGTTTACACCTTAGTGTTCTAAAAAGGATTCATTTTCTGATACAGACTGCATTTATTTGGTGACCTCTAAAGCCTCTTCCAATTCTAAGTTTTTGGGAGTCTCCACCAATACATATTTAGTGTGACCATCAGATAATGAGTTTTTTTTAAATTAATATCCTGTTTTCCTCCCTAGTAGTTTGATTACCTGTCTTGTTCAGACTTTATTCTAAACCATTGGTGTAAAACTCAAATAGAAACAGAGCCATTACAATATACATAAGGATCCCTGGAGGTCACATATTGACTTCGAAAGCCATAAATTAACATTATTCATGTTTTATTATGTTTTATTTATTTTCTTAAAAATTTCTCAATTACATTCTAATGTGGTTTAGGCCATACAGGGAAGTGTTTGTGTGCTATGGGTGCCATGTTTGATGTTGTTGTTTGTCCATCATTCTTGAAGAGGACCATGACATCAGGAAGGTGATGCTTGCAAGTGACTTGCAAGTGAATTAGATTTAAGTGAGGAAGGGCTATGCAAAGTCACCAGTTTCACTTTCTCCTCTGGGTCCAGTGACAAGATATAGATTAGGATGACTGCAGATGGCCCACTCATGTTTGATACTTTTACTCTAAATGACAGAGCATTTTAGAGAAGAATTGGCTGCATCCCAAAAAAATTGTCTATACTTCTTTGTACATTAACCTTCACCTGTGATGTTTATCTCAGTTGACATTTCTTCATTCTCTATGTGTTTTCATGGTTAAGAAATTAATGATATGAGCTAAAAAAAATCCTTAAGGAATATATATATATATATCATTTTAGTTGTACTAGAAAAAAAGAAAATATTTTTATTATATCAAAATTCATTCCATTGCCAATAGCTTTTTACCAAAAAGAAAATTACATCCCCTTTATCTTCATTGTTTTCTTACTTAAATTCATCATACTTATTCATTCCATTGGTTTGCCATTGTATGCCATTATTCTTTGAACTCAATAGCAATGATTCATCTATCTTACTTTTCTCTTGTTTCTTCTGCAAAATTTGTTTTGCAACTTTCCAAGTCTGGGAGATATTTGAATGCTGTGGTGCTACCTGTGATAGATAAGTTGTACTTAACATAATCTTTTCTGGTTCAAACAACCACTCATTAACTTAATTAAGACCTATTCCTTGATTAAAGAGGAAAGTTTCTGAAAATATTAATGAGCCTGCTATCAAATGTAAGATGTCAACTACTCACATATTTGTGAAAATTGAGACATAATTCATTGATAGGCATCATTGACTATAAAAAGGTAGAATAATTGAATTTAAAGAAATTATTAGAGTTCACATTAGAAGTGTAAACATTACAAGATATGTTCATTGAGCTTTCTTATAATTATTAGTCCAGATTTAGCTTTAACTAAAGCATCTCATTTCTCCCCTACTACTAGAAATCCCTGCAAATAGAGTTATGGGTTTATATTGAATCCCTCAGGATGGCTCTTACCCCATTGGTTACAAAGTGTATCCTGGGATGAAGTACCAGGAAGAGACTGAAATTGTTTGCGGGAAAGATATTGAAATGAACCAAAAAGATCAGCCTCTAGCATCTTCCCTCCCATATTTATTTCCCATTTATCTTATATATAACTTGTTTGCATATGCTTATTTGCTTGTCTTCCTGATTAGATGGTGAGCTCTTTGAGGGCAGAGTCTATCTTTTGCCTCTTTTTGTATCCCTAGCATTTAGCACAATTCCAGGAACACAGTAGGTGCTTAATAAATGTTTATTGGCTGACTTACAACTGCTATTGATTTGTGACTGTGGGCAAATCACAGTCTCCACGAGTAGGAAGTTGTTCACTTGTTCAAAAGAAGATAATAATACCCTACCCCATAAACCTCTCAGAAATGTTCTGAGGATGTAAGAAGATCATGGAAGTGAATATGCTTTGAAAAGTACAAAGTGCTATCCAATGGAAGGTGGTATCAATGGAGTTTGCTTTAATGTATCCTTTTAAGGATTGGGACCAGTTTGTCCAATATGCAACACAAATTATAGTGCTATGTTATCATGTTCAAATGACCTAAGTATCTTAATTTTTCAATTCTTCACATTTTAAATTGTTGTCCCATGCAAAGAATTGCACACATTTGCATTTAAATTTATTTTTTTTAACTTGGCAAAGAAAAAGCCCCTTCTCTAAATTAGTACTTTTTTAACTTGCCGAGTGAAATAAAGGCAGAGCTCAGAAGCATGCAATTACTATAATTTTCAAGGTTACCACCATCTCCCTGGTTATAGATCATAAATTCCTCTACTTCTTTTTGAAGCAAAATGTAATTTGTTGAAATATGATATTGTATTTTCAATACCAGAATAATTAAATTTACCACTTGGCTAGGCAAGCAGCTTTTTCAATATAGATGTAAACTGCATTGAAAGACCCAGATTAAATGGGATTTGATAATGGTTCAAATTTAGTTTTCACTTAATGGGTTGGAATCATCAGTGAGTTTCTGATTGCAATCATAGTTATAGATTTTTCGTTTAAAAAAAAGCCTTCACCCCATCGTGATCCAATGAAAACTGGAATGGATAGTTTAAATTGGTTTCTGAATGATCTGAAATGCTATTCAAGATTTGAAAATGAATGAATCCCTTAGTAACCTCATACTTTTGTCTGAGTTATGAGATTGCATTGCCTTTATTTGAGCAGTCTTTTTGCTTTTTGGTGCGTTTGAATTTAATTGAGATTGAGGAAAAGTAGTGTTATGACCTCGTGTTACTAATGACATTTTTCCCAAGGCAGTATTCTCGTTAATTAGTTTTTAAATGACCTGCATAGCCTTATTTCCTTCTCCTAAGCAAATTGAGATTCTCTTTAAAATTAATTGCTCATTTGAATAGAATTTATTTTTAAGTGTTATCAAATCAAAGCGCCTTTGTCAATATGTAAAATTGTTCAGATTCATCAATACTTTTTTTTTAAATCATGAACTTTTTAAAGAAAGAAAATAAATTGAATCAGCAAGTTCTGACCAATATTTTTTTTCAAAATTTCCATCCTTAGCAGGAGGACATAGAGAAGGAAGTTACACTACTGGCATCAAATTGCTGTTTAGCACTTAGGACTGAGTACCTCTCCTTAAGATAGAACACTTTTTTAATGTAATTAAGTTCAATTAAGGCTGAGCTACGTGAAATGGCAAGAAACTCTTCTTCAGGAACAGATTATACAAATCTTGAGAGTTTGAAGTCTAGACACTGTTTTAGAAAAAAAATTGTGAGAGCTGAAAGAGATCTTACGTATCATCTAGTCCATGTATGTATTTGGGGAAACAAATACATTCGTACACATACACATATATACATCTGCATATATCTAGTTCATCTTTTTTCTGGAACTTCCATCCCACACCTCATTTGCCTTTTTCAACCCCTGTGTCTCAGAAACATCCCAAAGTCAAGATTTTCAAAACAAATTTCATGATCATCCCCCAAACCCTCCCCTCTTTCAAACTTCCCAGTTTCTTCAGAAGACACCACCATTGTTCTAGGCTCCCAGATTTATAACCTTGACAGCATTCTCAATTCCTCACTTTCTATCACCCCTACATATCTAATCAATTGCCAAATTTTTTCATATCTATATACACAATATCTACTGCATCTAACCCCTTCCTTTTATTCACATGGCTAGTACTTTGTAGCACTTTAGGTCAAGCCTTCATAACCTCTCACCTAAATTATTGCGACAGTCTCCTATTTGGTCTCCTTTTCTCATCTCTTACTACTTCAGTCCATCCTGCATAATGCTGTCAGTCATTTTCTTAAGTGCTAATTTCACAACGTGACGCTCCTCAATCAAATCCAGTGGCTTACGATTGTCTCAAAGGGAAAAAAAAACAAACAATAATGAACTCCTCTGTTTAGTCTTGAAAGCCCTGTACAACCTGGCCTTAATCCGTCTTTCCAGCCTCAACGTACATTGCATCCCCTCCTGTGCTCTTCAGTGCAGTCAAATGTGCCTTCTTTCTGTCTCACATGATAATCCATACCATCTTTGCCCTGACAATCTCACATTCCTGGAATGTGCTCCCCCTTCTTATATCTACCTTGCAGAATCCCACTTTTCTTTTAAAATGCAGATTTAAGGACCATGCTTTAAATGGCACTTTTTCTGATTTTCCCAACTGCTAGACCTCATCCACCCAACCTGTCTTGTATTTGTATATATGTGTATACAAACATATGTATTTGTATTTATTCACCTTAACTGCATATTTACATTTTTATATGTGCTGTATATTTTTATATGTACTTCCTATCTCCTCCATTAGAATACAAATTCCTTATAAGTAGGAATTGCTTCGTTCTTTGCACTTATTATTGCCTTGGCACTTAATAAAGGCTTACTGATTCATTCCAGACTATAAGGCCAGATCTCTATAAACTGTGCTACAACTTTCTTTGAGATTCTGGAACTGTTGGAAAATAAGTATTTTATTCGTTTTTACTTTTAAAAAGGAAATACCAATGAAAAAGAATTGTGTGTGGTAGGGGGAAGAATTTTTATCATTAAAATGATTTTGAACTAAGGGAAAAGCACATATATCGGCATATGATTTGCAGGTTACATTTAGACTAGTTAGGCCTGTTTATGATTGTCTTTCGTGTCTGAAGATGAGCTACTAGGTGCAGGCGCATTCGAAAAGATAATGTGTTAGGCAAATGTTCAGTGTTAGAAAAACTCAAAGGAATCTGATATCTTTGGGGTTTTGTTTTCTAGAGACTGGCCTGGAACAGCGGTTCTCAATTTTTGCATCTATAAATCCTCTATTCTGTATATTTCCACTTTACATTCCCACATGCCTACATGTATATGTGTAAATGTATGTACATATGTGCATACTTATACATGTATACATCTATGGATTTAATTTTAATTCTATGGCATTTTTAAAAGAAGAGCAGTAATAATAATGCCTTCCTTTTGCTTCAGATGTAATTGCAGGGGGAGGTTCTTACTTTCTTAAAGGTAAAGTGGTAGGAAAGTAACAAGAGGAAAGAAATGGCATGGGATAAAGTGATTATAGGAACTGAGGTTTGGTAAAAGGGGTGAGAGAGGAGGAAGCATAGAAGATAATATAAAAAGAAGGTAGCTGTGTGACCTTTGGTCAGAGGGGCATCTAATATTGCTCTAGTCTCTGTGATCCCCCACCATCTTTCAAATATAGCAAGTTGAAGCCATGGTCACAGTCACTGAACTTTTGATAGACCCTAGCACATGGGCCCTATAACTCATCCACCTCCATCTACCTTGTACAAACAAGCCTCTTAAGCTGCAGTTTGTGCTTCTGTGAGACAGCTTCAGCTCTGCTCCTTCAAGGCTGTTTTTAATGTTCATTTTAACTTTATTTTATCTCTATAAAAATGTCACGGGAAATTGGAGAACATAGTGCAATTGACTTTACTCCCTACCAAAGGAAGGCTCTGTTTTCTGAAGTCGGATTTTCCCTTCATCCTCTAGAATTAGTGACCTTAAAGTCTGAAAGGCATGGGACCTGCAGGTAAGGAAGTAACTCCTGGACAACCTGACTCTCTAGTTATATTCATGTGTTCACCATAGTAAGAGGTGTGAATAGCAGTTAATCGTATCTTTAAGATGAAATTTTATATTTAAACACATCTTTGATGCCTTCATATATATTAAATCAGTTTCTTTGCTTGCTCTTTCAACCCAGTGAGGCTGCTCAAAATTCAGGGCACTTTTCAGCATCCGAGGGAGTTCTCCTGGAAGTCATTTCTATAAGGATTGAGGCAGGGGGTTGGAGATGAGTAGGGACAAAGAGAAAGGAAATCAAGTTCAGTAAACAGAAGGTAGAAGGAGTGGTGGTAAATGGGTAATAGACTGCAATTACTGAGTGACCTTGTGTTCTATTTTTAATTAGAAGTAACAGATTTTTCAGTGATCCCTTCTGAGGCATTTTGATCAGAGAGAAATAAAGGAGCAATTCAAAAGTCTTGGCACTGTAATGTGAATTATTTAACAGTATTTGACATATAGCATGAACTTAGAGGCTGTATTGAAGAATAGGTTTAGAGATCTTGTACATTTTTACTCAGAGAACAATTTTGCTCTGGCAGCGATGAAAGTAATATATTCCAAAGGATTTTTCCCCCACTAGTTTTAAAAAGCTGTCAAATCTTGAGTTTCCTAAAGGAGAGCTGTAACATCCAACTTCCTTTTTTTTCTTCTTTTTGTTTTTAATCTTTTTCAGTCCCAGCAAAAGTGCATTGTGATCTTTGCTCTGGTATGTTGCTTCGCCATCCTGGTTGCCTTGATCTTTTCAGCTGTGGACATCGCAGGAGAGGATGAGGATGGACTCTCAGAAAAGAATTGTCAAAATAACTGTCGGTAAGAGGTAACAAACAAAAATTCTTTTTTGGGGGGTGGGAAAGGAGAATGGGGGAGGGACAAAAACCGGTGAGGACGAAAGACAAGTTATTAGACTGGGATCAGATTATACTTGCTTATTGTAAATCCAAAATGTTAGTGCAAGGAGGAGAAATAAGAGTTTAATTTACATAGCCTGGAGAAAGAGA
Organism: Phalanger gymnotis; assembly: GCA_028646595.1. Lineage (NCBI taxonomy): Eukaryota > Metazoa > Chordata > Mammalia > Diprotodontia > Phalangeridae > Phalanger > Phalanger gymnotis. Next base: position 227,357,499 of record CM053626.1, read on the forward strand.
AAAAATGGTGAATTTTGGAAATAGCTTTCAGATCTGTAATCCTTTGTACTTGTCGACCTTATTTTTGACACAATTAGGTTCAACAATAGCTTGTTAATACACATTTGTTGAATGCTCTAATATATACAGAACCATCTATGTTCCCTGAAAGATGTAAACAGACTTCCACCCAGACCAGAAACATGAATTTATTCAATAAATAATTAGTAAAGGCTTCTTATACGTAAGCATTTCAATAGGCACTTGAAGGGATTCTACTCTAAAACTAAGGCAACATCAACACAAATAAAACACTTAAAATGAAATGTGGGCCTAAATACCTACCATTTGTGCCTATGCTTACATCTCATAGATTGTTAAAATGATAATATATTTAAAGTGTTTAGCATACTGCCCGGTGCATGGGTGCTTAACAAATGCTTGTTCCATTCTCTTCCCGCCTTCCCCTATTAGAGCAGGAAGAGAGAGGTCAAGGAAAGCCATGATCTAGTTTAGCCCTGACATTTTACAAATGAGAAAACAGAGGCACAGAAGGGTAAAATATAAAAATAGAATTTCAGATTTGGGAAGAAATCCAGAGAACAGCTAGCCTAATACATCAATACTAGGAATCCCTTTTTCAACAGTCCTAACAAATGATGAACGGACTTCCACTTGGAAACTTCCAGTGATAGAGAAGTCATTAACTTTTGAGGCATCCCTTCCAACTTTTGGAAAGTTCAAATTGTTAGGAAGTTTTTCCTTATATTGAGTCCAAGTCTCTCTAAAACTTTTGCCCATCACTCTTGTTCTTATAAGACATAACAGAATTAGTCTCATCCTTTTTTTCATATGACAGGCCTTCACATACTTCAGTTATACCTATTATGTTCTCCCTAAGTTCTCTCTCCTCCAGGATAAAATCCCTTACTTTCTTACCTCTTTCTTAGATATTGTCTCTGGTGAATTACTGTTCACTTTCACTGATAGTCTTCCACCTTTCTTTTGCCTGATTTTTTTGGTAGCGGTCTCAGGAGATATCTGTGGGTGGTTTCTTCCCTCTTCCTTCAATCTTCATTGTAAAATTCTCTTTATTAGATACAGGCTTTATAAGTCCATAGGCACTTATGCATTTGAAGCATCTTTTGTATGTGTCTATTTCTCATCAAGAACCTTTCATTGCTGTACCTTAAGCTGTGGCCTAGATGTCCAGATACTATTCTCAAATGCCTTCTTTGAAAAAATTTCTTCATTTTCTGTGCCTTCCGTTTTCTTCTCAAAATTCTAAATACAGCATTTAGCACATTACCTCTCATATACAAAGTGATTAATAAATGCTTCTTGACTGAATGAATTCATTTAGCAGCTCAGGCTGCCTAATAGCAGAATCTGGATTGGAGCCCAGTTCTCCTGACTCTAAGACAGAATCCTTTGGGCCTTGGACCACACCATAACACATTGCCTCAACCTGTTTTCCAATCAGCTACTCTGTATCTGCACAGATTGTGGGGATTACTTCTCTTCGTTTACATATACTGCATAGCAGCTCCATGTGCTCATTCCCACTTGATGAATAGCAATGACTAAAATGGGACTTTGGTCCATATCTTTTCTCTCCCACTTTGTTGGATGAACAAGTAGTAGAAGAATCAGGTAAGCATTCAATATTTATAGACATAATTTTGCAAGGCTGAATTAAGGCCACAAACCCCAATAATAATTGCGAATTAGGGAAGATTATGAACTCAAATTATATTTTTGCCAAAGGAAAGAGGCAAAATTATAATAGCAGTGCTTTTCCTTGCCTTTTTTTTAAAGAAACAACCTGGTGGTATATTTTTAAAATCTTGTTTATTTTGTTGTAAAGTAGTTTTCTATGGGTGTTGAAGGTTTTGGCACAGTGAATGTTCTGAAAAGAACTGAAATAAGATTTAAAAATCTGGTGATAAATTTTAATGCAGTAACCATGCAGCAGTGTAATAAACAGGAGAGAGATTCAAAGTCAGGAATAGGTATACATTTTAAATTCTACTCTTTTGTGTTGAATAGCTTCTGTTCCATAAATGTATTTCCTACAAGATATTGAATTTGGGAAAGAATTTGAAAATAAGAACGACGTACTTAAAAACTGACATGCAGGCTCAGGGTGTTCCTAAAGTCTGGACACATAGGCAAAAATGCATATTTTCAAGAAAACAAATGATTGAAATTTTCAATGACATTTTATTTAATTAGAATATTAACAAATAACACCTTTAACTTCAAATAACATCATATGATTTCATATTCATATTCCAAGAGTGAACGTGCTAAAATTGACAGCAATGTGGAATTATTGAGTTATTGCATTGAGTTCACGTGAATCTTGCAAAGTGTACTGCCCTTTGCATCACAAGTGATGGAAATCATATTGAAGATGTTATTTGTTAATATTCCAATTAAATAAAATGTTGAAAATTCCAATCATTTCATTTCTTGAAAATATGCATTTTTGCCTATGTGTCTAGACTTTGGGAATACCCTGTACTGCATGGAAGCATATAACATTTTTTCAGAAAGCAGAAGTCATCAAACTGATGACTATATTTTTCTGACTGAAAAGTTTCTGTGTCCTTTCATCCTGGAAAGTTATCTGCTGCTGGGCTTAGAGTCAGGAATTCCTGAATTTAAATCTTGCCTCAGATACTTACTAACTTTGTAACCTTGTGGAAGTCATCTAATCTGCACCTGCCTCAGTTTCCTTATATGCAAAAAGGAGATAATAATTTCACCTACCTGCCAGAGTTGTTGCAAGAATAAAATGGGATAATATTTGTAAAAATGCTTTGCAAACTTAAAGCAGCATATAAATGCTATTATTATTCATACTTTTATGCTTGTCTAATACCCTCTCAGCCCTTCTTCTGACCAGACTGAAACCTTTCCTTGTCTGCCCTGCTACTAGCCACATTCACTTTGGCTTAAGAGAACTTGTGTTAGGATGAGCAAGCTCCCCTACAGATATTAGCTTTTCTGCAAGTGTTTCTTCCACCTCTTCACCTTAACTGAAGTATGACTTCCCCCTCACAATGTGTAGGGGGAGAATATATGTATATAGCACTATATGGTCAAATAAACACTTTCTACTCTATTTTCATTTGAATTACATAAAATCCTGATAAGTAGGTCATGTTATTATCATCATGATTTATTACTTTTTCTTTTCTCTTCCTGGAATATCTTCCTTCCCATCTTTTCCTATTTGAAGACCACTTTTGTTTTAAGTCTCAGTTGAGTTGTCATGTCCTTCATGGAAGTATCCTTGATCCCTTCTAGGGGAGCAAACTCTCTTTCCTCTGAATTCCTCAAACTCTTTGTAATTGGCCAATAGAAATCTCTCTTATTTTAAAGTCCCTATGATTCAATCATTCATTCAAAAGATTCATTAATATCCTATTTTGTGAAAGGCACTGTGCTAGAAACAAAAGGAGATACAAAGAAATTGTATCTGCCCTTAAGAAGTTTACATTCTAGTGGTTGAGACAAGACATGTACAATTAATTCTGTTGACAGATGAATGATTCCATCATGTAGGCATTCCTTGTGTCACTGAAAATTCCATCTCATCAATGCCTTCTACTAAATGTGATTCTTGTTTGTGTCTTTCTTTAAATCCTCCCTTGAGGATTTTGCCAGTGCCCTGGAAGCCTCCTTCCTCCAGGCTACTGAAGGTTCCGGAGTCCAAGAAAGGGCTTCCCTTTGGCCAAATTCTAATATTGTTTTCCATTGCTGGCAGAGACTTAAAAAAAAAGTATTTACTAAAATGCTTTCCTCCTCTTTCCCTGCTTAACTCTGGGTCCACTTCTTTTGTCTGTCTGTGTTGCCTATCCAAGACTGACTTTTAGTTCTTTTCATATTTCATGGATGGAAGTGAAATTCTCTGTCTGTCCATATGTTATCCTTCATCCACACTAGGTGATCTACGGGAAGCTCATTAATTAGTCTACCAATAAACTTTATGTCATAACCTGGGCACTGATATACACATTTTTTTCCCTGCGTGATTACTAGGCAAGTCAAGTTTGAGTACAAATAAATCTCATTCAGAATATCCTGACCTTATAATATTTTGAGACTCAATGTAATCATCATAATGACATCCACACCATAGAATTTCTATGGGTCTTGTCTTTCTATGATAAAAACTCTTTTCCATTTAGACTTTTTCCTAGTCACTCATCATAACACTGGCAAGTATGTGCATTCACTTCAGTAACCCTAGATAAAATATGATAAAGATGAATAATATAATGTCTCATTCATATTTTTACTTCCGCTGGCCCAAGCATAGTTCTTTGCACATAGTAGGTGTTAAAAATGCTTTAATGAATTTTGTTTTACCTTCTGTAACACAATTTTTCATATGTAAGCAGAAATATGCTAACCATACTGAACAGTCATATTTGCTGTGCTCATGTATATCACGTAGATTTATTTACTACCTCTCCTTGGCAAAATTTTATTTCTGAGAGAATCCACTTAAATTTCAGGGGGAGACATTGAGATGCATGTGTTTTAATAGTAACAAACAATAGTGTATATATGAGTTAGAATTTTAAAATCTGCTGAGGCGACTGCCAAATGTAAATAGAGTAATTTCATGCTATAAATCTCCCTCACTCTTGTGTACCAACTCTGCACAATAATAAGATGGGCATGGAGAATAAAAGGCAATGATGGAAAAATAATTCTTAAATCTCAGAGAAGAAAAGTAATGGTCCCAAAATGTACTTAAGAATAGATCGTTTAGCCCTAAATTCTGCTCTTACAGAAAATTACCTGAATTAATATCCTAAATCTCTCATTATGGATGGAGTGAAGCACTGATTTCCCGAGCCAAAGCACACTTGAGTCAGCCCATTACCTAAAAAAAGGGACTGTTTGTACTTTCACTGTGAAAACATCAAAGATAATTTTAAAAGATAATATTTTAATCTTTAGCATTTAATATTTAAAGTAGGAAGTTTGAGAGAGCATAAAGCTTCCTGATGGCCTATAATTACTAATTTATAATACCTAATCATTTCAGTTTTAATCTTAATGAAACTAAATATATGATTAATTATGCTGGCATTTCTTCATGGCAGGTTTCTTTCTAGTCAAGTTATTTACATGCTTTTTTTTTTTCCAAAATGAGAGGTAGTGTAACACAGTTGATGTAATACTGTCTTCAGAGTCAGAAGATCTGGGTTCAAATTTTTCCTCTGACGTAATGGCTGGAGAAAGTAGTGAAACAGCACAACCTTAAGCTTAAGCCAGGAACAAACAAATACTGGTAACACAACCTAGTTGTTCATTGTGGAATATTTAGAGGAGAACAACCAAAGTGGCGAAGGATCTTGAGTCAATTTCACATGGCTATCAGTTGAAGAAACTCGACATCTTTAGTCTATAGAAGAAAAGAATCTGAAGGACATGATAGTTACCTTCAAGTATTTTAAGGGCTGTAATTTGGGGGAGGAATTTGGTTTATTCCATTTAACTCATTACGGTAGAACCAAGAAGAAGGAGGTAGAAGTTGTAAGTAGGGAAATTGAGGCTCGATGTTAGGAAAACTTAGTCGTATTTAGAGCTGTTTAAAAATGGGAGGCACTGCCTCAAATTTAGTGGATTCTTCCTCCTTGGAGATCTTCAAGCATAGGGTATATAACCATTTGTCAGGTATGTCATAGCAGGGGAGTGCTTTTCTTCTATGTATTGAACTAGGTGGCTCCTGAAGTCTCTTCCAACTGTCAAATTTGGTGATTCTATCATTCACATAAAGATTGCCCTCAGCTTGCTTCTGTTTACAACTGTTCAAAACTATTCTGACCAAAGCCTTCAATCAAGCTGACTGGTATGGTATGTCTCCACCATGATGGAAGTAATGTAACTTGTGATGCCTTATGTGGAATCAATAAAAGAGAAGAGGAAGCCTGTGAAGGGTTCCATGAAGAACAGCTTCAAGTAGTGTTCAAAAGGATTGCTAGGAAACTCACAGTGAGAGACACAATAGATTGTAATATAGCACTGACTCATACTGTTTGTATGTTCCTGAGTAAGTCACTAATGTCTGAGTCTCATTTTCCTTATCTAGTTATTTGGGCAGAATGAGGCACAAGTTTATAAAATATAATAACAGTAATAATAAGTGGTAATAATGGCTGGCATTTGTGCACTGCCTTAAAATTTGCAAAGCAATTTACATATGTTATCTCATTTGTTCCTCACAATAACTAGCTATTATTATCTTCCTCTTACTAATGAGGAAACTGAGACTTGGAGAAATTAAGTTATCTTTCCAGGGCCACACAGTCTTCTGTGGAGATATGATGGAACTATCTTTACAGCAGCTAAGCTCTTTTTCATCTATATCTAATGCAGAAAGGCTTGTTGATTTGCCTTGTGGAAAAAGTGGTGACAAAGAAGGACCTTGGTTAAAGCAAAAATAATTAACATTTTGGGAGAAAAAGGCCACTTCATCTTAATGTTTATGTTGAAGAAAGAGGATAAGCTGAACATAATCTGACGTGCATCCTAAGTTCGGTGAGAGCAGATTTCAGAGTTCATCTAGAGAAAGAATGGTGGATTCCGTGGCCTTGGTGGGTTGGCCTACAGGTGTAAATGGGACACGAGAATGAAATTTGAAAGACATATGATTCCATTGAGGGAAAAAATGAAAGAAGGGTCTATAGAGACTAAGATGAGATATAGGGAATTTACAAACCTTAGATTTTTTATTCAGTGTTTAAAGGATAGAATCAAGGGCAGCTGAGAACAAATTAAAGGGAGTGTCAACATTATTGTCAGAATGGTGAAAGCAGAGCTACAGCTCAGAACACGCTGAGGCTTACGATGAATGCTGAGGAAAACAAAAAGAGTTTTATCAGTGATGTTGAGGGCAAGAAGGAGATCAAAGAAGTAACAGATGGTAAGATGAAAGGGAAAATGCCATTCCACTTTTATTTTACTGTCTTCTTAACCAAGAATAATGTTCTTCAGGCTGGAAAAAGATAGAACAAAAATAGTTAACAGAAAGTTGAAACTGAAAAAAGGTGAGTATACCTAGCTGCCCTAAGTAAGTTAAAGTCATTTGATCCCGATGAACTTCATCCTAAGTCGCCAAAAGACTATCCAGATGTGATTGCTATGCTATGGTCAGTGATTTTTTTTTAAATCATGAAAATGGGAGAGAGGCTATAGGACTGAATATAGGCAAACATTGTCTTTATTTTTTTAAATGAAAAATACAGTCTTCCAAAAATCCAGAAATTTTTAATTTGACTTTATTCCCTTGCAAAATTGACTACATAATAAATGCTTACAAATCATCCTTTAACAAATGGAATTGTCACTAAGAATTAGTCTAGCTTCATGAAGAACTCCTCATGCCAGGCTAACCTCATTTGTTTTGTGACAGATTTATTAGATTGGTAGATAAGAAAAATAACATTGACGTAGAATACCTAGATTACAGAAAAGCATTTGAAAAAAAATCTCTCATCTCTCTCTTTGAAGAAGGTGGAGGTATGTGGGGTAGATTATAGCATAATTAGGTGAATTCAGAACTGAAATCAGACTGAATGAACAATCCTAAAGAGTTGTCATCAATGGACTGATGACACTGGAGATAGTTTTCTAGGTATTGCCCTCAGGGATCTGTCCATTGTCTGAACTGTTGTTTTTTTATTTTTTTCAAGTACTTGAGAATAAGCAGAGATGACATATTTACCAAGATTACAGATGGCACAAAGCTAGGAGATGTAGATGATATAATGGAATATAGTCAAGGTCCAAAAATATATTTGATGGCTTATAATAATGGGTGGAACTCTAATAAAATGAAATTTGACAGAATTATATGTGAAGTCCTGCCCTTGGGTTTAAAAAAATTTCAACCATATGTGTACAGGATATGGAAAGTATGGTTAGACATAAGGTAATGTGGAAAAATTTAAAGGGGGCATTTGCGGATTATAAGTTCAATATATGTCTAAGATAACATGGAAGCAAAAAGAATGCTAGTTTTACCATAAGCTTCATTTAAGAGAGGTGTAATGGCCATAAAAAAAGGAACTGGTATTTCCATTGTATTCTGCCCTGGTGAGACTGCATCCATAGTCTGATATTGTTATCAGTCTTGGCCTGAGTGCCACATGGCATTATGAACATTAACCAAAAAAATGGATGCTAAAGAAGGGCAACCAGGTTGGTGAGGGAAGTAGAGGACATATGAATAATGGTTAAATGAACTATGGTTGCTTAGGCTGGAGAAGAGAAGATTTAAGAAATCATGATAGCTATACTGAAATATTCAAAGGACTGTCAAAGGATTATTTATTCCGCTTGGCCTCAGAGAGTAGAAGTAAGTCCAATGAATGGTGTAACAAAAGAAGCAAAATTGGATTCAATGCAAGGAATGACTTGCTGTCATTAAAGCTGTCCAAAATTGGAATGTGCTGCTTTGGGAAGTAGTAGTTCCCTGTAATTTGTGGTTTTGAAGTAGAGATTGGATGAATAATTGTCAGATTTGTTATAGAAGGAATTCCTGGTTGGATACAGTTGTTGAACTACATAAACTCTGAGGTCTCTTCCAATTCTGATATTCTCTGATTCTATAATAGGCATACACCATCTACCTCTGAGGCCATACTTGAAGCCTTGGCAGGTTAGTAAGGCCTCCTAAATTTTAAACTTCTTTATTCTAGCCTTTGACAAATAGAGCCACATCCATATCACAATGAGGCATCAGAATGGAAATTTAAGAGAGGTCTCTGAAGCTTAAGACTTCTGAGATAGAAATAAATCTTATCTGGACACACTATGCCCTAATAGCTCCAGCCAAAAAAAAAAACCAAACCAGAATGATCTCTAGAACTTTTTTTCCATAATAGCAATTCTACTCCATGCTACCATAATTCTGAGGCCTCAATAGACTGAGGTGGAATGAAAACAGAGATGGCATCATTTTGTGGAAACTAAATTCTCTAAATTATGATACCATTCCTAACTTCTTTATATTTAGGCATCTGGTCAGGGTCCCACTTTTTAAATTATTTATCATATGAAATTCTCATTAGTCTTTGTATAGAAAATAATACAATCAAGAAAATCTGACTTATAGTGTACCACGTCTGTTTCTTCATCACTAGTGTCACAGAATCTACTGCATCATGAAAAATAGCCCTCTTAGCAACCAATTTCAATAATGCCACTTGAAACAGTCAAGTTTTATTTTCATAGGCATTTTGGTAAGAAGACTGCCTTATGAGCTCTTAGATGAAGAAAATGGTGCAGCTTAAAACTAGTTAATCACAGTTATAAGCAAGTGGCATAAATTATAATTTCCGAAAACATGTTTTGACATATCTGTGCTTGCAAAATCAATCACATCAAGATAGTGAATTGTTTCAGTTCATATCTTTTTTAATGAATTCTACCCAGAAGATACAGAGTATTGTTAGGTAGGCAGTGACAGATGAGGCTGGTTAGGAAGCTCCTTTGAGCAATCTGGCAATTCTGCCTGTCTTGCTGCAAATCCATTTAATTGAGTACTGATAAAATTAGTCTGGTGTAATGAAAAGATTTTTTTAAAATAAATTCAAACAGGTTCAATAAAACCTTGTTACACTGAGTAGTAAATTCTGTCAGAATTATTCTGCTGCTTTAGGAAACTGGCAGATAGATTTTTTGGTTATAGGAAAAGTAATCAAGATAAAAAGTACAAGTTAAAGGAAATCAATATGATTATAGAGCACAGAATTAACTAGTCACCTAGGCACGATCCATGAGAAAGTAAATAGTGGCATCATGTTAGAGTTGGGAGACAACATAGCCATGTCTCAGGCATGGTTCAACTGCTTACTAGCTGCAAAACTTTGAAAAAATGACCTAGAAATTTCATCTTCATCTGTAAAATGAGAATACTCCTATTAAAACTATAACTAAACATTTTTCCAACAGAGGTAAAAAAAAATCAAAACATTGATAGGATAGATGTGGTGAGGATCATGAGTCTTTGCCTTCATCAAAGTTGGGGTGGTGAGGCCCATCAAGGAGAGAAGTACCATGGTGATGATACCATCCCGGAAGTGGTATAGGAAAGGAGTCTGTAGGTGGTGGCTATCTTATGTAGTGACTCAAATGATAGTACGTCAGGGTGGTGGCAGGCAGGAGTAGAAAGCGTGGTCTTTTGCTGGGGAAGCAGGTTGGATATTGATATCCTGGGGCAAAGCCTCATTTGCCCTGTGACAGTTTCAGGTGTGATCTAGGCCTACCTCATCAAGTCAGTTATGGGTACCACATGAGTCCAAATATATGAGAATATCACATAAATCATAAAGTATTTTTCAAATATAAGTTAATAATGTTATTTTCAATGCTTCTTATTTTTATAGGTGGGTTCAGTATTGGCCCATTACTAGAGATATGAGTACAGAACTTCATGCAGTCAAGGGTTGATAAGATTGAAATAAGGCATGGTTTTTCATGTCCAGAATAGCACTAGGACATCTTACTTAGACTTATGTAATACCAAGAGGCTCTAGGTAAGAACATTAAATCTAATCAATGCCCTTGAATCTGTACAATTAGTAGGATGAGGGTTCTAGGGAGACCTTAGTCCTCTAGAATCAATCAAAAATATATACAAACTTCAAAGTGATTTTGAAATTTCTCCATCTGTATAAGGATAAGAGATAAGAGGATATCTACTTATAGCATACTATTCCACCACTGAGCCAGGAGAAAGGGGAAAAGGAGAGGAAATAGGCAGACTTTATTGTTTAACTATGTAATCTGCCCTTCTAAAATAGCTTAGGGAATGATGAGGGACTTGTGGCTGGGTAGGAATTCCTTTACCTTTGTTATAGGTAGCCCTGTATTTTGCAAATAAAGTATGAATCTGCTCTGTCTGGGTTTGAAAGAGGAGAAATCACTATTTTCCGCTGAGTTTTCCATGCTTCTGCTCTGATCCCAAACTAGTCTTAATACAAGGTTTTTCAATGTGGGAGAATTCAGTGTAACTGCAATTACTTAATGAGAAAAGATATAAGTGTTATGGGGAGGATGGAGGGCAGAACAGGGAAGAAAGAGAAACAGAAACTGAGATATAGTACAGGTAGACAGTTCAGCCTTCTTTTCTTTTATTTAGTGATTTCTTTTCACAAGTGGTTTCTAAAAGTATCAGAAGAATCTTTGATCTAGTGCTCATAATAACGTCAGCTAAAGGCAGAAATGTACCAAGAACATAGCTCTGAAAAACTCTGTTTTAGAATTTTTAATAGAAGGTTTTAATGCAATGTGGTTACTTCATGCTAAAAGCAAGTGAGCACCAGGGAGAAGTTCCCTTTATCAATAAAATCGCAATTCTAGACAAAGAAAGAAAAAAAGTCTCACTTTACATTGAAAGGAAGGGGCAAGGAAGGTGAATGGAACATGTATTTATTAAAGGACCTATCGTGTGCTGGGTACTGTGCTAAGTGCTTTTACAATATTGTCTCATTTGAGTTCAATAAGCCATTATCTGGTATATTTTTTAGCTCCCGAAACACCAAGAGGCTGTGTGGTATGGGAAAAGTGTATGAGATTTGTTGTCAGATGACATTCCCAAGTCAAATCCCAGCTCTATTCCTTGCTAACTGTTTGACCTTGGGAAATCACTTAACCACTCTGATCATCAGTATTCCTATCTGTAAAAGAAGGATCAGCTCTTAATGATTATTCTACAATCTGTGAAACATAAATATATGTATGCACACTTTTCAGGGAAAAAATGTTGACATCCTTTAATGAGCCATGAATTTTCCAGTCATTTCATTATGCAAAGAGATATGGAATATTGACCAACTCAGTCATGTTTACTTTTCTGTATGTATATATGGTGTTGTCATGATTTTCCCAGCTTATATAACATTAGATTTGTGATTTCACTTTGTGATTACAAAACACTCGACATATCTCATTTGATCATCATAACAACTCTGAAGTAAGTACATAGATAGTGGTAATAGAATTTCCCTGTTACTGGTCAGGAAGGCATTAAATGATTTCCAGTCATACATCTAATAAGTGGGAGAGTTGTAGCTCAAATCCAGATCTTCAGACTTCAAGTCTCACTCTATCTGCTATATCATGCTGCCTATTAGAGCCCTCTTTGTCTCTGCTTTTGACTGATTGGTGCAGTCAAGACATAGATATGGAAATTGTTGTTCATTTGTTTCAGTTGTATCTGACTCTCTGTGACCCCATTTGGGGTTTTCTTGGCAAAGATACTGGAGTGGTCTGCCATTTCCTTCTCTGGGAAACTGGGGCAAACAGGGTTAAGTGACTTGCCAGGGTCATACAGCTAGTTAGTGTCTGAGGCCAGATTAGAATTCAGGAAGAGGAGTCTTCTTGATCCCAGGTCTGGCACTAGCCATTGTGCCACCTATCTGCCCACTCAAATATAATAAAACTACTTTAATAACACGTTGTGGATCTGTCATCTATGAATTCATCCAAAGCACACTAAACTTACCTGTTCCTGTTAGGAACACGAAGACTTCATACTTTTCAGGCTCACTGTCAGTAGAAGGGTGGGTCTTTGTGGAACATAGCTAGAATGAGTGGTTTTATATTTAATGATTGTCTACATCAGTAGCATCAATCTCAAATAGAAATGGGGCCATTAAACCTTAATAAGGATCCTTTTGGGCAGCTGCATATTGACTCAGAAAGCCACATGTTAACATTATTTTTCTTCTATTATATTCATATTTATTTTGTTACGTATTTCCCAATTATATTTTAATCTGGTTTGGCAAGACTTGGGAGTTTTTGCAACTGCAATGTATTCTGAGCAAATTTGGCACCTATTGTCTACAACATACATGTCTAGGCATAGAGACACAGTTTTAAGGGTGACCAAACTGGTTAACAGGCTTATAGATTCTATTATGTCAGTAAACACAAAGGTAGGGATAGAGGTAGCGCCAGATGGGAGTTGTGCCAGTAGGAGAACAGGAGAGAGATGTGCAGTAATCAGCCTAATTCTCTCTCTCTCTTTGCAACTATCTACTGTGCCACCTAGCTGCACTGTGTATATGTACATATATGTATGTATGTATATATATATATGGAGATGACTGCAAAATTCTGAGAAGGTGATTTAAGTGCGAGAAAGCAGGTGCCAAAAACATAAATCAACTTTTTTTTTCAGATGGCAAACTTAAGGAGGACTTAGTCAAGGTCACACAACAAATCAATAACACAAGTATTGCCTGCCATAGGGGCCATCAAGCTAGGGATTTAGATAGTTTGGGAATAGAATGTTTGAAATCATCAGAGAATAGTTGTGTCCTATCTTGGATCTTTTAGTAATCCTGTGTGTTCACTCGTTGACGATGCCATCTGGTGAATGAAAATGTAACAATTGTTCCTTACTGATTTGGCCTATTTTTGCCCTTCCTAAATGAATGAGTGTTTTCTTTTCCTTCTGTCTTTCTTTCACCCTCTATCACCTGGGGCTCCAGTAGAAGCCTTGTATTGACCTGGCTTGATTATTTTCAGATTCTTCCATAGGGTCATTGACTTTCATTCTGAGATTTTAAGGAGTCATCAAAACTTAATGAATACTTTAACACCAGCAAAAAAAAACGCCTGATTTATCACAAATGACCCCTGAGAGTTTTGAGCCATCCTGCAGGGAATGGAGAGCCTCTAATTCCAATTAAGCAGCAAGTATATAAACAAGGATTATTTTTATGAATAACAGTGTTAATATATTTTCCTCTTAAAGAGCATTATAGAGTAATAATTTGTGTTTCTCATAAAATCAATTCCCCATTAAAGTGCAACTATCATACTTGCTACCCAATTTGTGCAATACCTTTTCCTACTGAAATAGCATTCTTGGATATCTTATGACTATTTATGTAGACAAGATAATTTTATGGCCTGATTGCTGCTGTACTTGAGTTCTTGGTTTTAGAATGCTATATTACTTCCAGCCAGTATATTCCTTCGCCTTACAGGACCTTCCAAAAGCTGATGCCATTCTACTTTTCATCTCTTATATTTAATAGCCCGGGTGGCCTTCTGGGTCCTTGGGTGCAGCCTTTTGACTGAGTCCAAGTTTTATGGAATTAATCTTTTTATTATGGGGATTTGTTCTGTGAGGTCTGGATTCAGTCAAAGGGCTGCACTTGAGGATCCGGAAGGACACATGTGGCCTTGAGGCCACAGGTTCTCCACTCCTGATTTAACCCCTTCCCTCTACTTAGCTTAGTAATAATTCAGGCCCTTGTCACCTCTCACATGGACTATTGCAGTAATTCTCTAATGAATCTCTTTGATTCTTCTCCAATCCAATCCCATGTAGCAACCAAATGGATACCGATAATACATGGGTCCATGTCATTCCCTTGCTCAAGGTGACTTCCTGTTGCCTCTAGGATAAAATGAAGACTTATATTTGGCATCGAACCTATATTTCTAGACTGATCATTCATCAGTACCCCTCTCCCAATATAAACTCTGTTTTCAGACCAAGCTGTCTCTTTCCCATATGCTACATGCCAGATCCCATCTATGTCTTTTGCACAGTTGTTCCTATGCCTAAGAATTCTCTCTTATACCTCTAACTAAATAAAAGCCCTTTTGCTGTTGTTCAGTTGTTTCAGTCATGTCCTCTTTGTCTTGTATCCTTTCGAACATTAAATATTGTTTGTTTTCATTGTCAGCACTTTACCTTTCTCTGTAAATGGTAAATTCCATGAGGACAGTCAGAGGGTCATATCCAGTGTGCATTGTCCACAATACATAACATAATAGTCTGACACAGCTCTTTAATGTTTGTTGAGCTGTTGAATTTGTAAAATCTTTAGCTTCCTCTAGAGCACAGCTCAGGATGACCCCTTATCATAGGAAGCTTTTTCTAATACTCCCAACTGTCACTTACATCCCTTAATTTCAGTCAATAAGCCTGGTTTACTATTTAATCTCCCCCCTCCATGTGTTTACACAGATGATATCCCTAGTACTGAAATGGATTCCCACCTTGCTTTTACCTACTTTATATGCTCTTAACTTTCTTCAAAGAATTACCCAGGTACCATCTCCTACTTGAGATCCTTCTTGATCTGTGCCCACACCCCACCCCCAAAATCCATGAAATTTTAATCCAATCCTCTTGAAATTAATTTGGTTTACTTTTAATTTACCTTTTCCTTTACTTATATCTATACATATTGTGTGCCTCAGTCAAATAAAGCTAAGTACCACAAAGGTAGGGATTATTTTGTCTTTGTCTCAGCAGAATCTAGCAGAAAGCTTGGAAAACCTATGTGAAAGTCAGGTTTTTATTCTTGGTCTTGCTATTTGGTATTCTCTAGAGCAATACACAAGAAGGCTGTGTTTCCTGAGTGTGCTGTTACTCTGTATTACCCTAAATGGTTCTTTTGCAGTAATTAAATCCTAAGAGTTGCAAAGAATCTGTAACTAGGATATAATAATAGCAACATTAATGTAGCACTTTAGTGATTTTTTTTTCTCATAATATCTTATCATGTCTCCCTTGATGTAATCAAAGGGGGAGGAAGGGGAGGGAAGAGAACAGCCACATATTACCCATTATGCACCAGGCACTGTACTAGGCACTTTTAAATTATCTTATTTGATAGATAAGTGAGGATTATTTCCTTATTTTTACCAAGGAGCTTAAAATAGTTTGCCTGGTCACATAGCTAGTAAGTGGCAGATCTGAGATTCATACCCACGCTTTCTGATTCTGTGTTTGACCAGTATTCTTTCCATTATACTGCCAGTTCCTTCTCACTCTGATTCTAAGAAAAGCCAACAAATAGCTAAGTTTGTCATAATTTATTGGCCTTGTTGAAACTTATACTAAAAGGTATCCAGGAGCAGCAAGGTAGCGCAGTGAGTAGAGAAGTGACCCTGGAGTCAGGAGGACCTGAGTTCAAATTTCGACCTCAGACTCTTGATACACTTGCTAGCTGTGTGACCTTGGGCAAGTTACTTAACTCCACTTGCCCTGCCCTCCCACCTCCAAAAAAAAAAAGATGTCCAGAGTGACTTATCAATCAATATAAGCCTAACCTTTGGAGTCTGAATTTATGAGGACCTTTGAGTTGAGAATGGAAGAAAATTTGCTTACTAATCACAAAGTCATATAGTGGGAAATGGTATAGCAGAAGGGGTAGTGGACTTATAGGATCATAAATCTAGTTTTAGAAGGGACCTCAGAAAATTGGTGAGATGAAATCCATGAGTGGACCACTCCAGCTGGGCACACTCTATTCAAAAGAAACAGGATAATCAAAGATGGGGAATAGGATTAGAGTGGTAAAGAATGTGATTATATATTAAGAAAGTATACATATGTGAGGAAATTCAGGAACAGAAAGGGAGGGGGACAGAACGTGATAAAAGGTGGTTGAAAGACAAAAGATGAAGAAAGAGAAGTGATTTTATCATTGGAGAATATTATAGATTAGTCAGTCAGTAACATTTATTAACACCTACTATGTGCTAAGCATTGGTGCTAAGTGCTGAGTGTATCCATATAAGCAAAAAGAAAGACAACCCCTGCTCACAAAGAACTTACATTCTGATTGGAAAGAAAATACATAAAAGGAAGCTGAGAGGGGCAGTTAAATGGCACACTAAGTAGAGCACCAGCCCTGGAGTCAGAAAGACTGAGTTCAAATCTGTCCTCGGACACTTGACACACTAGCTGTGTGACCTTGGGCAAGTCACTTAATTCCAATTGCCCTGCCTTCCTCCCTCCAAAAACCAGATAAATAAATATTTTTTTTTTAAAAAAAGGAGCTGACAAAAGAGGAAGGAATGAGGTAGGAGAAGGTACCTAGTACAGGAGAATGCTAGCAAAGTCTGGAGGAGTAAAGCCAGAGAGAAAATGAAAAAATGACTGGCCTGGGCATCCTCCTTAAATGGAGCTATGGGAAGGAGCCATAAAATCAGATGAAGGCTCCCAGGGACAGAGGGTACTTCTAAGGCATGAATGCCAGGACTGAGGTGATCTTCCAGGATCAAGAGGTTTCTTGGGCATGACGTAGAAGTTTACAGGAAAGCAGTCATGTGTGAAATGAAGACAGAGGAGACAGATCACAAGTTTGGCAGTGATAGAGTAATGATAAGGGACTTTAATTAGCCAGAAATTTGCTAAAGGTTTCAAAACATTCAGAGGAAGAATAGGTAGGATTCCATGGAGTAAAATGCCTCAGGTGGTGTCAGCCTAAGAAGGATAGAATATGTTACAAAAATGAAATTCTAGACTCCATTAAAGAAGCAAAGTGGGATATATCTGAAAAGACCAATGGGGATGCCAGAATAATTCCCCAACCAAATTAGAACTAAAAAAAGTATATAAGAAATGGAAGGAAGGCCAGGTAAGAAAGATGAACATAAGAATATGGTCTCATCCTGTAAAAATAGTATAAGGAATGCTAATGATCAGAATGAACTGAGGCTCATGGGAGAAGCTAAGGTAAAGAAAAAAAGGTTTTTTTTAAAGCTATATGAGAGGAGGGAGAAAGTAGGATCAAAGAAAGCATAATCAATCATTTAACAAGCATTTATTAAGTCTTTATTCTCAGTTGATAATCTCATTAGCTCTTATGGATGTAATTATCATTTCTGTGCTGATTATTCTCAAATCTGCTTATCAAGCCCTAAACACTCCGTCCTGTATCTCTAACTATCTTTCAGACATCTTGAACTAAATGTCCAGTAGATATGTTAAACTGAACCATTATCTTTCTCCCTAAACCTTTCCCCCTTCTATATTTACTTATTGCTATCAAGGGCAACACCATCAATTCCTCAGGCTTGCAACCTAGGTGTCATCCACAACTCTCATTATCTCTCACCCTCCATATTGAGTCTGTTACCAGAGCCTGTCAATTTCAGCTTTGCAACATCTCTCAAATATGCCCCACTTTGCTCCTCTGATACTGCCATCACACTAATGACATAGGCCCTTATATTCTCACAGATGGACAATTACTGTGGCTTGCTGGTTGATCTGCCTGCCACAAGTCTGTCCCCACTCCAATCCATCCTCCATTCAGCCACCAGTGATTTTCATAAAATGTAGGTCTTACCTTGTCACTCCCTCCCCACTCAAAAAACTCCAATGGCTCCCTGTCACCTCCACGATCAAATATAAAAATCCTATTTGGTATTCAAAACCCTTTATAAGGTATCTTCCTACACCTTTACAGTCATCTTATACTTTATGCTATCTCCTCCCTGCCTCTCCATACTCTTTGATCCAATGACACTGACTTCCTTACTATTCCCTAAACAGTACACTCTATCTGTGGCTTCTGAACACTTTCTCTGGCTGTCTCTAATGCCTAGAATGTTCTCCTTCCTTCTTTCTGTCTCCTGGCTTTACTGGGTTCCTTAAAGTCCTATTAAAATCTCACCTTCCCTTTGATGATTATGTCCTATTTATTGTACTTATACATTGTATATATTTGCACAATGTCTCCCACATTAGATTATAACCTCCTCTAGGGCAGGAACTATCTTTTGCCTTTGTTTATATCACCAGCATTTAACCCAATGCCTGTTTCATATCAAGTGCTTAATAAATCTTTATAGACTGATTGATTGACTGTGCCAGGAATTGTGCTAAGTCTAAAGGATAAGACCTTTGCTTGGAGTAATGGGCTGGTAAACACCAACAACAAACAAGGCAGAACAGCTCATTTTTTGTTTTGTTTCTGATTTTTCTAGATAGGAGACTAATTTTTACACTGTAAATGACAGAATAAAAAATGACCAAGGAGAAATTGGCACCTAGGCAAAAGAAGGAGATAGTAAAAGATTACCTAGCTGCTCAAAATAAATCCAAGTCACTAGGTCCCTGTGAACTGAACCTCATTTCCTGAAAGAACTTGGCAGTTACAATTTCTGAGTCACTATCATTGTCATAGAAGACAGAGGAGACACATCAAGATTGGAGAAGGGCAAATGTTGTCTGCTGTAGGACTTCTAAGAGTGGGATGGTGACAGCTCAAGCGTGCTCTGACCTCCTCAGAACTTGAGTATTGTGTTTATTTCTGGGCACCACAGTTTAATAAGGGCAATAATAAGTTGGAGTTTCAAGAGGAGGGTAATCAGGGCCTTGAGGCCATGTTAGAGGGTTGTTTGAAGGAACTGAACGTGTTCACACTAGAGAAAGAAAGACTGTGTTGGAGGGGGGGGCAGGGATGGAAAAGACAGCTATCATCAAGTCTTTGAAGGGCTGTCATATGGAGGAGGAACTAAGCTTGCTTAGTCTGTCCCCAAAGTCAGAAACAGAAACACTGGGTGGAAGTTGGAAAGAGACAGATTTAAGTTTGACATCAGGAAGAACTTCCTAAAAATATGAACTGTCAAAAACTGGAATGTGCTAGCTAGCTGGAGAGATGGTGGATTACTCCTCCTTGAAGGTTTCCTAACAGAAGTGAAGCAACCCTTTCTTGGTGTGTTATAGTGGAGTTTCTTTCATGTATTGGTTGGATTAGATGGCTGCTGGGTTCCTTTCCATCATTCAAGTTTTGTTATTTTGTGATATTCTAACTATTTGATTCATTTCACAGTTAAAGGACTAGAGGCCCAATAAACAAAAATGTCTTGCCCCAGGTAATAAGTATCAAAGGCCAACTTAGGTCTTTCTCAACTTTAAATATAGAGCACCCTCCACTTTACCCTTTCAGTTTTACAGATTAGCTGAGGTCCAGAGAGGTCTAGTGATTTTCTTCAAATCACAGAGATAGTAATGTAAGATCATGAATTTGAACTCAGGCAAGTCTCCTGACTCCAAATCACCACTCTTTCCATGGTATCATACTGCTTGCTGGGAGTTTGGAGATCTTGGCTAAACTGTGTGACCTTGTGAGAATCATTTTCTTCCCCGCCACCTCCAGAGAGTCAGCATACTACAGGTGAATGAGTGTCAGATTTGGAGTTTCAAGACCTGTGATTAATTGAATCCATGCTCTAACAATAGCCATGTAACCCTGGGCAAGTGCTTTAATCTCTCCAGATGTCAGTTGTCATCTATAAAATGAATGTAGCTGGACTAGATAATCTCTTCAAGATCTTCCTTGCAATTCTAAGGTAACATAAGTCTAGAATTCTCTGCCTAGGGTGGTGTCAGCAGCCCATTAATATTATCTACTCAGGAAAATCAACAAAGAAATACAAATCTGACATTTCAGCAAAATGACAAAGTGGTTGTTGGTGGGTTTTTGTTTTTTTCATTTCGTGAAATCTGAAGGACCCTATAAATTGTGGCCTCTAATAACATGACCGACTGACCCTTCCACCTCTCCTCTCACCACCCAAAGATGAACAAACAGGAAGGAATAAGTGTCATCAGCCTTTGAGCTAATGTTATAATCCATTGGTTGACCCTTTTTCTCTTTAATTAACAAGGAAATTATTCAGAGAATTGAGATTCTGTCTTGAGTTCCAAATGACTTCAATCACAAGATTCAGACTTCATTTCATAAATCCTTCACCCTTGAACAAAGTTCAAGGTCATTACTATTTAATCTGAGAAAATAATTTTTAAACATATGTAGCATTTGATATTAATATTAAGAGTGAAGATACCAGGTCCTGATTTTCCTTAATGTATTAAAACTAGAAAAAAGAAAATAACTTTGCTAGAAGGAGGCCCAAGTGTAGAGAAAAATCTTGACATAATAGTATCTCTGATCAACATTACTGAATGAGTTGAAATTATAATCATTTCTATCTTGCATTCCTGATGAGAACTCCCTACTGCTTCAAAATACTAAAAACACATTTATGTAAAATTAATGAGATTATATAAAATTATTATTCTCTAGAGATCAGATATATTGTTAGAAACTAATACCTAGAGCCCATTATCTAATCATCTTTAAGATTTTAGACAGATGCCTTCTGCCTCCTAATAGAAGTAGAATTAAGCCCTAATTCTTCTAATATAAGCATTTGTTGCTTACTGAGAGCCTGACAATTTTATTAAAAACCACTCTTCTTAAGAGACCTACAGGCCGTTGTTAATCTAGGACCTGCAGATTAATTCTATGTATATTTTGCCTTTAATTTTAAAAGCTTTTTTTCTTTCCCTAATCACCAGAATTTCAGCCTAATAGAATGTGGAATAGATTGCACTGAAGCATCTAGGATTAGTGTACTAATTTATTTCTAAACTGCTGATCAAGAAAAAGGTCTGAATTTCCTGTCCACATGCTGCTGAGGGCTGGGTGGTATTTGGTGTCCAGCAAAGAAAATATTTGAGAGTAAATGTTTAGCTTCAAACCCTAAGCAACATAACAGCTGCTGCATAAAAGCCGCTGAGTGAGCAGAATAGCTTTGTGGGATGCTGGTAATGAGAAAAGACATTACAACAGCAATTGAAAGTCAACAATCTGCAGCAGATCAGAGAGAAATGTCTACAGCACTGAGAGTTATGCAACCCACCCACACTTTGTTTAATAAATGATGATCCTGGATGGAGAGACTCAGATTTTTGGAACTCAGTGGAAGTTAAACTGGGTACATTGCAGCTTCAATGTAGAATAGTAATACTTTGTTTTACTTATGTGCCACAGTTAGCCTCCACCAATGTTTTCACTCTAACTGGCCAGCCGGAGGTTCCGAACAAAAGACACAAACGTCATCGCAAATCAAGTGATGGGGACAAGATTTTTCTCATCATTTGTGCGTAGTGCACAGTATCCCAAAGGTTGGCGTGCCACCAATGGGGGAAGGCATACATGCAATTAGGGAAAACAAGTAGAGGGCATACATAGGAAACATTTGTGACCATAGCACATGCATAGAAAGAACATATGTTGGGAATATGAGTAGCCAAGAAACATACATGAAGGTGACATATAGTGGGAATCCATGAGACTAAAGCACATATATACAGAAAATATACAATCAGGGAAAATATACAAGCAGGACAACCCACACCACAGATGTCATAGAGGTATTGCTCTTGACCAACTGCCACATCTCCACTGCACAGCACACAGTATTAGGCGTCATTCCTGTGCTGGGGATTGCTTCTCCATCGGGTGGTACGGTGTCCCTGTCGGGTAGCCAAGCTGATCTCTGCTCCCATTTCTTGGACTTTAGCTTTTTAGGGCTGTTCGTTAGCTCTCTGCTTCCCATTTATGGAGGCAGGGTTCTTAACCATTTTTGTGTTATGGACCACCCCCACCCCCCACGTAGGCAGTCTGGTGAAGCCATTTTTGAAGTAATGTTTTTAAATGCATAACAAAACATAGGATTGCAAAGGAAATCAATTTTCAAATTATATTGAAAAAGTTATCAAAATATTAAAAATGTTCTTAAACCCCTTTTACTAAGGTATGGTGGGCCAGAAAACCTCCTGATAAGGGAAGGTTGAGTTTTTTAGTGCATAACACCTGGCCTTGTGAGTCATAGCACACCTTGATAAGGGCAGCCAATGAAAGCTAACCAGAGTACCCTGAAGTTAAGAATGTCTGTGCCTTTGGCTGCCTATGTTTGGTGTCTGTTCAGAGTCCGTGATTCCAAATATCTATTTTATTATCGTGTATAAGGAGCCAGGAAGACCTGAATTCAAGTTCAGCCTCTCATCTAAACAGGCTATGTGATCCCAGGCAAATCTCTTACCTTCTTGGTACTCTAGAACAAGCAAATGCCTACAACACTCCTAGTGCTAAGGAACCAAATTAAAATGTAATTGGTAAATATTTAACAAAATGAATAAAAATACAATATAGCATAATGTTAATATATGGTTTCCTATGTCAATATACAGCCAGCAAAGGTCCATTTTTACTTGAGCTTTACATCACTGCTATAGAAAATGCTCTAATACCATAAACTGCAGAGAAGTTAATGTCCTGCATTGGGAGAGAGAGGCCCCTCATCTAGGAAGTTCCCTATGCCAGTAAAATAACAGACCCCATCACTGTCCATGTGCTAAGTACAAGCCTTCTGACAGCTTGACAAAGTAGAAATTATGTCTCCTTCAAAGAAAACATTTGACTGAAGTCATCAGGGTATTATGTGTCAAGAACATATATACATATATACAAATGTGTATATGGAAGTCCACCAAAATAAACCAATCACTCAATCAAAAATTACAGTAGGTACTTTTGTGTGATAATAGGAAAGTTGCTTCTTTGGGTCTCAATTTCCCCATTTCCACAATAGACAAAATGGTAACTACCTCACAGGTTTGTTGTAAAGAAAGTATAAACCTTAAAACTCTATGGAAATTATGACTCGTTATCAGTGCTGTTGTTCTGTTGTTTCAGTCATAAATGACTCTTCATGACCCCATTTTGAGGTTTTCTTGGCAAAGATACTGCAGTGATTTGTCATTTCCTTCTCCAGCTCATCTTACAGATTAGGAAACTCAGGCAAGCACAGTTAAGTGACTTGCCCAGGATCATACAGTTAGCATCTGAGGCCATATTTGAACTCAGGTCTTCCTGATTCTAGGCCCAGCACTCTATCCACTGCACCACCTAGCTGCCCTCCATTTTTAGTAACTGGGTAGATAAGAAATTTTAATTCTCAGCTAGATTTAGAAGCTTCTCGAGGGCAAATATCTCATCATTGCATATTGAAGACACATCTATAAATTCTATAATTTTTATTTCTCGATTGATTAAATTTAATTACAGTGTCCTCAAACAAAGACAGATGTAGCTTAAAATAAATTTTAAGGATTAAAATATGTCTTTTTACTGTCAGGTAAAATCTAATGCCTTAATGAAAAGATTTAATGAAAAGATTACTAGATCTGGCATGAGAGATCTGGGTTTGAAGCATAATTCTGCTTAATAATTGTGTAAATGTGCACAAAATAGTTAACAGCTGTACGTTTCGGTTTCCTGATTTCCAAAATGAAGGGGCTGGACTAAGTGATCCAAGATCTCCTCCAGAGGGGGCGGAGCCAAGATGGCGGTTGGGAAGCAGTGACTGGCGTGAGCTCCCCACCAAGTTCCTCCAAAAACCTATAAAACAATGGCTCTGAACCAATTCTAGAGCTGCAGAACCCACAAAGTGGCAGAGGGAAGCAGGGCCCC
>CM053626.1:227382096-227437291 GCA_028646595.1 Phalanger gymnotis
GGCCATTTTTATAGGTGCTTGGAGGGTCCTGGGGGAGAGGTTTAGGCAAGTCCCTGCTTTCCAGCTGCCATCTTGGCTCTGCCCCTGGTCTATATCTTCTGCTTTCACTTTCTTATCACCCACCCTCATCTTATCCTGCAATCACCTCTCCTGTAATCTGGTTTGAACCTCAAAGAGGATTTTAAAAGCCAAATTAGAGAAGTAAAAGAAAATACAAAATCTAACAGGAGAAAATGAATCCTTGTCAAGTAAAATTGGCCAAGTAGAAAAAGAGATGCAAAACTATCTGAAGAAAATAATTTGTTAAAAATTAGAATTGGGTAAGTAGAAGCTAACGACTCTATGAGGCATCAAGAATCACTGAAACAAAATCTAAAGAATGAAAAAATAGAAGAAAATGTAAAATATCTCAGTGGAAAATAACTGATCTGGAAAACAGATCAAGGAGAGATAATCTAACAATTAATGGTCTTCCAGAAAGCCATGATGAAAAAAAAGGTCCTGGACAGTATTTTCCAAGAAGTCATCAAGGAACACTTCCCCAAAGTCCTAGAACCAGAGGGTAAAATAGTCATCAAAAGAATCCACCAATCACCCCTGAAAAACATCTCAAATTGAAAACTTCAAGGAATATTGTAGTCTAATTCCAGAATTATCAGCTCAAGAAGAGTCATTTGGCAACCAGAATTCTACCCTCTACAACAATTGATTTGAATAGGTCTTGAATCTTTCACAGTATAGCAAGTTAAATTTCCATCAACTTAATTCAATGGAAAAATACTTCTGATGTTCAAAGCACCTGAGGCCATTTTAAGCCTGAAATTTCTTTTACTTGCTTAGCCACTGAAATAGTCCATAGTTCTTCTAATTTTTAAATGAAAAAGAGAAACTAAATTTTACTTATTTTTCACCAACAGAAAGCAGGGAAAGAAACAGACAGGAGTTGGCATTGGATAAAATGGTGAAATTTGTCTTTGATGCACCCTCCGTTCCTTCACTTGTCCATCTTCTCATCCCTCCCCCTTATTTTATGGACATATTGATGTCAAGTAAAGCTACCCAGATGGTCTTTTGAACATGTCTGTGGGAAGAGAGAATCTTAGAGAGCTGGAAGGGGTCTTAGAGGTCATTTTAGTCCATCCTCCCATCCAAGCAACAATCCTTTCTGAAGCATCCCTAATAGCTTGTCATACAGCTTCCATTTGAAAAGCTACAGTTACATAGAGCTCACTACCCTGTGAAATCTTCTACTACTACTGAACAGTTCTTATATAATAAAGTTCTTCCTTACACTGACTCAAAATCTGATAAATAATATTAACTGACATTTACACTGCACTTTAATGTTTGCAAAATGTTTTATAAGAGATTTTCATTTAATCTTCGCCATAAACTTGTGAGTTAAATACTGCAGGTATTATGATTGTCATTTTGTATTTTTATTTTTTTTGGGGGGGGGGAGGCAGGGCAATTGGGCTTAAGTGACTTGCCCAAGGTCACACAGCTAGTAAGCATGTCAAGTGTGTGAGGCTGGATTTGAGTTCAGATCCTCCTGACTCCAGGACCGGTGCTCTACTTACTGTGCCACCTAGCTGCCCCATGATTGTCATTTTATAGAAGAAGAAACTGGGGCTCCATGTCTTCTCTGCTTTTGATACCTCCATCTTGACAACTAGATCTTTTACTCTCTATAATTTGTTTCATAAGCTTCAAATACATAAAAGCCTAACATCTGACACTGCTGGGTAGGGATGGGGAATGGGGAAAAAGTCAGTCTAAATTCATGAAAAACTGGTACATTTTTAAAGGAATCAATTTTGTTTCAGTGGATAGAAGACAAGGACAAGTGTGCTGAAAGATTTTATGGGTACTTTAATAAATATTTTAGAATCATGTATAATGAACCTATCCATTGTAAGAATACAAATGTTGCTCCAAAACGCCTCACCACTATGTTGCTGATGAATAATATTAACTAACAATGACATTTATATAGGACTTTAAACTTTGCAAAGTACTTTACAGGGATCCTCATTTGATGCTTATAATAACCCTGTAAGTTAAATATTGTAGGTATTATCATTGCCATTTTACAAAAGAAAGTAAAGCTCAGAGAGATTCAGTGACTTAGCACATTTTTATAGAGAATTCCATCATAGGCCTTCCGGATACACACACACACACACACATGTATATATATGTACATATATATATATATATATATACACACACACACACGTACGTATGTATGTACATATATACACACACACACGTGCGCGTACACACACACACGTACGTATATATATATGTACATATATATATGTACATATATATATACACATACACACACACACATACCTATATACGAATAAAAGAGAATGGCACACAGTGAGTGTCTCATTTATCTGTCTATAGTACAACATAAGAAATTCTGTAAAAAAGTCGATAATGGTATTTCAGTTCCTGACCATCAAACTGTGACTGTCCATAAGAATATTAAGGGATTGTAGTTCTGGGAGACAGCCTAACTGCTCATGAATCTTTTCGTTCTTGATGCTTTTATTGTTGTTCTCTTCTGACTTCAGTAGCAACCAGACTTCAGCCTCCCTCCCTCATCAGAGCACTCGCAAGAGTAATAATAGCACTTCTACCTCAAGAAACAAACAGAAGTATGTATAGAATGAATATATGTGTGTATGTGTGTATATATGTATGTATATATACAAGGATATGGATATACACACATATACACACGTATGTGTTTGTGTGTGGGTGGCTAATGGTAGCCATCTCTAGGGTAGGAGCAGGGGAGGGAAGAAAAAAGGAAAAAAAGAAGGAAATTTACATGATAGCTTTATTGTATATTTAAACGGAATAGCAAGCTGTACATAATAGATTTGTAGTTTCATATGCAATCATTCATTTAAATTATACTTTGTTATGGAAATGCTTGTTTATTCTATAAAATAAAGATTAAAAGTAAAGAAAGAAGAAACAAACATCTAAGCACCCAGGGTATATAATAAAGTATGAAAAAAAAAAAAACAGGAATCAGTAGGGGGAAAGGGGTAGGAAAGCCTCCTTTGGTAGAACCATTAAAGCATTTCTTTTATCTTCCCTCCTGTGACTTTGAGCTGAGTTCTGATTCCCCTTTTGTTTAGTTACTATCTTTTCTCCTCTGGTACATTTAAATTCTCCTGGACTTCTAGCCTTTCCTGACTCTCTGGTACCATGGGCCTGCAGCCTCAAGCTGCTGTGAACGTTCAAGAACTAGGACAGTGAGGAAGCCTTGTAACTTGTCTTCCCAGTCTTCCTGCTCCCAGCTAGAAGTCAATGTTGCATCATGAAGATGTACAAAATCCTTTAGGGCTGACTGCCTTCCCTAAAGGAGAAGGAAGTTGTTTTCTCCAAACCTCAAACACTTTGTGTGCTGGTGATCAATCATTTGGACCACGTCTACATCTAAGCTTAGCCAGGGCAATGACTGTTTCATATTTGTCTTTGTATTCTCAGTGCCTAAAATATAGAAGTTGCTTAATAAGCAGTTATTGCACGACTGACCTACGTGTAAGGCTAGTTATAAAGATATGTAATCAAAATGAGAATGAATAAGTCGTGACCCTAGGCCATGGGCATGCATGGCAGTAGTATGACGTATGTCACTCTCAGCAAGGTGACTTGTGACTTTATGAACACAATCTCAGGTCCAGGAAAATCTTTCTAGGAAAGCTAAATTTCTAGATGGGACTTCTAGGAAAAACTGGGAAATAAACAACATTTCTTTTTGTTCCCTCTAGTTTCTATAAATATTGCCAAGCTTCATGGGCCATATGCTTTTCTTTCATATCTTGGCATTTTAAGAATGCCAGTACAGCATCCTATGACCCAAACATTTCCCTTCCCATTTCCTACATGGCTCTTTTCTGCTAGGTAAGAACTATCATACCTCACATGCAGATGTCAACCAGTGAATTGGCGGTCATGTAACATATTTGCACATTTCAGAAATAATGACTTCACTCAAAATATTTTTTTCTAAATTGACAATTCAGGTTCTGTATCAGGCCAGTGGGGTAGATACCCCTGAGATAGAAGAACCTTTTAAATCATAACAAATAATTTACTTATGTACTTGGCACATAGCTAGTTGGCATAGTAGAGTGTCAGTCCTGGAGTCAGGAAAACCTGGGTTCAAATGCAGCTTCAGATACTTACTAGCTGTGTGATGATGGACAAGTCAATTAACACTGTTTGCCTCAGTTTCCTATAAACTGGAGAAGGAAATAGCAAGCTGCTTTAGTACTTTTTGCCAGGAAAACCTCAACTGGTATCACAAAGACTCAGACATGACAGAAACAATTGAACAACAACCAGGTCCTCATCCTTGACTTGTTGACCTGAAGCCCAGATACTTTCCTCCTTAGTACTACCTAAGTTCACTGCATATTGCTGGACCTTATGCCCGAGGTGTCTCTAAGAAGTTAAGTTAGCCTTCATATGATTGAGATCTTTACTCCCTCCTTCAGTTAAGTACAGAGCAGGTTGTTTTTTAAACTAGCTTATCAGCATTGAAAATTTCTTCATGATTCAGCATTAGGGTAATCTTTTAATACAATTTTCTGTATTTCTATTTGCCATTTGATGGCCAGAAATATTTTTTTTTATCAAAGTCTTGACAAGATCTTTTCCTTCATCATTGCCACCAAGGGTAATAGAATCATAGAGGAAGAAACGTTTTCTTTGTCTCCTTGACTTTGTATTGTTTCAAACCTTCCTTTCTTGCACAGAGATGCCTCTGCTTGGTTGTTTTGATGCTACTCAACTCTTTGCCCTCTTTCCAAAGCCTGAATTTTCCCCAAACAGCCTTTAAAAATTCTGCCAAAGAACAAAGTTATGTTGGAGGCTATAGCAGATCTAACCCTTTCCTCCAGCCAAGGCTTGTTCCCTAAGTAAGAACTTGTGGAGGAAAAAGCTTTTGTTTGCTGTCAGAGATTTCAGAAAGTAGGATCAAAGATCCTTTGGGATTTGGGGGACTAGCTTAAAATCACAATTTTTTATATTGTTAAGAAGGAATAGCATCCCTCTTGACTTCTTATCAGAAATAGAGCAAATTGAAAGGGAATCTAGGAGAGACTCAACTCCACTGAGCCCATAGTATGGGGTGGCTATTTTGTTCCACTGAGCCGGATCTTGGTATCTTTAGCGGGTTATAAATGTGTACTAAAAAATGTCCCTGTTCTCAAAGAGCTCACAATTTAATGGGGGAGATAACATGCAAACAACTTTGTTTATACAGTACATACAAAAGATAAATTAGAGATGCTTTCAGAGAGAAGGCACTAGCATTAAGGGGGACTGAGAAAAGCTTCTTGTACCAAGTGCGATTCTAATTAGCTGAGATTTGAAGAAAAACAGGAAAGCCAAAGGGTGGAGATGTGGGAAGACTTTCAGTACTGTTCCAGTGATAAACTGTCTGCTTTCTTAAGATAAGCCTAGGTTAATATGGAAAGGCTCATCACCTGTAAAGATAAGGCATTCTTTGACTGTGGAAATCCATAACAAATAAAAAACAAATAGCTTTCAGAATTTCATATCACTCCCTGCACTAATTCCTCCTTCTCCCACAGTTATGTAGAGTGGGAGAAAATGAATCTGAAGATGCTTAGAATAACACAGTTTTTGCATGATCTTTAAGGATTAACTTAACTGTTGGTATTCTAAACATGAAATCATTTTCCAATTATTAAAAAGTTAACATACAATAGAATGACATCCATGTTGACATTTTTACTATAAAAGAAACCCCAAACAAAAGAAAACTGCAGCTAAATACAAAGATGGTTCCCAGGTTCTTTTTAATCAAATAAAGCAGCCAGAAAAGTTATGTTTTTTTTTTCCCCACATCCCAAGGTAACAAAAAATATCATTTCATGGAACACTTGGACCATTTCACATTAGAGTGCATATGATGAGTATTTTGAAGGAAAATCACTATGAATGTAAGTAGAGCTTATTTTGCCAACATTTGTTGCAAAAGAAAAGTTGGAGAAATTCTATAGGGAATTTGACCAGATTAAATCAACCCATATTTTAGTACTCCATTATTACAAAGCAAATGTTAAGATAGGAGAAAATGGTGCGCTCTCTCTCTCTCCTTCTGTGTGTATGTGTGTGTGTGTGGGTATGTGTATCTGTATGTCTCTGTATATCTACAGAGTATGTCTAAAGTATGAGGTGGCCATAGCCACATATATATACACACATATATAAATACACACACACACTCACACATACACACACACACACAGCCACCGAGAGAGCCATTCTCTCCTATATATACACATATATGTACATATACATATATATAAAAATATGATTCAGAATGTTAAAATTAAAGAAACTAAAGACTTATTGATGACACTGAAGTTTTACATATTCATATGTGAATATATATTTCAAGAGAAAAGTTGTTGGGTATTAGACATAACATGCTGATTACCATAACAAACATAAAATTGATGATTAAGTAAAAACAAGAAATAACTGCCTAGTGATGTGGGAGATTTTTAAAAATAAGCTATTCATGTACATTCAAACTCTCTTGGACTTTTAAAGCAAAGATTCAAATTAATGTCAAACTAGAAGAAATAACATAAGAAGACATGGCATACAATTAAAACTGGTCCTACCTGAGCTATTTAAGTGAGTTATTGACATTAAAAATGTGAAATGCAAAAAGAACAGGCACTAATATAGACACTGAGACATCATTTCTTAAGGAAGTTTAGCCATTTGAAAGTCAATCACCAGAAAAAAGTAGGAAAAAACCCTATAAATCATCTTAGCCAATAAACACTGATCTCTTTGTGAAGCAGGGAGACATGGTAGTGAAGAGCAATACTGGTTTAGCATAAAAACAAATTTGTAAAAATCGTTTGAAAATGAATGATGTCCATATGTTCAAAAATATTTATAGTAGCTCTGTTTGTGGTAGCAAAGAATTGGAAATCAAAGGGATGCTGATCAATTGGGGAATGGCTAAACAAGTTGTGGTATATGAATGTAATGGAATATTATTGTGCTATAAGAAATGGGGAACATATGAAATTCATAATAGCCTGCAAAGACCAATATGATCTGATGCCAAGTGAGGGGAGTAAAACCAGGAGAACACTGTATACAACCACAGTCATACTGCCTCTGTGATGACTAACTTTGATAGACTTGGCTCTTCTCAGCAATACAAGGTTCAAAGACAGCTAACTCATGATGGAAAGAGCAATCTACACCCAGAGAAAGAACTACAGAGTCTGAATGCAGATTGAGGCAAACTATTTGCTCTCTCTTCTTTTTTGGTTTTGTTTCTTCTTTCTCATGATTCATTCCATTGGTCATAATTCTTCTGTACAACTTGACTATGTGTAAATAAGTTTAATGTGAAGGTATATGTAGAACATATATCAGATTCCATATTGTCTTGGATTGGAGTGGGACAGGAGAAGGAAGAAAATTTGGAACTCAAAAACCCATGGAACTTAGTGTTGTAAACTAAAAATAAAAAATCTAACTAAAAAAGAAAATGAATGATGATAGATTATAAGTAATATTTATCTGGAAAGAGTGAAAAAGAATAGAAGAAAAAAGTTTATAAAACATCGAAAAGAAACAATATTAATCCAAGTCATCCCATATACTTAATCTAGGAATTTATTTAAAAAATATTTTTCTATTGAAAATATCAGTAACTACTGACCCATATGTTTACTTAGCTACAAAATCTTTATGAGAATAAACTATTCATGCATTGAGGGCATCTTTGATGAAAGCATGAAAGGGAAATTATATTGTATTTAAATATATTTGGCTTTCTTTGTACTCAGATGTATTTTATTTTATGCATTAAAAACATCATTCTGAGAAGGGGGCTATTACCTTCACCAGATTGTCATGTCACAAAAAAGTTAAAAACCTTGAATTTAGAAAAAGACCTCTATTACACTGAGTCAAAACTCCACAGGAGATTTGAGGGAGAAATACAGGAAAGTATCATGCAAGAAGAGATGCTCGTTCTATTAGGGAAAAACTATCAATGAAACCATAGTTTATAATGATGACAGACCTATCTATATAGAACTTTAAGATTTCAAATGCTTTACATGTCATCTCACGATTTGCCTGTGGTTGTACAACTTGTGTGGGCAGAATTTAAATCCAAGTCTCTTCTGGTTTGAAGTACTGTTTCTACTCTATCATTGACATAACCTGAAGGAGATACAAAGAAGAGACTTTGGAAGAGGCTACACATTAGCAATAATAATTGCTTATGCTTTAAAGCTTACAAAGCACTTTATTATGGTCTCATTTGATTCCCACAACAACATTGAGAGGGAGGTATCGTAGATATTAATAACAGTATTTCACTGATGAGGAATTTAGTGACTTGCTCGTGGTCACACACATACTAAGTGACAGAGGTAAATGCTGAGCCCAACTTTCTCATGATTGCAGGTTCGAAACCCTTTTCACGGCTTCTAAGTAATACAAGACACATACACAAATAACTACAGTAAATAGGAACATCTTGTTGAATTAAACTGAATACTGTTGTTGTTGTCGTCTTTGTCCTTCGTTTTTGAAGAGGACCATGACATTAGGGAAATGATGACATGACTTGCAGTTAACTTTGATTTGAGTGAGGGAGGGCTGTGCAAGGTCATCAGCCTCACTTTCTCCTCCAGAGCCATCTGGATCCAGTGACCAGATATTCATCAGGATGACTGGAGATGACTCAGGATGCAATGGGAGACCTAGCCCTTTTAGGCAGAGGCCTTTTCATGTACTCATTTAGAGTCGGGTAATGCCCATTCAGTGAATAAGCCTCTTTAAGAAGTGAGTCAAGGGATGGCCCCTTTTATTAGGAAAAAAAAATCAAGCTGGGAGAGGAAGACTCTCAGGATTGCTGTTCCAAAGAGAACCAGTTACCCTTACCATTTAGTAGAAGATGAAAAAGGGTTAAAACCTTGACTTATGAGGATTATTGGAAAAGACTGGCGATGTAATGTAGTGTTGTCTTTTTTAATTACTATTTACTTTTAACATTCATTTTTTAAAAAATTGAGTTCCAAATTCTCTCCTGCCCCTATCTCCCTACTGACAAGTCAAGCAATATGATATCAATTATAAATGCAAAATCATGCAAAACCTACTTCCATATTAGCCATATTGGGGGGGAAAAGCAAAAAAAAGTGAAAAAATTATGTTTCAATTTACAATCAGAATTCATTGGTTCCCTCTCTGGAGGTAGATAGCATTTTTCATCATCAATTTTCCAGAATTGTCTTAGATAATTATATTGATCAGAGTAGCTAAGTTTTTCACAGTTGATCAGTTACAATGTGCTATTACTGTGTACAATGTTCTCTTGGTTCTGCTCACTTCACTTTGCCTTAGTTCATGTAGGTCTTCCCAGATTTTTCTGAAATGATCCTTTCATCATTTCTGGTGACTAAACCATAGTAATATTCCATCACAATCATATACCACAACTTGTTTGACCATTTCCCAATTGATTGGCATCCCTTCAGTTCTCAATTCTTTGCCACCACAGAAAATAGCTGCTACAAATATTTTTGTATGTATACGTCATTTTCCTTCTCTTTGATTTTTTTGGGGAACAGACTCAGCAGTAATATTGCTGGGTAAAAGGGCATGTTCAGTTTTATAACCTTTTGGGCATAGTCCCAAACTGTTCTTCAGAATAGTTGGACCAGTTCACTACTCCACCAACAGTGCATCAATGTCCTCATAAATTCTGATCTTTATTTTATGTTTGCATGTATCTCTTACTTCCCATCCCTCTTGACTTCTCTACTTTACTTCCACTCACTACCTTGCCCTCCTATTACTTAACCTACCCTCCTTCCATGGATCCCTCCCTTATTTTTCCATTCCCATTAATCTAAACACTCTTCTATACCCTCTTTATTCTATTTCCTCACCCTCTCCTCTAAAAATCCCTCCTTTATCCTCTCCCCCTCCTCATCCCCTTGGCCTTTTATTTCTTTCTGAATTTAGAAGACTTTTATGCCCTTCCAGGTAAATATGTGTTGTTCCTTCTTAAACCCATTCCTGATGAAAATAGGGTTCCAGACTACCAGCACCCTCCCCCATCTAATTCCTCTGTGTCAATTCTTCCTCTCACACCTCATTTATATAAGATAATTACTCTTTTTGCCTTTTCCTAAATGGTTTTACATTTTAGAATCATATCATAGGTCTACCCCAATCTTTCTTTTGAACTACTCTATTACTAATGACAATCTTAGACATATGTTTTACATTTCTGCATAAGAAAAATAAACAGTCTGTCCTTATTAAGTCTCTTGTAATTAGCCATATATATCTATATCTATCTATATACATGTATAGATATATAGATAGATAGATATAGATATATATATCTTACATTTCTCTTGGATCTTATATGTCAAGTGTTCTATTAAGTTCAGTTTTTTTTTAACAAAATTTCAAAAGTCTGGCAATTCATTAAATATCCATTTTTTCCCATTCACGATTATGCTTAGCTTTGCTGAGTATGATATTTTTAGCCATGACTCCAGTTCCTTTGCTTTTGGATATACGGTGTTCCAAGACCTGTGGTTTTTTATTGTCATTGCTGCTAGGTCTTGTGTGATTTTAATGGTGGCATCACCATATTTAAATTGTTTTTTTTTTGCTGCTCATAATATTTTCAACTTGAGCTGGAGGGAGTTAGAATTTGACTATGATATTCTTGTAGGTTTTCCTTGTAGGATCTCTTTCAGGTGGTGATTGAAGGATTTTTTTTTCTATTTCTACTTTTCCCTTTTGTTCCAATGCTTCAAGACACTTTTCTTTAATTATATTACCTTGTCAAGATTCCTTTTTTGATCATAGCTTTTAGTTAGTTCAATTATTCTTATGTTTTCTCTTCTTGATCTGTTCTCCATATAAGCTGTTTTTTCTTATGAGATGTTTCATATTCTCTTCTGTTTTTTTTTCATTCTTTATATTTTGTTTTATTATTTCTTGATATCTTAACTCTGCTGGCTTCCCCTTGACCAATTCTAATTTTCAAGGAGTCATTTTCTTCCTTAAGATTCTGACTCTCCTTTTCTAATCTCCTTTTCTTTTGATAATCTTGTTTTTCTTGGATTGTTCTTTTAAAAAAATTTTTCCTCAATCTCTCTCATTTGATTTTTAAAGTCTTTTTAAAGTTCTTCTATGAATTCTTTTTGGGCAGGTGACCACTTGACATTACTCTTTAAGGTAGAAGAGACTTTTTTTTGCTTCAGTATCATATCCTCCTCTGAAGATAAACCCTGGTCTTCTCTATTCCCATAGTAACTTTCTATGGTTGAATTCTTTCTCCTTTGCCTGCTCATTTTTTTATATGTAGTAGCTTAGTTTTTGTAATCGTCTCTAGTCCTGGGGTTTGAGAGATGGTGCCTCTGGTCTTAGGATCTTCTTCAATTCTCCCTCTGACCTGTAATTGAAACCAAGACCTACAGCCTCTAGTAAGTGCCCACAGCAAGCAGCATCCCAGCCCCACTGCTTCTGCACTCACCAGGTGTGTTCTGGTTCCTTCTCCCCCAGGGCTGCCTTGGGGGAGAGTCTGTCACCCCTTATCAATCTCTTATTTTGAAAACAATGAATACATAATGCATACAACTTGGTGAAAAATCAGTGAAACACTATCATATGGCTTTGTAAAAATAATAGTGACAATTTTTATAAATATACCACTTTAAATCAATATGACATTTGACAAAAAATTAGTCCTTTTAATCTATCCTAAACACAATATCCAATTAAGCTTCCAAGATTAAATGTGTATCATTATAGTAGAAGATACTACATTCCTCACATTCTTCAAGCTGTGTATTGCTAGTAATTCCTTAGTGATAATGGCATTACTAAGGAATCACATTTATGACTAGAAAATATGATGGTGTAGTCCTATGTATAGAAGAAGAGTAACAAGGGAGAGCCCAAATAGTGTAAGTACTAGTCTCAGAGGAAAGCTTTCACTGAATTTTCATAAATTCTTTCATGAAGATTTATGAGAAGACATAGAAAATAATTTCATAAAATGAAAATGGGTTGTGATCTGCACTAAACTAGGAAACACCAATATTGATGAGAACATGAAGCCATTGATAAATTCACGTATTTTGTAGTAAAAAGCCAGAAAAGCAAAATTCTTAATGCATTTTTACTCTATTTTTTGTTTTTAGTGTTATGTTTATGGATAAAAGGAGCATACTGTGCAGAGGAAGTGATAAAAGTGATTTCAAATTTTAAATATTTTTTCAAAAACACATTATTTCTGTAACCCATATATAACTAGAGAAGTTCTGTCTCAAAGATTTCATTATTTTTAGCTTGATATTTTTACTATCATCCACCTTGCCTTGAAAGAGAAACCAATTATTTTCCATTCATTGTTTCTTTAAGAAAAATATATTTTACATCATCTAGGATACACAATCATTACAGCTTAGTATTAGTAATAGATGGATGTTTATTTGAGCTGTGTCATTACTGACACTAGAATTTTGTTTAGTTTTTCTGATGACTGCTTGGAAGTTCTCATATAATGAGTTCAAAGATTTCAGCTGAGATATCAGGGAAGCCATGGTATTAGTATCTAAAGTGTGCTGACCATCAAAAAATGATGGAAATTAATCACCATCAGTAGAAATTGGGTTTTTCATTTCTGAGCCATTTTTTTTCTGGTAGCAGTAACAAATTTGTGATGATCAGTTAACAATCCCTTATCTTCAATACATCTCCAAACCATTCCAATGCAATGAATATTTGAAAAGTGCCTAAAATACAAGGCACTCTGTAAGGTGTTAGTGATATAAACAGAAAATGATAAAGTCTTTGCTCTAAAAACATTTACATTCTATTGGCTCCCTAGTCCCCTGACTAATGTCAGATATACAAAATAGCTGGGCAGGGTGAGGTGTGTAGTCAGGGAATAGTGGCTAACTGGGTCACATAGAAAAAAAAATACATACAGCCTTGGCCTCCTTGGCCTAGCTCCCTAAACAGGTTAACTAGCCAGCCATTTGAGTTAAAAGAATGATAGAATACAGGACACACAGAAGCAACCAGCAATCTCATTTAAACTTACTTAGGGCAGCTAGGTGGCACAGTGGATAAAGTGTTGGAGTCAAGAAGTCAAATAGTCAAGAAGACTCATCTTCCTGAATTCAAATCTGACTTCGGATACCTACTAGCTATGTGTCACCTACCCCTATTTGCCTCAGTTTCCTCATCTATAAAATGAGCTGGAGAAGGAAATGGCAAACCAACCCAGTATCTTTGTCAAGAAATTGCCAAATGTGGTCGCAAAGATTTGGAAACAACTGGAAAACAACTGAACAACTGTGACTTTGGGTGAATCACTTAACTTTTGTTTGCCTCAGTTTCCTCAAGTATAAAATTAGAGTAATAACACCTACCTTCCAAGGTTGTTGTGAGGAACAAATAAGATAATAATTACAGAGTGCTCAGCACAGTGCCAAGCACTCAATAAATGCTAGCTTTTATTATTTTATAGCTATTATTAGTGTTCTACCCGTGAAAATAGAGACATTGAGGGAAAAGTGACAAGTATTGAAAAAATTCTGGCATATCGAAATAGATCATGGTATATAATGGAAAAAGAAGTAAATGTGGGATCTGAGGACATGGCTTTATATCCTGGTCCTGCCATGTATTACTAATGTGAAGTTGTGCAAATCACTTCAACTATTTGGGGGTTATTCATTTATCTGTAAAATGAGAGTATTAGACAAAAAGGCATTGTAAGAGTGGGGAAAGCCCTGGGTTCAGAATCATAACACCTGGACATGAATATCAGCTCTGCTACTTATTTCCAATGTGACCTCTACAGGGCCTTTGTCTACTTTGGGCCTCAGTTTCCTCATCTGTAAAATGAAAGAACTGACCTAGATGATCCCCAAAGTCCAATACTGTAATAATGAGTATTCATATTGTCCTTTAATATTTGCAGAGAGCTTTATATTTGGGATCTAATTTGATCCTCCCAGCAAGCCTGTAAGTGCTACCATTAGCCTGATTTTACAGGTAAGGAAACAAGACAATGAAAGAGGTTATTAGCCCAAGATCACAAAAGTGTCTGACACTGAAATTGAGCTCAAATCCTCCTAACTCAAGTCTTACACTTATATAAGTTTTTAAATCCTCTACTTTCCTATGACTGATAAAAATTATTTAAGGGTAATTTAGCGTATTTAAGTGGAGATATTGAACCCACTCTGGGAGACAAACTATCTCAAACAATATGGAAAATATAAGACAGTAGAGCAGAACTACTCTTAGACTTTATCCACATGGCTCAAAACAACCATTAAGAGAGGACAAAGTTTTCATGAGTGCTGGACAGAGAATTAGTTACTGTTACTTTCAAGAAGGAAAAAAATGTAATTTTAAGAAGGAAAAAAGGCACTGACTGAAGAGAATAGTTAAATAGTTATGGCAATGTTCAAGACAGTAACTTCTTAATAAAAAACAAAATAGGTATATTTTAAAATACTCCTTAGTGATTTTGAGAAGTTTTAATTTGTCCAGGCTGCCTTTTCAATTTATATAGCATAACAAATAGTAGTAAATAGCCTTATTTTGTAGTAACATGAGAGAGTAAGCTAGAGGCAGAAAGAAACAAAAAACGACTTCCAATTCCAGCTCTGCCTAAAATCTAGTTCTTTTCCTGATAGCTGACTCTTGGAATTATGTTTCTCAAATTCATTGCTGTAGTATTAAGTATGGAAATTCTGAGGAGATGCCAAAGTAAATGGAATATGGTGAGATCATGTAAGCATAGTAAAAAGAAAATAAGAAAGGCTGTCTGATCATTTCTGAGCCCTCTTGATTGTTACTATTTATAATCAAAGGTATGGAGAGCTTTAGTTTTATGCATATATACACATAGTTTTATATATACACACATATGTCTATGTATATGTTATATATACACATATATACGTATCATATACGAAGACTATACATGGATGATTTGAAAGAAAAACTAAAGCACTGTCTTAGCAGCAGACTTCTAATATGACTTAATTGGTAATGGATAAAGGGCTATAGTTGGAGGCAAAAAGAACAGGTTTCAAATCACGTCATTGACAATAGCTGTGTACCCTTAGTCCTCTAAAACTTCTTTGAGTCTCATTTACCTCATATGTAAAATGGACAACATACTCACATGATATAACTGTGAGAATAAAATGAGTTGATTAATGTAAAGTGCTTTTAAAACTTAAAACACTAGTACATTGCAGCTAATATTATTATCCATTATGTGTGTTAATTTATGGAAGAAAATTCTAATAATAAGATAAAGCATTATGTATCAATCAATATATCAATTAATTATTAATTAATTAAATATTAGTATAATAAGAGCTGTTTAATAATGGAATGAGTTGACTAAAGAGACTTTGTCTCTGAAAGTTTTCAGACACAATGGATGACATGCTATCACAAATACTTTAGAAGGGATGCTTATGTTGGGTAAAAGAATAGACCACATGACCTCTAAGGTTCTTTCCAACTTTAATATTCTGTGATCTCTTCTCCTACATTCTGAAGGGCAGTGCTTTAGGAAAGAAAATGCCCATTCCTTGAACAGAGAGATTAGCAGTCTAGTCTCAGAAATAGGCCATTTCTTTAGAAGTTGTCATCATTCAGTTAAATAAAACCGTGCTGAGGTTATACATGATGTCAAGAAATGTATGAGATTTCTCGTCCATGATTTTTTTCCAGAGGATGCCATTCCACAGTGCTCTTCTCTTATGGAGTGCTCTGTAGTCATTTTTTGTACTGCTCATTCACCAATTGCTTATTTATCACCTTGTGAAATCTATTAAATAAGAAGCAACATGGTGTAGTAGGTAGGAAACTGGCCTTACAGCCAGGAAGACCTGGGTTCAAGTTCTATCTCTGATGTCTTAGGCAAATCACTCAAACTCCTATTGCTATGCTCTCTCTAGGTAACTGTCTAAGACTATATATTGCAGAGAAAGTATGCTGTCAGACATTTCCTATATGGAAGTTCACTATACCAATGAATCCTATTATTTAACTTGGGTACTATTATATAAAAAGTTAAGGCTTGGGAAAGATGTGATAGCTAACTATGAGCATTAAAAAGGTCTTTATGCTTTAAAAAAGGGGTCTAGATGTTATGTATTTCTAGAGGATAATTACTGTAGGGGTAAAGTTGCAGGGAGACAGACTTTAACAGAAAGAACTTTCTAGCAAGTCACAGCAAGCAATATACAGAATGGACTGCCCAGTGAGTTCCTTGTCACAAAAATGGTTTGAGTAGAAGCAAGATGATCACCTGCAAGGGAGGTTAAGACCCAAAAAGAAGCTGGACTTAATAGATTCTAAAGTGTCTTCTAATTCTAGGAATTGAAAGAAAAACTAGAATACTTTTTAACTTTTCAGGTACTTAGGTTTTCAGTTCAACCCTACTGAAGAACCATATATTCAGAAGAAAGGATTACACTATTAGTAGAGAGATGTCTCTAAATGTTCATGTGGGTTATTTGTGCCCAACTTGTGGTAGAGCCTTCTGAGCTCATATTGGTCTGGATCAGCTATAGTCAGAGACACTGTTCCTTGACTCCAACATAACGATGCCATTTTGGTCCTCTTTGAATATGAAAAACAACAACTAACCAACAAACCAACCATTACACTATAGATAGTGGTGTATGCAAAAATGAAGAAGCCATAAATCTTCTTCCCCTCGATGTCCTTTCCAGTTGCAAATCTATGTCCTAATAATTTTGTGAACGGAATGTGAGCACAAAAGATGAAGAAAACATTACTTTGAGCTAGAGATTAGGAGGAAAGGCTTCACTGAGTATCATTCAAGGTGACTATTAAAAGATGGGAAGGATATAGATAATGTTTTAGGAAAAGGATATTTTAAGAAAGAATAGCATAAGCCTTTCTTCGGGAAGGATGAGGAAGTCAGTTTGGTTGAACATAGAGTACATAAAAGTGAATCCTGAAAGATAGGGCTAAAAAAGCTTTAGCCAGGAAGTACAGGACTTTGAATGACAGACTATGAAATATTTTCTGGCATTTTATTCTGAAGACAATAAGAGAAAACTGAAGATTAATGTGTAGGATAGTGATAGGATCACCAAGAGACCCAACTGGTCCAAACTTTGGCTGCTATCATTCCTGCCTTCATGGGACCTACACCTCCATGTTACTACTATAGACATCAAGACAGAAAAGACAATGAGGGAAGGCCATAGGGAGAACATTTTACTCACCTGCCTTTAACAACAGAGCTCCTTCCAATTACTATTCCTCTACCTGGACTCATTTCCCAATTTAGTAATCCCTTGTCCCCTCATATGCCCCCATACCTATACTTTGGAGTCCCAGCTTACCAAATGAAAAAAAAAACTCTGTCCAACCCCTGCTGCCCACTCTCTCATTCCCACTAACCATAACAGTACTTACTGTCCCACTCCTTATCTACTCATCCCTTTTACTGTGCTTTCTGGAACTCCTGCTATATAATTAAGAACTTTCTTTCACCTTGAACTACTTATTTTTACTTATCTTCTATTTTTTTTTTAATCTTTGTGGAGGCCTGGCAGCTCTGAGATGAAACTGAGCCATGGGACCTACTTTCTAGTTGTATTGGCAATCAAAATGGGCTCTTAGCACTTAATTCAACCATGTGCCCTTGAAGAGTTTGGTCTTTATTTCCTTGATTAAATTAGGAGTCCTTGATGACCTCCTTGCCTCAAGGGAAAGCCTAGTTTATGTGGATTTGAGTCACATGCTTGTGACATCAGAGGCTTTTAGACCACATGGATTTAAGTTGCATTTTTGTGACAATTTTAGGTCACATGGGTGAGTCGCATGTGTGACTCACCCTTGGCCCTGAAAAAGATACAAAACCAGAGGTTGGCTTTCTTTGTTTAGAGCTTTGAGCTGCAGCAGTAGTGACACATGACTCTGAGCCAGCCATTGTCGAGCTTCCCAGCTGAACTCAGATGTTGGTAACTACGAATTGTATTTAGTCTGTTTGTAATTTCATTGTATTTGTTCTGAAGTTCAGGGTGCTGGCTTTTTCCTCTGAACTAAGTGAATGATATTTGTATGTTGGATTAAAGTAAGATTGTTAACCCCTTAGCATTGTTTTCCTTAGTAAAGCAGATCAAAAGGACCTGGGCTTCCAGCATTCTGTGAGCTGGTTGTTGTTGGTTTTACACCCCCACAGCAGCTGCTAGCCGGATTGTTGAAACACTAGTACTGGTGGCATTTCTTTCATAACCCACTGCCTTATTGGTCCCAGTGTGAAAGACTTATCTCCTATTACCATTTCCTGAAATCTCTTTCTACAATCATCACTTAGACATTTCTCCTCTTCCGAGATTCACTCCTTCCAAATCGATCACCTTTCATAGTTCTTAATTTACTGAATATAAATGAGGCTATCCACAGAGAACTTTCTTTCTTCTCATCTAGTCACCACTCAACCACTTGAATTTATCTCTCACCATTTCCTCCTTTAATCTCTGATGAAGTAGTCCTTCTACTCTATACTCATTTTTTATCTCATTCCCTCCCTTCTTCTCCAGTAGATGCTCCCAATATCATCTCTCCAATTCTAATGTTTAATTTCTCCCTGTTACTGGTTCATTTGCTGCTGCCTAGAAACATGCTCGAATCTCAACCCAGCTTAATATAATCCTATATCTCTCCTCCCTTTGTCAGTCAAACTCTTTGAAAAGTCAACTACACTCAGTGTCTCCATTTTCTTTCTTCTCACTCCCTTTCTTATCCCCCTGAAATCTGGCTCCCAACCTCATTACTCAACTGAAACTACTCTCTTGAAAGTTACCAATGATTTCCAAATTTCCAAAACCAATGGACTTGTCTGAATCCTTAAACCGTTTGACTCTAAGCAACACTTGATACTGCTGACCATCCTCTACTCCTAGATACTCTCTTGATTCTGGAGAGTTACTGCTCTCTCCTTTTCCCTGTCTGATCTCTCATTCTCAGTCACCTTTGCTGAATCATTCTCCTTATTATAATCATTCTATGCACATCCAAAGTATCCGTCATAGACGCCCTTCTCTGGTCTTTCTAAATTCTTTTAGTGACTCTATCAACTCCCATGAATTCAATTACCATCTTTATATAAATGATTCCCAGATCCAATCCTTTTCTTTGTCCTGTGAGTTGGTTCCTTACTAGGTACCCTCTACTAGATATTTCAAACTCAATATCCTATAGGTCTTTGAAACTCCACATGTCCAAAAAAAAGACTTATCTGTCACCCCCACCCCCCAACCTTCAGCTCTCTTCCAAATACTTTGATGATTACTGCCAAATGTACCACCAGCCTTC
Organism: Phalanger gymnotis; assembly: GCA_028646595.1. Taxonomy (NCBI): domain Eukaryota; kingdom Metazoa; phylum Chordata; class Mammalia; order Diprotodontia; family Phalangeridae; genus Phalanger; species Phalanger gymnotis. Next base: position 227,401,567 of record CM053626.1, read on the forward strand.
TGGTCACCCAGGTTTATAACCTTGGTGTCGTCTCCCACTCCTTATTCTCACTCACTATATCTGAACTGAATACTGAATCATGTCATTTATTTATCCACAACATCTCTTTTATACATTCTCTCCTCTCCACTCACATAGCTACCAATGTAGCTCAGGCCTATATCACCTCCAACCTAGATTATCATGAAAACCTCTTATTTGCTCTCCCTGCCTCAAGCCTCTCTCTATTCAACACCATCTTCCATAGAGCTATTAATTTGATTTTCCTAAAGTTCATGAAAAACTAAGTACAAGGATCATGCCATGCCCCTAACTGATAAAGTCCAGTGGCCTCTAATTACTTTTAGGATCAAACAGAAAATTCTCTTATATTTAAATCTCTTTATAACCTGATTCTTTCCTACATTTCCAGTTTTCTTACGCCTTCCTTCTCTCTTCATGAACAATGATTCATAGCTATGTTGGCTCACTGTTTTAGACATACATTATATCTCCTGTCACCATGATTTTGAAGTGGTAGCTAGGTAGAACAATAAATAGGATCCTAGACCTGCAGTCAGGAAGACCTGAGTTAAAATCTCCAGACACTTACTTAGCTGCGTGACTTTCGGCAAGTCACTTAACCTCTAATCTGTCTCAGTTCCTTCAACTGTAAAATAGGGATAACAGAAACACCTACCTTCCAGGGTTGTTGTGAAGATCAAATGAGATAATATTTATAAAGTGCTTAGAACAGTGCCTAGGACACAGTAAGTATTCAATTAATGCTTGTTTCCCCCTTCTTTTTCATTCAGATGCATTCCCCTCTTTTCCCTTCCCTCTGCCTAGAACTCCCTGCCTCCTCCTCCCTATCTCCTTTCCTTTGAGATCTAAGCTCAAGTGCTACCACCTAGATGAAGTCTTTCCTAGTCCCCTCATCTCCAAGCTATGGTATATTCATGTGCATGAATTGCACATATGGGTATATATATATATATATATATATATGTGTGTGTGTGTGTGTGTGTGTGTGTGTGTGTGTGTGTGAACAAGCGTATGTTTATTATCTAATAAGTGTCTTGGCACTGTGAGCGCTTGGCTTTGTGAAATCAACTCATAATCAAAGGAGTGAGGGCCCTGACCTAAAGTACTAGAAAACAACCACTCCTAACCCTTCAAAGATACCCCTAGAATTCTGAAGGCACAAGTAGCCACTGCCCTCTGGAAAACCAGTATGTCAGTATAAACATGGGTTGGTAGAGTAAGTCCAAAGCATACTCCATACTTTGTATTCCTATCACTTATCGCAGTATTTGGCACATATTAAATGACTTGTTGATTGATCACTGATATTCTTTAGCAAGATTACTGTAACAGCAGTTTAATATTAATTTCTTGGGTGAAAGAACACTGGAGAATATTGCTATACTTCAGATGAGAGATAATGCACGTTTGAATTCAAATCATTTCAATTTACCAAACAATACTGAACATTTACTGCATGCCCAGCAGTGAGCTAGTTGTGGAAATAGGGTAGTGAATGTATGAATGGAAAATGGGAGAACTTTATAAATATTTTGGAGGGACAATTCCCAGGACTGATTAAATATGGGAGGAAGAGAAAAGAGAGTAGAGAAAGATGACTCAGCTATTTCTTAGTTGTCCCACCAAGTAGGTTTTTAAGCTCCTCACAAGCAGGGACCATTTGGTAAATTTCATTGTAGCCATCAAACGAGCTATCACATATAGTAGGTACTCTGTAAAATTGATTGATTGAGAAAGGCGGCAATAAGAGTCACTGAGTTGGAGGCTTCCTCTGCTTGGATAGAAAGAGTTTATGTGAAAAGAAATAACAAGATTGCTTTCATTTAACATAAACACTATCTTATCCAATTTGCAACTGAAAAAAGATGTTGGCACTCACTTTTACGTGTCTTGGGAATGCTCCAAATTAAATGCATTCTGGACAAAACACATGACACAATTAGAAAGACACTAGATATGTAAATTTTCACTGAGCCTATTCATCATTTCCTAGAAGTAGCAGCAGTCTTATTGTAGAAAAAGGCAAGATTTCTGATTGTAATCACAACTTTTAAAAGTGGATCACAGAGCCTTGGGTAGGCCAATAAGTATGTTAAAGTTTAAAAACTTGGTATAAGAAATTGGAGCAAATATTAACCCATTGTCTTAGTTTGCCTAATACAATGAAAACACAAATATGCTATGTGCAAATAATACAACAATTTCTTGCGCTAAGCCTCTCCAAATCTCAAGAAAATATTCATTTTTCCTCAAGCACCGAGACTGTGTATCTTTGCCTTTTTTTTTGTATCCTTAGGATTTAGCACAGTACATGACTCAACATAGATGCTTGTTGACTGACTAATTTTGTCATCTTTCAGTAATACTTTCAATTGAAATTGGTAAAAAAAAAAAAGTAAAGGGAGAGGAGATAATGACTTTCAATGAACAACAAAAAAGGCCCAGATTTATTGCAGTCTTACTATGGGATCTGCATTGTTCTGGACATCGAGGGGTTACAAAGAAGTATGACAAGTGATTTCTTACCTTCATGTGAGGAGATGAACACATAGAAAGACAATGTCTCAAATCTCTGAGGGAGAGAGAAAATTAAAGGGCAGTGAAGAACTGGTGAATTTTAGGACATTGGACATTTGGGAAGGAGTTAGAAAAATTGTAGTCACTGAAGGATTTAAAGAAAGAAGGATCATATTTTATAGGAGCAATGAATTGGAAGCTAAAGTGGTACCCATCAACTGGGGAATGGCTGAATAAATTATGGCATATGTATATAATGATGCACTATTATATATCATTGAATGATTTGAGTATATATATTGTATGTAATATATATATTTAGTGATTTGAGAATTTATGAAGTGAATGAATTCAGAGAAACCTGAGAAGACTTGTATGAAATGATGTGGAGTTAAGGGAAATGTACTGGGAGAACAATTTATATAATAACAACATAGACAACTTGGGAAGACTTGAGAATTCTGATGATTTTGAGAGCCAACAATTATTCCAGAGGACTAATGATGAAGCATCCTACATACATCCTAATAGAAAAGCAATGGACTCAGGGTGAAGAATGAGAAATATTTTTGGACATGGTAAATGTGGAGATACATTTTGCTTGACTGAACATTTGTAAAAGGAATTTTTTCCCTTTTATTTCCAATGGGGAAGAGAAAGTAAGTTTTTGTCAATTGAAAAAATTAATAAAAAAACCAAGTAAGTAAGAGACTGGATAACAGGGACAGTGTTAGGTTATAGATGCTAAGAGAAGAGAGTTTTATTTTCCATTCAAAATATTCTCTGAGGGAAGACAGAAAGCTTTTAGACTCAAGGTTTACAAAACACTTTCTTCACAACAACTCTTGAGGAAGGTAGTATAGGTCTTATTTTACCTTATTTTTAGGTATCTAGGGGTCAGAGAAGTCAAATGACTTACCTATAGTCACACAGCTAATGACTGAGACAGGATCAAAAACAGGTTCTGCTAATAATAAGGCCAACACTTTTTGCAACATACCATGTTACCTCTAGATATTATACTTCTGTTTTCCACCACTACTTTACAGCTGTGTTAGGGTGACCCAATAATTTTTAAGATAACTAGAAGACTGGAAGAACCTTAATTGCCTTTAGAAGATCATATAATCCAACTGGCTCATTGTATGGATGCGAAAACTAAATTCTGGGAAAGAGTAAGGAACTTGCCCAAGGCCATTTGCCTTGTAAGGAGCAGAGCTGGACTTTCAAATTCAGTGCTCTAACTAGAGTTCTTTCCAGTATACAAATGACTAAAAGATTTCAAACCCCTATGTTTCAAGATCTAACAAGTATCATTCAATCTATTAACAGGCATTTATTAAACACTTAAAATGTACCAGGCCCTGTGTTAAGCACTGGGATCACACACACACACACACACACACACACACACACACAAGCAAATAATTCCTCCCTTTAAGGAGCTTAAATTCTAAAGAGCAAGATTATGTAAATAGTATATATGAGATACATAGAAAGTAGATAGATGCTAATCTAATAGGGAAAGGCATTAGCAACTGGCAGGAAACATTTAATATCTAATCCCCTGTAAATTAGAAAGTATGTTAATGAAAATAATGATTTTTTTAATTATATAGCATGTATGCTACAGTAGAATAAAAAAATGAGAAACATGCTTACTGAAATGTAGTACAGTGCCTTTTGTTTCATTAATCAAATACTTCTAGAAGGAGCCATTTTCATCTCAGATGATTTCTATCACATAATAAACATATGGCAAAAGGAAACAAAATTGATTTGAGATGGTGTTACAGCAGCATCTATTATGACAACAAAATTAATGATTCAGAAAGTCAGAAAATACAAGAAAATCAGCTAGTTGCTTAGTTTACATGGTATCTACCACTATAGTTGTTTGTTAGTTTTCGACTGTATTGACTAGTTGTTAATTAATTAACTCTATTGTTACTGATAACTGTATTGTTAATTAATTAACTGTATTGAGTAGTTGTTTTGACATCACTTAGACAAAAAAATATACCCCCAAAAATTAGTTGTATTTTATAGCTGGTACAATTTAGGAAATATGCATTTATATGTGTAATGAGTGATTTCTACTTAATATGCATGATATTAGAGAACTGTTTTACCACAAAAAAGGGTCTCTTGTTCCCTAACGCCTAAACCTTCTTTGGGAGGAGAGGTGGTCATCCGATGTTTTAAGAGGAAATTTCATTTAAAAGGCTCTACAGTACAGTATGTTAGTAGGTGGTGATCATGGGGAAGACTGAGAGTAGAGATGATGAATGAATTTCTTCCTGTTTGAGCTAAAAAACTATATTATCATCAGCCGTAGAATTCTTTTAAGATGCAAAATGATGCTTAGAGTTGTATGCAATTACCACTTACAGTAATGAATAAAAACAGTCAGGGCAGGTGGTGTTAAGTCTTCAATATTTCAGATGAAATATGAATATCATTTCAATAGGAGCGTATCTTAAAATACTCTACTCTCACCTTTTCTTTCTACCAAGTACTACATGAATTGATGCAAGACATACTTATTAGCTAGATTCTTACCTACAGCAAAAGTTCCATAAGCTCACTTCCATGGAAATGAATGGGACAAAGGCTTTTGCAACATGAAAAGACCATCATATCAGGGATGCTAGAGAAGGGGGTTCTATGGCTTTCTGGGAAATTAGATGAAATATAACAAAATAAATGTGTATTAAATACCTGCTATATGCTAGACACCAATGGATACATTATTTAAGATTCAGTCCTTCATTTCTCACAAAGTTCAAGGTCTAGCTGAAAGGGGGGAGGAGGGAAAAAATACCAACAGATAACTAGACCTAGAAGAGATCTAAGGTTGGATTCCTCCCAATTTAAAGATTATATGATTCTTTAAAAATAAGAAGTTAATTCCCCAACAGCCTGATTCCTCTCACCTTATATCATGGGACTATATTAAAAGAATTGGGTTTAATTATTCTGTCCCAATTAAAGTATTCAACTTCTAAGAACATAATACAATGTTACATGAGTTCATAAATATCAGAAATTATATACAAATGTGTACAGTAAAAATAAATATAGAATTGATTAAAAAAATCCTGCCACCATTCAGTCCTTTAATCTCTCTACTGGAATGTGGCATAGGAAAGCATAACTCAACAGGATAAGTGAGGAGATTTGCTACAGCATTTCCAGTTGGTCTAAGCCTCTCCTAGGAAAGATAATTCCAACATTATTTTAAGTTACTGAGAAGTATGGTATAGCTTTTTACCTCTACCACCAATGTCGACTCATTTAATTATAATTGACAGTACTTTTTCCCAATAGCTAATGGAAAATGCTCATTGGTCCAAACAAGTCAAATTACCCACAAAGATATTCTGAGTGGTTTGGTCTGATACAAATTAATTATTACACTGTAAAGAGGCCAATATGCAACAATCTGCATCCAAGGACTATTATCAAGCAGCCAAACCTACTCCTTGGTAGAAAACTATTAATAATTAAGAAATGTTTAGAAAAGCTAGCCCTTACATTAACTATAAAAACTTTCTCCCCCTACCCTTTTTTCTGAATCAAGACCAAGTTTTTCTGTTTGTTTGTTTTCCAAATAGTATTAAAGATGTCCAACATTCCAGAGCCATATTCACACATGTCCAAATTTAGGACTCCTCATATTTCTCATTCAGATGGCTACCTGAGCAAAATGAATCACAGGAGCTAAAATGGAAATAATTGCCTGATAATCTTGTTTGTTGACACACAAGAAGGCTGTCAATTAGCCACAAGAAAGGTTTTCTTGGTTGAATAGCTATTATTCAAGAGAAGGCATTTCTAGGAATTTCTAAAAATAGGATGGACAACAATCCATTTTGTATGGCTAAAACACTAACTTAACGAAGAACAGGGGGATAAAATAAATGGTCTTTTGAGGTCCTAATCACCCCTACGATTATATGACTGAATCAGAGGAAATTTAGTTTTCCCTCATCTGAATAAATAGTACTATGTACAGGTTCTGGTTTCCAAAAGTAGCACCTGTTTAAGAAACACTATAAGATGGGGGTAGCAGAAGCCTCAGTTGCTTCTGAGCATGGCAGAACTGACAGTTGTAACTCTGATTTCTTGTTTCAGTCTTGTTTTCCTGGTTATTAGTTATTCTATCATGCTCCAATGCCTCACTATTACAATCAGACTGTCCTCCTGTTTTTCTTGATCTAGTGAAATTCCTAAGCCCAATTTAACTGTCTCTACTCATCTACTTAGCATCTTTTTTGATCCCTACCTTCAAATTCAAACCATTGCTTTGGTAGATCTACTTTTGGTTATGGTATTCAGTTCCTCTCCTCCTACAGCACAGATATGTGCTATATGCCTAACTGCCAGCAACTCAGTCTTGAAGCTCTGGCTAGTTCAGGGGTGGGGAGCCTGCAACCTTGAGGCCACATGTGGCCATTTAGGTCCTCAAGTGTGGCCCTTTGCCTGAATCCATCCTGTGGCCTTGAGGTCACAGGTTCCCTACCCCTGGTTGATGCTGGCTGACTCCAGAAGCTTCCTGTTACCTCTTAAATCAAATATGAAATTCTTTGTTTTGGCTTTTAAAGTCCTTAACAATCTGGCTCATTCCTACCTTTAAACTCTTTTTATTCTGCACTTCTTTCTATTAACCTCTATTACACAGAGGCATGGACCTTCTTGCTTTTCCTCAAACAAGACGCTCCATCTCCCAACTCCAAGTATTTTCACTGGCTGTCTCCCATGCCTGGAATTCTCTCCCTCCTCACCTCTGACTCCTGGCTTCCCTGGCTTCCTTCATCAATCAATTTAAATGTTACTGTCCACAAGAGGTCTTTCTCCTCCCTTCCCTATCTTCCTTCTGAGAAAGCACTTCCAATTATACTATACATACATAATACATAATACACACACGGTATACATATATACATACATACACATACTTACACATATTTATACATATATACATATACACACACGTGCTATATGTGTGTACATACTGTACTATATGTGTATATGCTATACATGTATATACTATGCTCTATATGTGTATATACTATGTGTGTATATACTATATATACATATATGCTATATGTATATGTAATATAACACATACTACATATACATCTAAACATATATGTTGTTTAGTTATTTAGTCATTTAGTCATATCCTGTTCTACACGAATCCATTGACTTTGTGTCTGAGTTTTCTTGGCAAAGATACTAGAGTGCATTGCCATTTCCTTCTCCAGTGTATTCCCATTTTACAGATGAGGAACGGAGGTAAACAGAGGTGAAATGACTTACCCAGGGTCAGATACTATTAAGTGTCTGAGACCAAATTTGAACTCATCTTCCTGACTCTAAGCCACTGTTCTAGCCACCATACCACCTGGCTGCCCCATCTGTCTATACACATGGATATATATGTATATATGTGCAGGTATACATACATACACACATACATGTGTATGTGTTGTGAGAATGTGAACCCCTTGAGGGCAGAGACCACGGGTTTGCCATTCTTTGTACATTTAGTACAGTGATTGGCACACGGCAAGTACTCAATGAGTACCTGAAGATCAACAAACAGTATTAAGTGCTGGCTGACACACATCATCAGGGACTCTTCTCAAATCATAATATTGACCAATACTAGAGATTACATTCTGAGTAAAAACTTTTACATTTTAAAAATATTATTTGAGTAATAGAATTATTAAAAAAACAATTCTCTGAGAAGTACAACAGTTCCTCCAAATGAGAATTACAGTTACTAATAAGGCTGTGATATGATCCTTCCAGGCACAATTCTTAGTGGCTTATGCCCCTTCATCTCATCTCCCTATAAAAGGGAGGCAGTGTTGTGCAATGGAAGGAGTACTGCATTTAGAGTCAGAGGACTTGAAGCATGACACTGCTACCTGTTATTTACTTTTATTGGATCAGGGCTCCTCTGGGAAGTCATAAGTGGTATTCTTCAGGGATGACTCCTGTGCCCAATTATGTTTTCATTAATGACCTATATCTTTGACTAAAAATAGGGTCTTGAAACATGGAAATTATATCAAGAGTAAAGCAATTAGCCCACAGCTAAGAAAAAGAGAAAAAAATAATTCTAGGTGACCCTGGTAAATTGGATAGGTAGATAGATAGGGATGGAAAGTTGAATGTAAAAAAATCCTCCCTCATGTGGGAGGAAAAAAAATCTACCTTATATGTATTATGGGGAGATAGTAGCTCGCTCTCTCTCTCTCTCTCTCTCTCTCTCTCTCTCTCTCTCTCTCTCGTGTGTGTGTGTGTGTGTGTGTGTGTGTGTGTGTGTGTGTGTGCTTGAGAGAGACAGAGACACACAGAGGCGGACAAACCTTGGACAAATAATTGCACTTCAATTTCCTCATCTGTAAAGTAATCAATAAATATTTATTAAGTGCCTACTACTAAATACTGGTGATACAAATACATATGAAAAAAGTTCCTGCCCCCAAGGATCTTACAATGTTAGGAGGAAAGACAATACACAAAAGAAAGCTAAAAAGCATGGTAGGGGATGAGGGGAGAAGATATCTGAGCCTGGGACAAAGGTGAGAAGTCAATCAGAGAAGTCCCAAGGTAGTGCTGCCAGGAGAGAAATGAGATGTCCGAGCTGAGCTTTTTTCTTATATAGAAGTTTGCAGTTCATAGACTGACCCTCTGATCAGAGAGGCAGGGGGTAGTGATAGGATGAAGTATCATGGCTGATGAGATCTTACAGGATGATGTAGGAATCAGGGAATTAGGCTAGATCATATCTAAGACCCTATCCCAGCCTAAATCCTGCAATCTATGATTGTGGTTAAACTAATCCTTTTTGTATTAAGCTCTTAGATAAGCATATTCAAACCAGTATCAGGATCAGCTCAGGGTAATCCAAAGTAGACTGAGGTTGACCATGGCCAACTTGAATAGGAAATGTACAAAGTGATAGGATCAAAAAGAAAACTTGAGCTCATAGCCAAAAGAGGAGATAGCAGGAATTCCAGACACCAAGGAATTATCTCAGTGATAGTTGTCAAATAGCAGTATAGGAAGAGCAGTCAAGGAATCATGGCCTAGTAAAACCAATTCAAAGTCCCCAGTGGTATGGAAACTGGTCACACTCAGGATGGAGTCATAAGCACCTGGGCAAGGCAGGGGTTGCGCAATGTGTAGTGAGTACTGGTTTACTTTGGGCCAGGGACTTCCTATTGGGATGGGGAGGTGAGACCCTTTTAAATATATATTTCCCCCACCCTCTCATTGCCCATCTTAAATGTACACATGGTCAGAATCATGTGGCAAGTGTTTGACAATGCAAATGAAGATGTATTCTGAGGTACACAGGCATACTGGTCTTAGCTGTTGGGATAGTTCAAGTGAGGAGAGTGTGCAGCTATATTTGCTACATGATTTTAATCATACTATATTACTTACTTCTGTCCAAAGACCATTCTAAGAACTACAGAAACAAGGGAGAGAAAAAGGAGGTAAAATGTGATCTCTACATTTTCCTGACACGTTGCTACTGCCATCAGGAGCTCCAGTTCTCACCCTGAGGCTATGCCGATTGGGAAGAACATCCTATAGTTAGGTTGTCCCAGTCATCTCACTATGCCTTTTTATTGCCATAGTTCTGCCACTGCTCTGTACATGGATACTTTTCCAACCAGATCTCCAGTCCCCATCATGGGACCGTGATGATTGAGGAAAGCTCACTAAGTTTAGATGAATCCAGCCACAAAACCCAGAAACTCTGAGGGTCTTCCCCTCCCAGACTGTTATCTTTGTGATGGTAAATTGAGCTATCTTTTGTCTCAACTCTTACCTAGCTCTTAATCACTGCATGGGCATGGCTTCAGATAAACTAAGACCTGGGAAAGACCTTAATTTAGAAAGGCCAAGGTCACCCACTGCATCCTGGACCATAGTTGGTAGTCTTGCATTGGACTTCTATGACTGTGGAGGAAGGCTGATGACTTTCCACAGCTCTGCCTCACTTACATCTACTTTGTGTGCAGGTTAAGACATCACCCTTGTGATATCATTGGTCCTCTTCCAGAAGAAAGGACAAACAATGACAACCACAAAACCATATCATCTTCCATATCATAATGCTCTATTCTCTCTCCCTTTCTTCCCTCACTGCCAATTTTCCCCCTTATGTTCTAGACCAGGGGTGGGGAACGAACCTGAGGCCTTGAGACCACATGTGGACTTCTAGGTCCTTGGGTTCGGCCTTTTGACTGAGTCCAAGTTTGGGCCATACTTGAGGACCTAGAGGGCCACAGATTCCCCATACCTGCTCTAGAAAAAAAAAAGTATCAAATCAATATTTTCACTATTTCTGTCATATGTTGTGTCATATGACATATTCTGTCATTCAGTTGCCCTAGAATCTCAATTACCCCTTCTGTAACTTCATCCTTTTCTGTCCATTTCTCTCCATTAGAATGTAAGCTCTTTGAGAGCAAGGGCTATCTCTCTTTTGTATTTGACTCTTGAGCACTTGGCATAGTGCCTAGCATGTAAAAAGCACTTAATAAGTGTTTTTATTCACTCCTTGTTGTAAGTTCCAAAGCCCATCTCAAGTTTCAATTTCTCATGAAACTCTTTGTTGCCAGGGAGGTTTCAATGGCAGAGGAAGGCATTGGTCATTATGTACAAAAGAAAAAAAAAACATGAATCATTAATTTTTGAAGTATTTTAAAAATTAAATGTAATACAGTTCATAGAATCATGGAATTAGAATTGAAAAAGACCTTAAAGTTCATCAAACATAATCCTTGTGTTTTACAGGTGAAGAAATAGAGTCTCAGAGAAGTTATGATTTATTCATATTCACATAGGTAGTAAACAGCTGATATAGGATTCCAAGTCAGGTCCTCTCTAAATCCAGCATTCTCTCCATAGCTCTGTATGGAGTGTTTTAAAATCAGTAGCCTCCATTTTCCAAATCCTTTCCTAATTTAAAACATTAGTAGAAGGAGAGCCTGACATGGAGTCACAGTACCTGAGTTTGAATCCTAAATCTGCTACTTATTACTTGTGTAACTTTGAGCAAATCACTGACCTCAGTTTCTTCATCTGTAAAAGAAGTTTTATCTAGATGACCTCTAAGATATCTTCCAAGTCTATATTTCTGGTCCTATGAGCCTTAAAAATTGCACTAGAAATTAGAACTTGTTAATTCTCACCAGCAAAGGACAAAGGAAATTTGATAAAGGGTGATTACCACAATTTGTTCTCATGGGGATAAGAACTAGAGAAAATAATATAAAATACAGTAAGATAAATTCAGATAAAGAAGAACTTTCTGACAGTAACAATGGCCAAATACTAAAAGGACTACAATGTGAAGTTGTGGCATTTTTACCTATGGAGATCTTCAATGGCATCCTTAAAAATTCTGACAACCGTATACACTTTATAGCAACAAGGCTAAAAGTTCAAGTTGGAGAGTCAGGAAATCTGGGTTTGAGATTGGGTTGCAACAGTAGGCACCTCTTTTGTCAGTTATACCATAGATTTAGAGATGAAAGGGACCATATGGATATTGAGTACAATCTCATATTACAGGTGATGAAACTGAGGGCAGAAAGAGGTTAAATTACTTAGCTAGCATCACACAACTAATAAATTTCTGAGGTAGGGCTTGAACTCAGGTCTTCTTGACTCTAAATCCAGAATTCTACCAACTTTACCCCCAGGTGCCTCAAACTCCAGCATCTGGTATTTCAATGTGATCTCCTATCCAGGAACCAACCATTCCCAGTTCTACTTAGCTTCTGAGATTAGGCATGCTAAGGATGATATGGCTATGCCAAAAATGGGTGAAAAAAGCACAAACTAACAAATTCAGAAGATTATGAGAAATCAATGAAATGATGATATAATACCAGTGAAAAGATTGAAATAGCAAAAAGTACTAGGGAAATGCAAGGTTTCTGTAGTTTAGCCTGAAAGTATAAAGGGGAGCTAGGTGCCTTTTAAGATTACAGAATTATAAACTCAGTACTGGAAGGAAGCTTAGAGGCCATATAACTGAACCATCTGATCTAATACAGGAGACACTGAAGCACAGAAAAGTTGAGTGAATTGTCTGAGGTCCAATGAGGAGTGAGCAGCAAAGCTACATTTGAACTCAGGTCTTTTAACTTCAAATATAAGATATCTTCCATTGTACTATGCTGCCTCTTTCCTTTTGAGTACATGATAACCAAAACAGCAGAGGATGGAGACCAAGTTATTATTTTCTGATATTTCTACGTAATATGAAGGGATGTGCCTATGGCTATATTGAGGTTTGGGGGACAAACAGAGGTAAAAAGGTCTGGAAGATGGGCAAAATTGAAGAAAAAGTACATTGAGTTAATTTATGGCATCAGTGATGACTTATCCATATCTGACTCTAAGAAGGTACAGTCAGGCAAGGGTTACTCATAGTAGCACAAGAAGCCACCTCTGCTCAGGCCCCCGAGAGATTTCTGCTACATAAATAGTTTTGTCTGGACAGAATCCAAAGACACTTCTCTCTCTGTAATGTCACGTCATCATTCTTAAGCCCCTAGAGATATTTCTTTAGGACCTGTTCTTAAATATTTCAAAGGAAACGTAGGTAATGGACATATTGGATGAAAAGAACTGTTAGGAAAAGTTACTGTTTTGTGTCTTTAAAAAGCCTTCTTTTGTTCAATACATGATTTTTCCATTCCATGTAATACCAGGTCAGCACAATAGTTTTTCACACTGTGTCCCTAGAAATCCATTGACAAAGAACAAAATTACTGTCCACAACACATGACTACTAGTTGGGTCGCACAACTGACAGAAGTATTATATCCAAAAAATGATTACTAATGGGTCAATATCACCCTAGGGAGACTTAAGTATTCCATGTGGATGAACCCTATGTCCAATAATATTTTCATAATGCCCTAGTATTGTATAAAAACAATATCTTAAAATATGAAAATCATATAAAGAGAGCAAGGTAGAGTTGGCCCAAATCTAATTATGACAAAAAAAATCAAGGCACGTTTGACAGATTGGATAAGGGGATAGAAACATTGAAATGCTAGCTTACATACGTACAGACATATATGCAAATGCTAGTATGGCATTGTGGATAGAAAATTAGTAGAATCAGAAAGACCTGAGTTGAAGGCCTGTCTCTGAAACATACAGACTGTGTGACTCTGGATGAGTCAGACGAGTAGTTTAACCTCTCCTTGCTACCTAGCAACTTTTTCAGATGGCAAATCGCGGAGCAGGTACCAGTCTTCATTGGTGGAGGGAGTAGCTTACTGGAATCTCCCTTCACAGATGAAACTACAGATTAAAAAAATACACAAACATGCACACAAAGCAGATGGATGGCTAAATTAAAAATTGAGGTCTCTTCCAATATTCTGAATTTAGGATGAGCATTTATGAAGCCATATAAGATTAGCAAATAGATTTAACAACCTGTGCTCCTCAGTACCACACAGTAAATTTAACCAATTTACAGGAAGAAATTACCAATGCTTTACTGAAAAGAATGCCTTGTTGACTTATGGGATGTGTTCTGATTTAAAAATAAGTTATTTTATCTGCATCAATGGCCTACAATCAACACATCAAAAGGCAATACTATGAAATGACTCTGAGGATGAAATCATTCTGATTATGTACAAAGTATATTGTACTTTTAACATTTTAAAATAAGTCAGTAATTTATCTCCTTTCCATCCTGATACAATACTCTACTGGGCCTGGAATCAGGAAGATCTGAGTTCACATCCAACCTCATACACTTATTAGCTATGTTACCCTGGGAAAGTCACTTGATCTACGTCTGTTTCAGTTTCCTCAAATCTAACATAGGGATAAATGTAGCACCTACCTCCCAGGATTGTTGTGAGGATCACATAAGATAATATTTGTAAAGCACTTAGCACAGTGCCTGGCACATAGTAGGTATTTAATAAATGTTCATTCCCTCCCCTTCCTACCCACCTCCAAACTTCCATGATTGTACAATTCATCTCTGTAAACTTAAACCAAATTCTAATTTGGGCTCTTTCCATACATTTTGCATTCTTGGACCTAAATGCTATCATGAGTGAGGATGTCCATTCCCTCCTTTTTTGAGGAAAACAAGAAAAGAATGGGCTGAAAAACTTAGTTCTATCAGAGAATGTATGATGTTTCCCTGAGGGAATTCAAACTTGCAGAGTCCTGTTGTTGTTTTGATCATGTTAACTAGCCTTCATAATTATCCACTAGTTGTACCCAGAGCTTGAGTCTATCTGGTCACATCACCGGCAACCACAATAGACACTGAAAGCATGGTGACAAGACAACTGGATTTAGGCAGAAGACATGAATTTGAATTCCAACTCTCTTGTGTGACTCTTGGAGTAAGTCACTTCACTGGATCTCAGCTTCTTCATCTGTAAAATCAGGCCATTGCATTAGGTGATCGCTAAGATCTCCTCCAGCTCTAAGTTCTATAAATCCTAATGCACACTTGAATCATGGCATACTCACATCCTGGAACTTAGAACAGTTATAATCACACTATAAAAGGTACTAATATGAGAATGGTGGGGGCGGGGGTGGGGAGGGGAATCTCCTATCTACAAGAGATTAATCACCTAATTGGAAGGATTGGAAGGAGGCAGATAACAACATAATTAGGAGAAGCACCTGTGTTTCAAATTCCTGTGCTAGGTGTTAGGGACAGAAAGACAAAACTGAAGCAGTCCCTGCCATTACGCTGCATGTGCTACATTAGGGTGACAATAATGGAAAGCTGGATAGCTAGAATTAGGTATATAATCTCTGATCATGGGATAAGGCATTCTTGAATCTGACTCTATTATCAACAATGTTCCAGTGAAATCAATTTATTATCCAGTGGCATATGTCTTAATGAATAAGAAACCAGCACATATTTGTCAACCTAAAACTTTAAAAAAATTGTTATTGTTTTGATTATATTAAATATCCTCTATTTTGATGTACTAGAACCTAAATGTGATGCTGATATGTAGATATAAACATATACACACATATATGCATATGTATGTGTGTATAACTTCTGTTCATTAAAATAAATTATTCTAAACTTAGCAACTATCACTAAAAACAATCCTTCAAGTACATAAACAAAACTAAAAATTATTATAATGAAGCCATAAACTGCATAATTTATCATTTGTTTTTAAAATAATGTATTAATTTTAATGAGATAAAAACTTTCTATATGCTTCTATTTTCGATACAACTTTTTTCCCCCACTATTTTTCTGAATTTCTTGCTATTTTGCAAGTTTGTGAAGCGTCTGCAATTTCATCAGCACAGAGAACTCTGGGTATTGGAACTCCTTTTGCTAAAACAATCCAGTTAAGATTTTTAGAAGTTATGTAACATGTACAGGTCATGCAACTAGTTATTGTCAGAAGAAGGATTTGGTCCAGATCTTCATCATTCTAAACAACACTCCATCCATTAGGCCATGTTGACTTAAAAACAAAAACTATTATTGCTGCCATATAAATGTATTCAGCATATATACTGTTGGCCTGATTCTGTTTTTTTTTACTCCTTTTCATATAAGTCTTCCAATGTTTCTCTGAATTGTCCATGTTTATCAGTTATTATGGCACATAAGGTTAAGAATAGGTTCTGGACCTGTGGTTTTATTTGTTTGGAGAACTCTACTGATGAAGGTCAACACCTTCGACGCATCTTATAGTCTTAGAGAGTTGTCTAGAGCAATGAGAGGCTAAGTCACTTGTCCAGGGATAAACAGCCAGTATGTGTCAAAGGTGGCGCTTGAACTCAAGGTCACCTCTCTGCCTACTATATAAAGCTGTTTATTATGACGCACATGATATATACCAGAATTTACCCAGCCATTCTCTCCATTTTGGGCAAATGAGTTCTTTCCAGACTTTTTTTTACTATTACAAATAATGAAGCTATTTTTACAGATAGCTTTATGTTTTACTCTAGAGCTGATAGTGAGTATCACCAGGTTCAAGGATTGGAATGTACCTCTTACTGGAAAATTCCACATTACATAATGTGATATTGCCTTCCAAAAAGTAGCAGCAATTCACAACTCTTCTCACCCCCAGGAGTATTATACTGTGCCCATTTCTCCAAAGCCCAGGACTGTGTTGCTATTCTGAGAAGGGTCTATTATTCATATTCATAAATGGAGGGAGAAGGGCATTTGGCCTGGAGGTACAATCCAAACCATGAACTAATGGGATACCAACTATTACTATATTTTGGATAGCTTATTTAACTCAAAAAAATTAAACAAAAATCTGATTTCAGGTTCATTTAGCCTCAGCATACTTGAAAAACAACTACTTTTAAATTACTTTTCATATTGTCTGACTTCTAGGAATGTGGAATTTGGACAAGTTCTTTCCCTTCCGCACTCAACTGCTTCCTTTACTGGTGGATGTGAGGTGGGCCTGAGAACTCTGAAACTCAGTCAGTAGCTTAGATATAGACTACTAGCCTGGAGCCAGTTTTCTCCACTGGCATTCAGCCTCCGATGTCTTACACAGTTTAGGACAAATTTCTAAATCCTTCTATGAACAAGAAAATACATCTAAATCTTCGAGGTTCCAATATGGAACACCTCTCTTCCGAGAACACAGTGGGCAAAAGTATTTCCCCCTTGGACTAGTGATTAGAAATCTGACAAGGAATTATGATCCATACATATTCTCCTTTCTTCTCCTCTCCTTTCCTTCCCTCTCCTCTCTGATTTTGTCTTCTCTTCCCTATTCTGTCTGTGTCTATTTGCTCCTGTTTATATATTAGTGTCTCTCTTTTTTTCTGTGTGTATGTCTTTCAATCTCTGTCTCTGTCTCTCTCTCTCTCCAGCAAGAGTTTACCTACAACACACATTCATAGAGTTACCATTCTTAAGAAACCTATTAGCTGAACTGAGAAGTAGAATTTATAAAACTAATCAGCAAGTAGTATAATATCTGGACTTAATAGGTATATCTGAGCAGGGCTTATCAGAGACAGGTGTGCTGTGGTTTCTGTAGTTAGCACATTTTCAACACACACACACACACACACACACACACACACACACACACACACTCCTATTCTATATCCCAGGCCATGTTGAATTCTTTCCTTTGGATAATAGTAGTACGATCTCAGTGGTTCAGGACCACAGACAGATCCTGGGTGCTGTTTTGACTGAAGAAACTATTTCCATATTTGATCTGAGTAAAGGACAACTGAAAAAGTAAAAAGTATTATTCATCATCCGAGTGAATGCAGAGCGTGGACCAACACTTTTGGCTAAATAAAATTTTCTTCATGAAATGAAAAGCCAGATATGTTCTTTCTTATAGTATTCCATTATGATTGATACGAATAATTCATTGTTAAATATAGATATGAGGCACAGGTATAACTTAAAATAATAAAAATGGTAATCAGTATTAAATTTTTTAACATGTTAAACTGGTGGGGTGGGGGTTTACATCTTTTTCAATTTCTAGTGACTTCCTCATTCTATCATCAATAAAAACAAACCATAGAGCCCTACCTCCTAACAAATACAATGGCTGACAATGCAACTATCATTCCACACCCATAGTTCTGCATCTCTCTTTTGAAAGGAATGAGGTATCCTTGACCATCAGTTCTCAGAAGTCACAATTGGTCACTGTAATGATCAGAAGTAAATGACATCATAGCAGATGTCCCCCTGTTTTAATCCATTTAGATTTAATATCAATACCAGTTATTTGGTAGAATATTTGTTGGGGGAAAAACAGGATTTCTAGTTCTTAGAGCCAGAGTTGGCGAAGCCTTTATTTTGCTTTCTAACATTAATTATACTTGTTTATCTGGTAGTCCTCCTATTCTGTGTAATTTATGGATTTCTACTGAGAGTTCTCTATGCCAAACTATATATCTCTCCAATATGTTCAGGAATTACTCAATTTTCACTGCAAGCTCTTTATTCGCTTAACACATAGTTTTGACCTTTGAAAAATGCAATTCTATCCCACTGAGGATAGAGGTAGCATGACAAGCTTTTTTGGAAATTTCCAAATAGGACATGTATCCCCTATGATTATACCTATTGGTTTATTTCTATATATGTTTGTCTTTGCGTGCAGCTTGAAGCCAGAAACAAGAACTGAAGTCCTGGATCTGTCACTGATTGCTACACGAATATAAGAAAGCCATTTCCTCATATGTAAAATGCAAGGGCTGGAATAGATGAACTGTAAGATCTCTTTCTGATTTCAGACACCTTGCCAGCACAGTAGATAGAATATTGTTTCTGGAACCAGGAAGACCTGAGTTCAGATCTGGCTTCGGACACTTAAATGTATGACCCTGGGCAATTCACTTAACCTCCGTCTAGTTTTCCTCATCTGTAAAGAAAGATAACAATAGTCCCTACCTCCCAGGGCTGTTGTGAGGATAAAATAATATTTGTAAAGTGCTTTGCAAAATTTGATGTGCTATAAAAATTCGACCTCTTACTATTGTTTCAAAATCCTATGATTTGACTATGAGAAATAAAGAAATAAATTATTTAAGACAAAGTCAGACATAAACTGATACAAAACAAAGTGAGCAAAACCAGGAAAACTTTGTACACAGTAACGAAAATATTGTAATGATGATCAACTATGAAAGTCTTAGCTGTTCTAATCAATACAATGATCTAAGACTATTACAAAGGGCTCATGATGAAAAATGTTACCCAGCTCCAGAGAGAGAACTGATGTACAACTCAAAGCATACTTTTTCACTTTATTTTTCTGGCTTTTTTGTGTGAAATTGCTAATATGGAAATGTTTTGCACAATTTCACATGTATAATGGGTATCACATTGCTCCTTTTCTTTAAGGGTGGCACAGGGGCCAGAAGGACAGAGAGTACTTGGAACTCAAAAACTTAATGCTAAAAACAAACATAAATAAGAATGGAAAAATATTTAAGAAGCCAAAAAGTCATATGATCTTCATAATATATCTATTTGCAATGAAATCTAATATCATGTTTTGCAAGCTTTGTGATATTTCATATCTGTCCCAGAATTTGTTTTCCAACTTTCCCATGTCAGTATTAGCAGGCATGCCAATCTTCTTAGTGAGATAGGGCTTTGTGATTAAAGTAAGTACTTTCACATCAGCTTTGTCTTATGAAAAGTACAAAGCACAGTCACAGCAGATGGGCAGCATGAAAAGATTTCTTCTCCACCTTGATATGTTTAAATCCAGTGGCCTCTAAATGCCTGTGGAATTTTACAGGGAATACACTCAGCCATGATATATGGAGAATCAATTATTTCACTTTGTAACTTGTTTATTCTTACATGCCAGTTGCTGCATCATTTTGAGTGGGCTAGCTGTTAGCTGGCAAAGTCATTTCATCTTGTCTACCAGGACCTTTTGAATGTTTCACAAAGGCATTAAGAGATTCTTTTATAACATTCATTATGTATCAGAAAATAATGCATACTAAAAAGAAAGTAAAATATAATGCTATTGTTTACCCATCATGATGAGGTAATCAGTAATCTTAATTACAAAAAAATACCATCATGATTGAAATTTCCTTATAGAGCACATTATTTTTTTAAATGATTGTCAATATGTGAGATATTATTATCCTTATTTTATAGACAAGGAAACTAAAGCTCAGGGAAGTCATAGGATCAAGGACTAAAAGGGAACATAGAGATGATAGAATCTTAGCTTCCCATTTGACAGACGAGGAGACTGAGGCACATGAAAAGGAAAGTGGCTTGCTCAAAGAGGTAATAAGTAGTGAAGCCAGCTTTAAAACCAGATTTCCTGACTCCAAAACCAAGATTCTTTTTCATAAGGTTGAAATGCCATGTGTAACACCAAGTATGACTTTCACACAGCTAGTAAGTGGTAAAGCCAGAACTCAAACCCAGATTAAACCTAGGATTTCCATTGTTTCAAGCTAAAGGCATCACTAAATTATAAGAGATGGTAGGGTCCTTTCACCATCATCTCATCCATCTCATCAACATCCTTCTGTCCCACCTAGGACAGTCATTCTCTATAAAATAACATTAATGAGTGATATTCCATCCTCAGTCTGAAGATGCTCCGTGACAGGAAGTTTGCTATCCCCCCAAATAATACATTTTGGACAGTTCTAATTAATAAGATACATCATATCACATATTTTTTTGATTTATGGGAATTTTTTTTACATCTTTTAAAGTCTATGAAGCCTTCAACAAGTTCCAGTACACAAGATGAAATGACTTTGCCAGTTAACAGCTAGCCCACTGAAAATGACGCAGCAACTGGCATATAAATATAAACAAGTGACAAAGGAAAATAATTTGTTCTTCAGATATTCATGCCTGTATGTATGTGTGTGTGTGTGTGCATGTGCACGTGTGTGTGCATGCATATCCTGTTATTGTTTCTTCCTTCTCATTCTTTAGGGCCTGGTTCAACTCTCATCCCTTCATTGACCATTCCAGTGAATATTTACAAACCTCATTTGTCAATTATGTAGCATCTTTTTGCAAGAAAATACAGACTTATTCTTGGCCCCAAAAGAGTAAACTACAGCCAATGAGTGGAATTTCCACAGAGGCAGTTTTCATTGTCTATTCAATGGTTCAAGTTTTACCCTTTAGGGTTAAGAACAAAGCCACTCCTTCTTCCACAAAAGAAACCATATGATAAATGCCAAATGAATATAAAGTTCAGTGGAATGATCAAGAAAGAGATGAGAGTCAAACCAGGCCCTGAAAAATAACCAGGCCATGGAGAAGCAATAAGAAACATTTTTTTTCTTCCCCTTGTCAAAATTAGCCAACTCAACTAGTGTAAACTCTTGTTATACGAACAGAGCAGAATTTTGAAAGACAGCTACACTAACGCAGTGGTGGTGGAACAATCCATTGGTCTAACCATTCAGAAAAGCAAATTGGAATTATCCTAAAAATTTAACTGAGAAATCAATTAACCTTTGACACAATTAACCTATCACCACTATGCATATACCCCCAAGATGTTCAAAGACAAAAAGGTTTCATGTCCACTAAAATATTTCTAGCAGTGCTTTTTTGGTCTACAAAGAAATAGAAATGAAGTAGGGGTCTCTCAGTTAGAGAATGGATAAACAAATTATGGTACATGGAAGTAATATAATACTACTGCACTAAAAGAAATGAGGACTGTGAAAAATTCAAAGAAGCATAGGAAGAAAAAATATGACCTAATGTTGAATGACTGTTAGGGCAGCTAGGTATAGCAGTGGATAGAATACCAGGCCTGAATCAGAAAGAGTCTTCCTGAGGCACTAGAGCTGTGTGACCCTGGGCAAGTCACTTACCCTTGTTTGTTTCAGTTTCCTCATCTGTATAATGAGCCGGAGAGGTAAATGGCAAACCACGCCAGTATCTTTGCAAAAATAAAACAAGTGGGGTCACAAAGAATCAGACACGACTGAAAATGACTCAGCAATGTTAAGTAAAATGAGGAATAAAATATACGCGATGAAAGAAATATAAATTGCAACAACACCACCAACAACAAAAAACCTGAAAAGAGTTAAGGAAAATTTACTTACTTCTCTTCTTTGTTGAGATGGGGAACTAAGAGTATGGAATATTATGGTTGAAATATTTCTTTGTTTTTCTAACATATACACACTAGTTTTATCTGTTGTTTTAACATTATACTATGAGAAAGTGGTGTCAGTGACTAAATAAGTAGTACTTCAATTGTGATGAGAAATTATCCTTAGGCTTGGCTGTATAGTACACAGTGTGATTAGTCTCTATTGACATAATTCCCTAACTAAACCAGATATAACACCACTTACATAAGATGTAATGTTATAAGCTAATATATAATGGTAGAAGAAGATTCTATCCACCATCCCAAATGAAAGAAGTTAGAAGAAAGGGTAAGTAAAATTCACATTTTTTAAATCTACGTAGTTAAGAGCCAACACGTTTATATTTCTGAGACAGGTGTAACGGACAATTGGCAATAGTTCAAAGCTATTTATATTAAGGGTAGAAAGTGTTATCCTCCTTAGATGGTTTGAGCGCAGTCCTGACTTAGCTGATTTTTGAAGGTCCCTTCAAATCTTCTGACACTATGACTCCTTAAAGAGCAAGTCATATTTCAAAGGCAAAGGAACACTGAAAAAGTAATCAGGCTAGAAATAAACGTCAGAAACAAAATTAAAGTGAACATACAACTTGACCTTGAAGGTGACTGAATAATCCTCAAAGCCAGATGGAATTTTCTTTGATGTAGACACATCTTTAAGGTCTGCCAAACTCATTGATTAAAATCAGTTTGGAAGGGGGAAAACCCCTTGGTCATCGGAGTCAGGAGCAAACACAAAGCTTCTTATAAATATTTAGCTGGTGGAAAATCAAAGCTAGGGCTAAGACATGGTTATCATTAGATATTGTGAATGTGAATGAGAGCATACATCATACTTTCATGACTCCAAGCATCATTAAAACACTCGAGGAACCTTCATGAGGCCTTTGGAATATCTATCATACTCTGCCATTTCTAGAAATTTTTCTTTTTATGAAAAAAAATTTTCCATATCCCAAGATATTCATATCTCATCCCTCCAACATCTGGAACTTTGTCTAGAGCATTAAATATAAAGGGTCACAATGATTGGGGCTCTACTATAAGAATCCTAGGCAGCAGAATACAGTTGAATTTAGGGATAAAAACGTGTTCCTAATGATTCTTTCATCCAGGAATAGGCAAAATTCGAGTCAAAGTCAAAGGGTTAGAGATTTCAAGCTCAAAGCTCATCTACTCCCAAACTTTCACTTTATTGATGAAGAAAATGAAGCAGAGCGTAAGTTTAGAGACTTGCCTGAGTTGTAGTAGAGTCAGCATCTGAATCCAGGTCTTTTGTCTCTAAATCCACTACTGTTTCTACCAACCACATCATGCTTTTGACATTAAATTTGAGGGGCAGAGCAAACAGAAGCTACATTTTGATTTAGTTTTAAGAATAATTTTCTTTTATTTATGCCCTTTGTTTTTACATTATATTCACTTCTCTTCCTCCCCTAACCTTCCCTTAAAAAGTAAAAAGAAACAAAAAAACATCCAATCCGTTAACCCCATCTGATAGTATATGCAACATCATAGACATATAGCACTTCATCTTTTTACTGAAAGGACAGAGGCATGCTTTCTCAACTATTCTTTAGGCCCTAATTTAGTCATTACAATTACATAGTATTCAGAGGCCTTTTTTTGTTGTGTTTATATTTTTGTAATCATCATATACATTATTTTCCTGGTCCTGCTGACTTTACTTTTTATCAATTCCTATAAGGCTTCTGTGATTTCTTTATATTTATTGTTTCTTATGGATCAGTAGTTTTCAATTATACTTAAAAACTACAATTTGCCTAGCTGTTCCCACATCTACCTGTTCCCTATTTCTTTGCCACCACAAAAAGTTCTGAGGGAATTGAGGGGGATTAGAGCAGCAAATGGTAGTGGGAATTGAATGAACTACGCTGACTCCATCTTGTGACTCAATTCTGGAGCTAGCTCAGTTCTCTTTCTATTCAGTTATGGTTCTGGTACAGTTTCTGTATTGTGAGAAAACTTTATTCAGTCGTGGGAATTGTGAGAGGACTTTGCATTGTTTAAACCTATCATCATGTGACTGCAGAGCTGAACCACCTCTAAGAAACCCTTCACTAAGGACCTAGGCTATGCTGATTAGAAACCCAGGCAGATCCAAAGATTCATGCAATGAATTTTCTCACAATTTTCCATCTCAAGCAACCCATGTGTCTTATCTGAAAACTGGCCATGCACTGATTAGTGAGTTATTGTTTCCATGTTCCTTTAATTGAATACAGGCACTTGGGGGGGGGGGAGGAATGGGACACTCTTCCTCTAAATTAAGGGAACTGTACCTGTTTACTCTCCCCTTCCAAATTTAGAAAGTCCCTAATCTTTCCTCCAGTTAGAGATCAGATTACCTAATTGTTGTATTTTGGTTGTTTTCTTTTAATTAATTGGTCATATTTGATTGCTTTTAATGCATAAAAATCTGTCTCCTCCTGTATTCTGGGTCCAGTGACAGCACTGAGGAAAGTGACCAGTCCTGATTTTTTTCTGGCAAATACCATGCATTGCTTAATAAATCAACATGCATGGAAGCTCAAACTGCTGTTTCCTCAGTCATTTCATCTTTTGTCTGCCACAGTGCTACTATGAATATTTTGGTATAGATAACTTTCCTGGGATATTGCACTTTCCAGAAGAATTTTTGTTGAAAGAGTCTGGACATTTTAGTCATTTCTTTAGCATAATTTCAAAGTGATTTCCAAAATGGTTGCATTACTTTATAATTTTGTCAAAGGTGTATTACTATATCTTTCTTTTCACAGCACTTCCAACAGTGACTATTGTTCTATCTTTTGTCATTTTATGCAATTTGCTAGTTATGAGATAAAATATCAGAGTTGGCTTAATTTGCATTTCTCTCACTATTAAGGATTTGGAGACTTCTTCAATACAGTTGTTAATAATTTGTGATTATTCTTTTGAGAACTTTTAGTATCTTTTAAATACTTATTAATGGGAAATGGTTCTTGATCATGTAAATACATACACATATAGACACATACACATATGTGTCTATATGTACTTAAAGATTTAACATATATACATTTATGAGTATTAATTCCATACATGTGTATATATATGTATGTGTTTGAATATATGTATGAATGGATGAATGTATGTGTGTGTGTGTGTGTGTGTGTGTAAAGAATAAGACAGAAAAACAATGACAAACTATCAGGCCATAGTCAAGAGTTTCCTTTCCTGTCCTAGTTGTATTGATTTTATTTGAATTTTATCTAATAGAAATTATCTATTTTCTCTCTTGTGATTTCTTCTATTCCTTATTTTCCTCAGAATGCGCTTTCTAGCAATAGTCATAAAACTTACCTCGATACATTTTTGCTCCATTTAAAAAAAGATATGACCTTTTCTATGTGGTCATTTGAAATTTATTGTGACATATGGTCACAAAGAATGCTAGTCTCAGCCAATTTTTCTGCCAAATCACTTGTCTATTTCCCCAGCAGTTCTTAATAAACAGATCATTGTTCTCCAAGTACTTTCTTGGATTATGGAATACCATGTTATTTAATTTGAACATTTCTAATTTTTATCTAGTTGTTCTACTGGTCTATTTTTCTATTTTTTAAAGTAGTAACAAATAGTTTTGGCAATTAATGCTCTTTATTGAGGCATGGATGTACTATAACCATTTATTCATGGTTTTTTTTTTCATTATTTTCACTGAGATTCCTCTAAATGAATTTTATTTTTGTCTAAGTCCATGAAGCAACATTCTGGTATAGTGCTAAATCTGCAAATTAGGTAGTATCATTATTTCAAAAAAAAACATTGGTTAGGTCAAACATTAGTTAGATTCATTTTAAAACCGATCTCCTTAGTAATTATCAAAGTCTTGTTTAAAAGTTTGTTTCAAGTTATGAAAGAAAGCAAGGCTGTTCTTAATGCAATTATAACTTTCAAGAATACAGCTCAAATGTCCAAGCTTATATTTTGGAGGAAGAAAGAGCTCATTAGTGTATGGTTATTCTCATTTAGAGAATGGGCAAGGAAAAGAATCCATATGCATATGTAAAAGTCTCCCATGAGTATGTGCCCAGCCTCCTCACATTCCACTGTCACCCCAGATGCCAGACAATGAAATGTCTGGTGCTGGTGGCACTTGAAGACACGTTAAAAATAATTCCACTGTATTTCATATTCACAGTGCAACTCCATCCTTTCTTTTTGCCCTATTTTGAGAAGAAACAAACATGAGAAGAATAACAAAAATATCTATCAGCCCTGGCTGTCAGCTACCTGACAGGCAAAAGATTTAACTCTTTGATGTGTGCAGTAAAGTAACTGAGTTGCAGAGATTCAGATAGTTGAGTAGTTGAGCTTCTGGTTATGTTATAAATTATGTTTATGAAAAAGTTTTTCAAAATACTGAGGCTAATCCTGGCTTCATTCCCATCTCAGGAACTGGGTATGGAAAGTCCTAGAGGTCTTTCATCTTTACCCCAGTCCAATGAAATCCAAATCTGTTGACAAGTTGGGTAAAATACAAGTCGATGTTGTTGTTTATAATTTAGCCAAAACTTTTGAGGAAGAGCATGTAAACAGCTACTAGGAAAGCTCTACACATCGTTGTTACTTTGAGTTCTCAGATAAGAATTAGGATCACCTTCTTCACTAAAAATCCTAATTCCTCCCTCTAAGGGCAAATCAGTGATACGGACAGGAATAGGAGCGACATTTGGAATTGTTTCTCCTGTCCTGATCTCTGGCTAATATGACAGAGACTAGTGTTGTCATAAATAAAAGGAAGCAGCAGCATGCTGGGGAGATGGGGACATAATTTCTAGGAAGTGAGGAAAGGCTACATACTGTAATTATCTTCCAATCATCACCATCAATAAGTGAGGTACCTTATATACACTGTAGTTCTAAAACTTTTGGCAGCTAGGTGGTAGAGTGAATAGAGCTGGGCCCGGAGTCAGGACTACCTGAGTTCAAATTCAGCCTCAGGCATTTAGTAGCTGTTTGACACAGGGCAAATCACTTAACCTCTACCTGTCTTAGCTTTCTCAAATGTAAAGTGAGGATAATAGTAGCGCCCACATCACAGAGTTGTAGTAAGGGTCAAATGAGATATTTGTAAAATCCTTAGCAGAGTGTTCAGCAATAGGAGACACTGTATAAATGTTTGTTCCCTTGCCTTCCTCTTCTTCCCCTCTACCTCTTTTTCAATTCAAGGACTTCTAGGTTGCTGAAGACTTGCTGATTTCATTGGTAAAGAGCTATTCCTAACCCAGAGTTTCTTATAACGATGAAACATGGGATCACCGCCCCCCACCCCCCGCAAAGGACCACTGAGATAAAACAAAAGACTCTCTCCCACTGGCCACTGGATAAATGAGAAATAAATTTCCATAATTCACTGGAAGGTTGGCATTGTTTTTGACAAGTTCAGAAGGAAGAAAATCGTTACTATGTCCAAAACAGAAGATTTGTTCACGTATTTGAGGATTTTTTTTTTTGGAAAATGATTGTTCATCTACTCGTCTTGCCCCACAGTCTTGTTGGTGTAACCCTGGCTTCTCAAAGTTTATACCAACAGAATGAAGCCTCTAGCAGAAAAAATTCAAGGCAGCTTTCTAAAACAAAGAGAAGTAATGAACAGAAATTTCAAATGTCTCTCTCCCATTCCTCTTAAGCTTGAAGATTCAATTGCAGTCTGGGCAATACACACTGCATCTTTGATGGGAGAGCAGGTTTAACTAAGTTCAAAACAGCTCATCACCAGTGGTGATGATGTTTTTCCAGCCACAGAAATTCATGAAGAATGTCTGTGGCATAGCAGTGGGAGGTGGGAGAATTCTATTATCAGCAATCACAGAAGGAGTAGACACCCCAAGGAGATCATGGATCTCTGAAGTATTGAAAGAAGAATAAGGACTAGTCCCAGGACCACCACTTGCAAGTCATTCATCTAATTACTTATCTTTGTATTCTTAGAAGGACCCTTTCCTCACATTTTTCCCTATAGCACTTTCTTTCTCACAATTCCAAAACCACTCTGAGAGTATCCTGCTTTCTATAGCTGAACCACCACAGAGAGGGTTCTTAAGACTCTTCATTGCTGGAACAGGCATTTTGGAAAGACAATCTCTCAGCAGGTAATGAAATTCTCCTCTGGTTCCAAAACACTGAGGAAAACCACCTCTGGCATAAAGCCTAGGATGCCACTAAAAGTTTCAAGATGTGTCATAAGAGGGAATGCTAAAGGAGTAACAGCAGTAGAAGGAAGGAAATGGAAAAATGCCACCACCTTGTACCTCTGTGTTGATTCTTCCCAATTAGGTTTGTGATGCAGAAGAGCTGAATGGAAAGCTACAGGAAAGGAGTCACAGGAAAAGGTTACCACTATTAAAAATTGAGAAGTAAAAGGTAGTCTTTAATAGGAAAATGTGGTAATTGAAAGAGCTGCATAAAGGTAGCATTCTCCAGATTGAAAATGACCAGATAATGCTGCCAACTTGACTATATGCCTGTATCATCCTCATGTCAAAGTCTTTGTGGCAGATGGCAAGGACCAGAATGACCCAAAAATGTCAACCCTTCCTTCATATAAGAAAGAAGACCTTTAAAAAAACTCCTCTGAAAACAAGGAAAATAAGAAAAAAGGAAATAGTTTTTGAGTCCTTATTCCACAGAAATGGAAACTAAATCCACATTTATATTCTAAAGTTTTCATTCCCCTACAAATTATAACCTCTATTAAGTGTGAGGTATCTCCAAAGAAAATCTTCTAAGCACCATTTTACATTAAAATGATTGATGGTAAAGAAAAGAGGATCACTTACGAGGCTGCGGGAAGTGATCTAATATTATAGAAAACATTTGTAATTATGGTCTATCCTTTACATAAAGGTCTTCTTAACATTGGAAGTGCTTTGGTGAGACACTCCAGACTACTCCATGACTTAAAACTGTGACCACATCTCAATTATCCCCTCAAAATAATACTATGTCCTATTTTTTAAACAGCAGCATGGAAGGAAACGTCATTTGTCCCATGCTACATACACAATGGTCACTCAAGAAAAGGTGCTGATTGACAAACATCCATAGCATGTTGTACTATCTAGCAGCTTTCACTATCAGGCAATTTATCTTTGTGCCTAACCTAAATTCCTCATGCAGTGTTAGCCTCAATCCTTTTCTTTTCCTCTCTGTAGAATCAGAGAATGAGCTGAGTATCATTCTTTACCACATAGTCATATTCTCAAATATTTATTAATCTGACCCTCAAAGGTCAGATTTTCCAGGTAAAATAATACCATTTCCTTTTACCTTACCTTATGTCTTATTCTCCAATTTAAAAAAAAATCTTTGTGCCATTTCTCTCATTCACATGCCTTTTCTAAATGTAGATACATCATTTTACCCTCTTTGTCTTGTACAAATGATTCCCAGGGATTCTAATTTCCATTACATGGCCACTGGAGTCCATGTGTCTGTCACAAACTTATTATGGCTAGGGTCATTCCATATTAAGATCCATTAGCAATCACTTTAACTAGTAATTGTCCTTCCGGCTCCCCTGCTTAAAGTTTTTTCCCTGAAAAACGTATTTTAAAGTATTCCAATCTACCATGAAACCATGTGAATTATTAAAAGAGTACCTGAAATGTACAGACAGAAAAGGCTTTTGAGTCAAGAGAAAAGAAAATTAAGTAAACTCAAGACAATCAACCTAAAAATACAGGCCAGTCACCAAGAGACCTAATGATTATTGACTAAAGTTCTCAGAAGCTGCTCACTTTAAGGAAGGAAAGAAGATTTCAGCAAAAGCACATATAATTTTCTTACAAAACCTTCACTATTAAATTTCCTGGTCATTGCCTTCTGCAGTACTTATCATGTGAACCAATTGAAAAATAGAGCAAAAATAAAAGTGACAAAAAAGCTGCAATTGAGAGAGCACCTTAAGGTTTGTGGAACATTTCACCCACATTATCTTATTTGATCCTCAGAACAACCCCATTATCTTATTTGACCCTCAAAATATTCCCTCACAAAATATTATCATCCCCATTTTAGTGATAAGAAAATTGAAAAGCAGAGAAGTTAAGAAGGTTCACAAAGCTAGTATTTGAGGCTAGACTAAAGCCCAGTTTCTGTCTGGCTCCAAGCCATATTTTCTAAACCACTACACCTTGCCACTTCATGCCACAGCTCAGTCATATACCAGTATTGTGTTTGGTATATGTTATGAATATAATCATCCTTCTTAAAAATTATAGGGGCAGCCTGAAATAGAGGATAATGTGCTAAGCTTGTGTCAGGAAGACTTGAGTTCAAATTCCTTCTCTAACATTTACTAGCTCTTACTGACTCTTGCCAACTTCCTTAATTTCATTGTGATTCAGACAATTACCTAGGACTTATCTGCTAAACAGCATGAGTTTCCGCACAAGAAATTCTCTTCACCAACTAAAGCAATCCAAAAGGTATTTATTCAGCTCCTACTATGAATCAGGTGCCCTGGGAAATCACAGATATTTCCTATTATATTGAGGTATCCTTAAAACTATTCTAGATATTTTACCAAGCAGAGAAAGTACACCCAGGAGTCAGACTGTCTTGAATTATTAAGGGAGATAGGGTCATACTTAAGGAAATGACGTGCTGGAAGGAGGCCCAAATTGGAATTAGGATATTTGATAACTAGCCCTATTTCTGCTATGTTATTACCTTGGACCGGATTCTACCCCTCTGTCCAAGAATCTCAGTTTCTTCAAATGTAAAATCTGGATGTTGGAAAACATGGTAATTTTCTTTTTAAAATTATTTTCATAATAATCAGACATTTAGTAATAATTGAGAAAGAGGAGAGAAACAGAGATAGAAAAAAACCATTGGCATGGCCGAAACTACATTCACGTAAAGGTAGTCAATTTAACAGTTAATAGTCATTAGATGACAAGGACAAAATGCTGCTATGTTTCAAGTTGATAGGAGTTGAACAGGCATATTTGGGCTCAATATAAAGGAAAATAATTAGAACTGTCCAAAAAAAGGAATTTTCTGGTTGGGAAAGGGATGGATTTCCATTCACAGGAGGTCTTTAACTTTAACTTTACTTGTCAGGGTTATTGTAGAGATTCATTTTCAGATTAAAATTGAACTAGATAACTTCTGACACTCTTCCCAATGATAATAATTAATATTTACAAATCACTTTAAGGTTTATAATGGACTACGTGTACATCTTCTTGTTTGACCCCATGAGGAACATATTACATTATCATCCCCATTTTACTGATGAAGAAACTAAGGCTAAGAGAACCCAAATGGCTTGCCCATGGTCACACACCTCGTAGTGTCAGATGGAGAATCCAGGTTCCATGCTCTTTCTACTATATTATTCTGCTTCTCATGACCGACATCATTTTGTCCAAGATTTGCTACTCATTCCCTACCTGTAATCCATATCCTACCTTTCCTTCAAGGCCTAGCTTAATTCCATCCTCCTTAAGGTTTACCCTTTCTTCTAAATACCTGGACCACTTAACATTAATACTGTTCACTTGGCATTTAGTCAATAGTAACTTGTCTCATTATGCTTTTAGGTATATTTTTGTATTCCTCCATGAAAATCCTACTCTGATGCTTCTTCCTAGTGTGAAGGCAAACCTGGGTTCTCAAAGCCTGTGCCAGTGGCAGAGAAGATCTGGAAGCTCCTACCAACCTACAAAGGCATTGTCTGTCATTCCAGGACCAGCCTCATAGCCAGAATGGTTTCTGGGTGATGAATTTTATTTTCAGCCAGAGAAAATTTTAAATATATGCTCCTAAATCATGGAAGCATCTCAGTCTGCATCAGTGAAAAGACCACTGAAATCTAGAGATCTGAAGACAAAAAGGATATTCTCCCAACCAAAGTAATTTAAAAAAAAATAATAATAGCTAATATTTGTATCATGGTTTCTATGTTTCAGGCCCTGTGCTAAGTTCTTTACAAATATTATCTCATTCTATTCTCACAACAACCTATTAGTATTCCTATTTTCAGATGAGGAAACTGAGGCAAACAGAGATTAAGTGACTTGCCCAGAGTCACACAGCTGGTAAGCATCTGAAGTAGCATTTGAACTGAGATCTTTTTCAAACCTGGCACTCTATTCACTGTGCCAACTAGCTGCCTTGAACTCAAGAAACATTTATTAAATCCTTACTCTCTACAAGGCATGATGCTCAAGTGTCAGCTTCTTGAGAACTGAGACCACATCTTGCATTTCTTTGCTATTTCCAGTGCATAGCACAGTGTCTTGGATAATGTAGATGCTCAATGAATATGGATGGTTATATTGACGACACTGCATCCTGTAGCCCAGTAGGTGATGGAAGGAAAGGAAGGCTGAGTAAACAGACAAGATCACTACGTTTTATCTTTTTATTTGTGACCAAAAAAGTGTTTCCAAACAGAACACATAATTATAGTTCTCATCCCAAACCTATACTGTCCTATCTAAGGGAAGGTAGAAGTCTGACAAAAGAGATCAGAGGATATTCTCATGATCTGATCACAATTCAATCTAAGAGTTGATGCCATGCACCCATCGGTGGGCACAACAATCATGGAAGAGTTGAAGAGTGGGAAAATATACAGATGACAAGAAGCTTTCTAAGTCCTTTTAAAGTAAATTTATAAAGTGTGGTTTTGCTATTTTGTCAAGTCTTTTAAACACCTCAGACATTAATAAAAGAACCAAAAATGCATTATAAGGCCAACAAGGGACATGAGTTGCTCATTGTTCCAAGGGGTAGCAACACCCCTCCATTAAAGTAAATAATTGTGAATAACTGTACTGCACAAGGGGACAACAGTCTCACCAACATGAGTACCGTGAAAATGCTTTTTCTTAAAATATTTCTGTATTCAAGGACAGAACCATGTCACCTAAAATTACTGGCAAAATCAAAGGCCATTTATGGGTTTGGGCTCAATCTGAAAATATAAAAAACAAATACATGGGTATTGAATAAGAGCTAGCTACTCACCTAGGTGAACAGAGTCTTTTGAAAAGGATTTACATGTTATTTGTAAACACACATCTGTTTTAATGCATCTGCTCCCACTTAAGTGACTTGAATTAGGTGCATCCTCACATAAAGAAATTAAGCATGGTCATGACAAAAGGTATAGGAACAAAAGGTAGACCCAAAGTAGGTCACTGGTCATGAGAATTAATTAGGTCTGGTGAGCTATAAGGTCCTGAGGGGGTGGGATAGAGTGGCATCTTGGCATCTCAGTACAGCACGCCAAGCCATATGCTCAAAGTTTGCTCTTGAATCAGGTATAAGTTGTCTGTTGTGTCTGTTTTCTGTGGGAATGAAGGAACAATTTAAGGGCCGAAACTAAGTGAGACTTAGAGTATCTTAATGCTGATCAGATACAGGCTATAAACCAAAATGCTCCCTTTATCGGACCTATATATCTTTCCTATTTCCACAAGGTCCAGTTGGACCACATGATTAATGAAGCTAAAGGGGTATTGCTACACTTTAATTTTAACTTGTGCTATCTTTTACAATTTAGAACCATGCCATTTAAGGTAGAAGGGATATCAGAGATGATTTAGTCCAACCCCTTCACTTCCATCTCTCCTTCAGATGACCACATCCTCTCTTAGATCCTATCTATGGACTAAATGTATATGATTTTTTCCCCCTGAAAAGTTAGTTTTCCCTTGCCCCTACTCTCTTTCTCCTTAACATTGATGTGCAATTTTTGTATTCTGTAGTTTTAAAAATGATTGAATTAACCTGCTTGATGTTAAATATAAGTGAAATGTTGAATAAAATGGGATTCATGGAATCTTTGAGCTGGAAGGACATTAGAGGTTATTTAGTCTAATGAATAATATTCCTTTATGATATACCTAATAAGTAGTTTTCCAGACTGTTTAAACACTTGCAGTGATAGGAAATTCATTACCTTGTGATTGCTAGGTCAGAAGTAGTGGAAACAAATATATTTGTTTATATATAAACTATATATGTATACATATATAATATTGCATTATACTATAATTTCAATCTAGGAACAAAATGCAGTGGTATTGTAATTGTATATACTACAAAGTCAGGTATTACATATAATATTTTGTATATAATACATATAATTATATGATATGTAATATATCATTTTTAAGATGCCATTAGCTATTCTTTCCCTCTCTCCCATTACGGCAGAATGAGGGGAAATGAGATTAAACCTCCTCACTTCATGGTTCATGAGGATGCATTATAATGGGAGTTTAATGTAATTTTTTTTTCTCCTAGAGAGCTTTAAGAACAATATGGGGAGGCAACATCTTCAGACTGAAATAGTCTAGGACACTTCTAACTTGAAGGCAGGGACCTGGAATTTCCATAGAATCCATTTTAGTCCCAAAAGTTTATAACAGCAATAGGGACCTCTTTATAGTTGATCCTTAGCTAAATGAAGGCACCTATATCTTCTGAATTAATGAACTGTCATAGATAGATTTTAGTGTTTTTCTGACAGAACTTATTTTTTCATAAAGACACAGATGACTGTGTATCTTTGAAAACTCTGTTCCAATGCCCTATCCTGAGCGGGGTAGCAAGTTCAGTTCCTAGAAAGCCATACCAGCAGACTACACATTATGGTCGGACTTAGACTGCAAATGGACTCCTTGCTGGACTATTTGTTATCCCAGGACCAGCATGCTGCAGAGATTCATCACTAGAGGGCTAGTCATGAATTCATGATTATTTTGACCACTACCAATTCACAAAGGGTATCTACTGAGCTATGGAGGAGATACTATCTTCACAGGTAAAATTGTGGATCTTTTTTAATGCAAGATAACTGCCTAGAGTCATATGAATTCTCTTTTAGCTATTTCCAAATTTATGGCTAGTTTCCCTGTCTTTTGCCTCATTGCTGCCTGATGCTATCAGTGTGAAACAAGTGTGCAAGTAATCCTTGGATTAGTTGCTCTTATAGGCCAGCCCTTGTTGACATTTAGAGGGGTTCTACTTAGATCAACAAACTCCTCTCTACTGAAGGGCACAAAGTATTAGTTTGGAACTCTGTCTACTGGGTGACTGGAAAGACTGAGGGGTAGGCAACCCATTTTCTTTTTTTTTAATTTAATATGTTTAGTTTTCAGCATTGATTTTCACAGGAGTTTGAATTACAAATTTTCTCCCCATTTCTACAACCCCACTCCAAGATGGTGTATATTCTGGTTGCCCTGTTCCCCAGTCAGCCCTCCCTTCTGTCACCCCACTCCCCTCCCATTCCCTTTTCCCTTCCTTTCTTGTAGGGCAAGATAAATTTCTACGCCCCACTGCCTGTGTATCTTATTTTCTAGTTGAATGAAAAAAACACTTTTTTTAACTTTTGAACATCTATTTTTTAAAAACTTTGAGTTCCAACTCTCTCCCGTCTTCCCTTCCCACCCACCCTCCCTAAGAAG
>CM053626.1:227437791-227449939 GCA_028646595.1 Phalanger gymnotis
ATGGGGACATCTTTATAAATAAGAAAACTCAAATTATATGTGCTCATCATGATGTGAGATGCCCGTAAACTTTAGGGAAATCTGAAAAGGACTCTTAAAGGAGGGTTGCTATGAGCTGAACGTCTAAAAGAGATGGGGGTTGCAAGAAGTGGGTGTTAAAGAACCGAGAAAATCCTAAGCATGGGAGCCAATCAAATTGCGAAGACATGGAAATGGGAGATGGAATATCTCATTCCGAAAACAGGAAGTTGGTCTTCCCATTTGACCATAGCCAAGAGATTTTAAGGTGGAGTATTGTGTGTTCACCTTAGAAAGTTATGTTGAAGCTACATTGTGAAGGGATTTAAATGCCTAAATCTATCTGTTAGTTGGTTTCTTTTTCCCAAAGGCAAGAGGTCCTACTAAAGCAGGACAAAAGGGTGATATGGGGAAACCTGGGCTTTGGGAATATCAACTTGGTAGCTATTTGAACGATGGATTTGAGAGAGACTGGATGAAAAGGCTATTTCAATGGCCTAGGGGAGAGATGATAAGGTATTGGACCAGAGTGTCATATATTACTAGACAGGAAAGAGGTTTAAGTAGATTTACCTAGATTTAGCATTTAGTTAGGTATTGGCAGTGTGGGTAAGGGAGAGTGAAGAATTAAAGAAAAAATCTTAGTTTATAAACCTGGGTGACTAGAGGAATGTGGTTGCCCTCAGAAAAACAAGGAGTTTAGGAGGGAAAGGCAATGAGTACTGTTTTGGACATGTGGAGTTTAAGATGTGTATGGGACATCTGAGTGGAAATGCATAACAGGGAATTAAAGATGCAAATCAACCACAGCCTCCCTCAGAAGCAGCCTGAAATACTGTGGGTGGAGGAGAGAATGTATCACAGAAAATTCTGAGCCAGATTAACTAAATACAGCCAGATGTAATGTTCCTCTTTTTTTTTCTCAGCAATGCTATCTATCCCTTTAAGAACACTGTATACACACTTCATATTTTTTACTCTCACATGTCAAGTTCACTATACAAATCAAAAAAGTCAGCAAATTAATTCAAACTCTCTTGGGACACAAATCCTGAAGCCAAGTTCCACATAATACATTCTTGCCTCATTTTCGGTGATTTCTTATGCCATGCACTTCTACAGTGATCTCCTCCTTTGTCTCTATATAATTTCCAGGCTATCTAATTGACCAATTTCTCATAAACTTTGGGGCCTCTACTGACTTCACTGATCCCATGGCCTCAATACCTATAGAGTGATTTTTTCCAATTCTCTTCTGTCTTTTAACAAACATTCATTCTGGTTTACCAATACAAGCTTCTACTTCTAATTCTGTACTACAATGATGAGAAATAATAATGAATATCTAACAACTGATTTTGCTCACTTGGAATCATAGAATAACAGCATTTTAGAATTAGAGGAGATCTTCGTGATAATCCAGCCTAATCCTATAATTTTATAGCTGAAGAAACTCAAGTTCAGATTCCTTAAGTGGCTTGCTTAAGGGTATACACATATCAAGTAGTATATATCTGTCACTAGGGGACAACCCAGTGCTTTTCCCACTACATAACATGTCTTCTTTTTTTTAGCTTTGACTTCAGTCTAGTCCAATGGCAATATTAATGTTCATCCAAAACTTGAATAAACTAGTTTGTCTCTCTGTCTCACTGTCTCTGTCTTTCTGTTTCTCTCTGTCTCTGTGCTTGTCTCTGTCACTCTCTCTCAAATCTCCTTTCCCTCTCCCCTGAGGCTTCCAATGCAAAGGACATTCACAAAAATGAATCCACAGGTCACTGGCTCAGCAAGCTTATTCCATTTATGGAATAATGGTCCAATATATGACCTATTCTATTTGCAACCTGGGCCAGTATGCCTCTCCTTAGGCAGTCTGATGGCTCTCACTCCCAGGGGCATATTATTGGTGCAAGACTTAATGTGGATACCCAGTCAGCTTTGGCTCTACTAAAGCTCAGAACTCTCAAACTCAAGAAATCTATCAGCCTCAGCCTCCCCAGAAGCAGGGATCAAAAGGAGGTGATTCATCATGTTGAGCTACAGTGTTCTTTTAAGGCTTCCATTTCACAATTGCTCATCATTTCACATGCTTTTGTCACCTTATTCAAGGAGAAACTCAAAACCAGTCAGTATATGCTACCTTTGAAGGCTATCATCCACATCTTCTTCCATGGTAAATGCCTACCCTATCCACTTTTGCTAATGTTACTGACCATAAGGGGACCCCCTTTCCCTCAAAGTACTAATGCCCATATTTACAATGAGGTTCCCACATTAATTACTATTTGTTAAAAATCACCATCCTCTTCCACTGTATTTTCACACTTTCAATAACTTTCCACAAGGTCTTTCCATTCTTCATATCAACATTTTTTACCTAATATCGATTATTAAGAACGTAGGACTTTACCTATCAGTGCTCTCCACCCCAGTTCTCTCAAAGTTCCTGAAACTTGCCATGAACCTTTATCATATAAGCTCATTTCTAGCTCTCCTTTGATCTTCCAATCCTCATTCCACTCCAGGGAATACCCAGGTGATCCCCAAAAGTTTGAATCAATCTGTCTCTTACTTGAGATCTCTTTGGTTTAAAACTTACTCCTAAGCACCTTTCCTGGCTGTTTCCTAGGATACAGTACTCCTATAAAACAAAAAAAAAATTATAGAAAATGTACCATATGTGTGAGATATGACCCAAAGTTGTACAAAGCACTCTCCCTATCTCCCTACCCTTCAGAAACTTACAATGTAGTAGTAGGAATATTGCTTATTGCCTTTCCTTTGGCTCATAGAACCAAAGATTTAAGATGGAAAGGGCTTAGAGGTCAAACCCAAACCCCAAGGTCACACAGGGACCAACAGAGCTAGGATTTGAACCCAAGCTCTCTAACTCCAAACCCACTGTACCAGGTATATGTGATAAGTGCCATTATTAGTAGGCCAAATTACAGGTGGAAGGATCATTTCCATTGCTAGGCATTTTCACTGGCTGTCTCTTATGCTTGAAATTCTGTTATCCTCATCTCTGCCTCATGGCTTTTCTAGCATTCTTCATGTCCCAACTAAAATTGTGCCTTTCCTGATCCCCCTTAATTCTCGTGTTTTCCCTCTGTTGATTATCTTCAGTTCATCCTGTCTATAGCTTATTTGTCCATACATCTGCATGTTGTATTTGCTATTAGACCACAAGTTCCTTGAGAGTGGGAACTGCCTTTCACTTTTCTTCATTTTCCATTGCTTAGTACAGTACCTGGGACATAACTGGTGCTTAATACTTATTGACTAATTATTTGGGTGAAGAGGCATATAAGATTGGCTTTAAAAGATGAAAGGGTTATTTCCTTTTTCAAAAAGGAAAAAAAAATATGAGAAGTTTATCAGGAAACTGGAAGGACATGGGCAAAGGCATAGACTCTGAAAGATGCAAATTTGTGTTTGTTGAAAACTGATTATCAGCTTGGCTGGATCACAGGGTTCACACTGTGAAGTCCTGTGAGAGAAGGTTGTAAATGTAAAGACTATTTTCTCTTTCACAAATTTCAAATCAAATTGAAAAATATTCATTTGGTGATTGCTATTTAAAAATCACTGTGCAGGACTCCAAGGGAGATGTAAAGGTAAATAAGGCACTTTTCTAATCTACATGGAGCTTATATTACAGAGGGGGAAATTAGGTATCTGCTCACTTAATGGACTTTACTCTTTGGGTCCTCTTTTTTTCCATACTATGCCATATACAATGCCATCTGTTCTCATAGACTAGTCTACTAACAGAGATTAATATTTGAAAATATACATCCACCTGTGAGCCCTCCTTAGTCTGTAGCTCCAGGACCCTTTGGATCTGTACAATGTTTAGAGCTAAAATCTGAATTATGAGAATGAATGAAGGCAGAGAAAGTAATCTTTTTTTTCTTTTTGAAAATGTTTCATTGATATCTTTTTAAAAATAGCCATTACTTCTCAATATATACATCTCTCCCTGAAAACACACACACCTTGGAAGCACATCAATTGTGGAATGGCCAAACAAGTGGTGTATGATTGTGATGTAGTACTCTTGTGCTATAAGAAATGATAAGCAGGATGTTTAAAAAAAACCCTGGGAAAACTGATAGTAACTGAGGCAAAACAAAGTGAGCAGAAACCAGGAGAATATTGTATTCAGTAATATTGTAACAATGATGAACTATGAAAGACTTGGCTACTCAGTCCAAGAAAATGATCCAAGACAATGCAAAAAGGTTACATGACAGAAA
The DNA here is from genome assembly GCA_028646595.1 of Phalanger gymnotis. Taxonomy (NCBI): domain Eukaryota; kingdom Metazoa; phylum Chordata; class Mammalia; order Diprotodontia; family Phalangeridae; genus Phalanger; species Phalanger gymnotis. The sequence continues at coordinate 227,442,069 of CM053626.1, forward strand.
ATGCTATGCACTTACAGAGAGAGACTGAATGAACTCTAAGTACAGACTGAAGCATATTTTTTTTCACTTTATTTTTCTTGGGTTGTATGTGTTTGTTTTGCAACATGATTAATATGGAAATGTTTTGCATGACTTCACACGTATAATAGATATCATATTTACTGCTTACCTTCTCAAGAGCTAGGGGAGGGCCTGGAGGGAAGAAAAAAATTTAGAACTTGAAATTTTTTAAAATGGCAATTATAGACCTGTAGCCCAAAGGGATCATAAAAAGGGGAAAAGACTTATGTGCAAAAATATTTATAACAGTATTTTTTTGTGGTGGCAAAATATTGGAAATTAAAAGGACACCCATCAATTAGGGAATGGATGAACAAGCTGTGGTATATGAATATAATGGAATACTATTGTGCAAGAAGAAATGATGAACAGGCAGATTTCAGAAAATCGTGGAAAGACTTGCATAAACTGATGCAAAGTGAAATGAGCAAAACCAGGAAAACATTGTACCCAGTATCAGCAACATTGTGTCATGATCAACTATGAATGACTCAGCTCTTCTCAGCAAGACAATGATCCAGGACAAGTACAAAGGACTCATGAAGGAAAATATTATCCATATCTAAATAATGCTGTACTCCGAATGCAGATCAAAGTATGTTTTTTCACTTAACTTATTGTTTCTCATGTCTTTTTTTTTACTTTGGATCTGTTTCTTTTTTCACAACTGTGACTAATATGGGAATATTTTTTACATAATAGCCCATGTAAACTGATACATGAAAGCCCACTTTTACATGATAGCCCACTTCAAACTGCCTACCATTTTCAGAAGAGAGGAGAGAGGGAGGGAGTAAGGAAGAAAAATTAGGAACTCAAAATCTTATAAATATGAATGCTAAAAATTTTCTTGACATGTAACTGGGAAAAAAATAAAATACTATTAAACTTTAAAAAAGAATGTTAAAAAGTTTAAAAATGTAATTGAGAAATATTTAATAAAATAAATAAAATGTTATACACATACATAATTACATGTATATAATTATGTGCATGTTATAGACTTATATGTACGTGTATGTACACCCACACAAAAACACATACCCTGCTTTAAACATTCCCTTGTAACAGTTAAATAAACACTGAGTCAAGGTAACTCTGTCTGATGATATACACAAAATTCTGACCCTTTGAGTTCCTCACTTTTCTAATGAGCTGGGGACTATGTTTCACTATCTTTTTTTGAGGACTGGTCATTGTAATTACTCAAAGTTCAGGAGCTTTTCAATATTATTTTCATTTACATTATTGCATTGATGTGTTTTTTCTGATTCTGCCTTCTTCACTCTGCATCAATACATATAATCATTTAAGGCTTTGAATATTTTTTCTGAATTCCTCATTCATCATTTTCATGTTGAATTAAAATTCTAATATGCTCATATACCAAAGCTTGTTCATCCATATCCCAAACCAGAGATTCCTACTTCGCTTATTTTTTTTTTTTTTTGCTAACACAAAACTACTACGATGAATATTTCAGTGCATATGAAACCTTTGTTTCAGCCTTTGAACTCTTTGGGACATAAACTTGATAAGATAACTCAATTTCCTCAACTATAAAATCCAGAAAATCATATGTGCTTTCTGGATCTTGAAGATCAAATAAGATAACATATGAAGGTAATGTGGAATATATAAATGTACTAATACATAATATTTATTACAACTGGTTAATTTCCCCAGTCACATCTTGTCTAAGTAGGGCTAAATTATGACTTCCTGTCACTCACAATTTTACATCATATACATATTCTGCTTGCTAGAAAATAATTTTAATATATTCTCCTTTAATTTTTTTATGCATTTCAACTTCTTGTATACTTCTTCACTTACTTTCCTATACTTGTTTTACTTCTATTTTAAATTATCAAAAAATCTGAGAGCAGGAAATTGTTTAATTAACTTGTATATATCATACCTGGGCAGCTAAATGGTGCAGTGCCAAGCCTGAAGTGAGGAAGACTTATCTTCTAGAGTTCTAATTCAGCCTCAGATATTTACTAGCTGTGTGACCCTGGGCAAGTCACTTACCCCTGTTTGCCTCAGTTCCTCATCTGTAAAATGAGCTGGAGAAGGAAATGACAAACCACTCTAGTATCCTTGTCAAGAAAACCCCAAATGGAGTCACAGTCAGACCTGACTGAAAAACAACTCAATAACAACAAAAACATACCATACTAGGTTTAATAAAACTTAGTGATGATCAAATTCAATGAGCATTCATCAAGTACCTACTATATTCATGGTATTGTTTTGTTAACTGGGAAGACAAAGACACAAAATTTAAGCCCTCCAGGAGCTTACATTTTACTGGATGCCAGTAATACTATTATTTTTTCTCTTGTGCATAATAACTCATCTTTAGATAGTGAGAAACACCCAAAGCTACTTTCTCTTTCATCACAGTATGGACAATCAAATTCTAATATATGTTTTTTCCTTCCCTTACAAAGAACAGTTTTTTAATCTATTGATCTTTTGGAGAATTCTCACTAAATTACAAGGTGAAAAATGGGTCCTCCCTAGACATTCAAGTTTTATTTCCCTACTAAAGTGTTATCATTTTAAGGTTAGCAGTCAAGAGAAATTAATTTGGAATGAAACTTTGGCTACAAATTGCTATTGATTTCTCCATGGTAATTTTTTACAATCCTGTAAAATGGAAATCAAATCAAATAAAAATAAATATAGTTATAGATATAAACCATTTATGGTCTCTATGCTAGTTATTACCTACGACAAAAACTTGACTTTCCACATGAACTTATCACAATGTTTATTCTCTCATTATTTTTTCTGTCCCAAAAGAAATTAGACTTTCTTTTTGGTGTTTATGTTGTAGCGTCTGGTTCTCCTTCTGTATTTATCATCCCATTCTCTGACAGGTCCATTATTTAGTACTATACAACACTGTCAATAATGCTTATGTTTATACTCATTCTTAAAGGTGGTTTTGATGGAGAACTGTACATTGATTTCAGCAGGTACATTTTTAATCCACAAAGGAATGTTCTCAGGCGATGAAGAGAAGGAAGAAATTACTTTGCCACCTGAGTTGAGGAAAAACATGTCAAGAGCCCAATTTAATCTTTACTTCTGTATTTATTGACTTTCCTGCCTACTCAGCAACTTCAAGAGGAATGTTTGAATATTTGATGCATTTGCCTGGCCCTAGACTAACAGGGCTTCTGAAAACGGTGGAGACGACATAAGATGAAAAGGAAAAACTCCCCCATAACCTACCAGATGTCAGTTAAGGTGGGAAAGATCTATGAGAAATCTTCCGAGGTTGCTTTCTATTTCTGAGACCTTGTTTACTTTTTAGCGATCCAGGATTGGACAATGTGGTAGGAAGAGGGTAAATGAAACTGAATATACCCAAATAAATCTGACTTCCAGTTGTCCCCTTTCTGAGTTGTTGGAAAGGCAGACTCACTTCTAAAAATTCCCATATTCCCTCCATCAGTCCTCTCTTCATTCATTTGAATTATAAAAGGAATAATCATTTCCCACACATCAGCTGTGCAGTCAAGTAAGCATATTTCAGACTTCCCCTCTTATAGTTTATAAAGTAATAGGCTTTATTTTCTCCTAAATGTTATGTAATCTCCTCACCAATGTCCTGCACTCCATTATTTTAAGTACTTCATCAATTAAAAGTTCTAATTTACCATTCCCATTTTCATTTCCCCCTTTATAATACAGGTGGCTCAGCAAGGGGGAGGAGGGCCTGAGAAGGGAAAAGGAGAAGACAGACTACTGTGGCTAAATGTGCTTTTGTTTCCCAAGCAAAAATTATTAGCTCCCTCAAAGCCCAAGTTCACAGAAAATTTATCCTCACAGCTCAACTTCTGACAAATCTTTCATTTGTACAGCCGTGAATTAAACTTTCACTTAAAAAAAGTACACATGACACTTTCTTCTACACAGTAGATTTCTGTTGTCACATGAGGTCATTAAAAACATAATTGGTCGTTCAGAAGTTTGGCTGAGTAATGTTTCCAATTTAAATGCTACAGATGAAAATAAAAATCTTACAATAAGAAATAAAACATTCAAAAGTTAAAAAAATAGTTTATTGATGAATACCCCCACTCGAAAATAGTGAGAATCTGGATAATTACTGTTTTCCAACTACCACGCACAAAAAAAAGCTTCATGGAAAATACATACATTCAGGCAAAAGTGAGATTGCATTAGTCAAATCTTCTCAAACAAAGGCCAAGGTGTAAGTGTCCTTCTGTATGAAAAGCCCCAGCAGCAGACAGCCCTTGTCAATTTTTAGTCAGCATTACTCCCTCACTTCAAAGGCATCATTAAAAAAATATGCAGTGCATTGGTGCCAAAGGTATCTGGTCCCTTCCTGTGAGAAACAGCTAACGCCAGCCGAGCCTAATGAGTTACTGTTCCATTTAAATGCAGCAAACTGCTGTTTTCGCTCCCAGCTCCCAGACAGTCCTTCTTTTCCCTCTATCAGCCTAGCTTTGCTGAAAACTAAAGAGTGGCTTACCATTGTGATCCAGGGTTTCCTCCCTCTCGAGTTTAGCAGCCCGGAGCTGTTGCGGATGCACTGCTTTCAGAGCCACTCCAGGCTTTGGAGGCAGACAATGTTTTATGTAGTGAAAATGTATCACTACCGATTATATTTCAGTCCCTCAATTGCTAGCCTTGGTGCTTTGGAAATCAGCCAAACCAAGCGAAAAGAGAAGGGGTTGCAAGCAAGCAATTGCAGAATTTGTCCCAGAACATGGGTTAAAAAAATAATTGTGACTTATATTTGGCATTTTAGCCAAAGCTAAAGGGGTGCTACATTCAATTTTGTTTCTTTTTTCCCTCTTTTGCTTTTAAATTTACAGCTCCTGGAATGAAATCATAGCAGAAGCTGGACCCAGGGGAGGCAGGCACTGTGCCAACTTCCACACGCAGAGCTACCAAAACCCCTCTGTCCTGGTCGGTCACATTGTTACTATTCCAAAGACAAAGAGTACTCACTGCCTGAAGAGGAAAGGAAAAAGAGGAGGCAATAATACCTAGCACTCCATGGTTACAGTGATTTGATGCTTAGCAGGTGTTGGTGAAATGCTTTGAAAACAAAGTAAGAGCAGCAAGTCCAGGCTAAGTAAGCTATTTGGTACATGGCTGTTTAACTACAGTTTAACCCAAACTGTCTGTTTGGTTAAAAAGCTGGGAAATTAGAATTCTTCAATCCAGCTGTGAAACCCAGAAGCAAAGCCTTATCTTGATGAAGTTGCTGATAAGTGCTTTAAGGGAAAGGACCATGATGTTCCAGATTCTGTATCTCTGCTTCAGCGTTAATTAATTCTGCCCAATTCTAATGATGCTCAATAAAGTATAGCATTGTAAACATAATCTTGGACTTGGTGTCTAGAAGATCCATGGCCTATAACACTAATTGCCCTAATGACCGTGGGCAAATTGCTGACATTTTATGTCCTCAGCTGTAAAATAGGGATAATAATACCTGCTAAACCTACCACACAATTGAATGAGATGATCAAATAAATAAAGTATGTGGTAGCATGCACCCTACTTTCATTTTCCCAACCTGCATTCAGAATGGCAAACTGGGTTGCCAGAGGGCAGCTGATTCCTCCTCCCTACATGGTTCTAAATCTGAAGGGCTGGAGAGAAATCCTAAAGCTGTTTCTCATAAGGTCCCAGTTAGTATCCTCTTCCCTTATGATCAAATAACAACCCAGAGTTAATTGACTTTTAGAAGGATTTATTTACTATTAAGGTCGAGTATTGCTGGCCTTTTCCTACCTGGCTCACTTTCCAACCTGCACTGCCTACTGATTGGTTGCCTTATGCCCACACAGGTACTATTGACTGCATCCTTATGTGTTGTTTTCCCTCATTAAACTGTAAGCTCCTTGAGAGTAAGGACTGTCTTGTTTTCTTGGTTTTTTTTATCCCTAGCTTAGCATAGTACTTAGCACATAGTTAAGTGCTTAATAAATGTTTTATCTAGTAAAAACAGCCAATACAAAACATTCTCCCCAAAGCACAAAATAGACTTTCCCACTAGTACATATGGAATCTAGTGGAAAGTAGGTGCCCTTATAGAGACATGAGGCTGCATTTTCTCTGCCTTGAAAAAGACATGCTCCCAGAAAGCTGTGTCTTATTTGGCTTCTCTCAACTCACAGCTGAATACATTTTTTATTATTGATGCAGTGTCTGGATGGATATGGATAACGGAGAGAGGGGAAAGAAGCATGGGATTATGTCTGGAATCACCTCCTCCCCTTTCTGATGCCCTCTAGTTAGAGGTACAAGAGGGTTGGTTCCTCTAAGTTCTCACAAAGCTTAATTTCAAAGTGATTTCTGGAATGTAACCACTGGAGCCACCTTTTAAAATATACAGAGGTGTATGTCTAATTCTTTTAACTAATGGATGAACTCACATGATGAATGTTCTTAAAATGGCTCAAAGTACTTCACTCCTTCCCAAATTGATTAATTTGACCTTAATTAGTTTATGACTTTGATTGGAAAACTATTTCCATAAATCAAAAAGGCATTCTCACTTGCTAAAGGTACCAAGCATAGAATTGTTACTGCCCCTAATTGGGGTTCTTTGTTGTTGTTTAGTCCTTTTGCAGTCATGTCTGACTCTCTGTGACCCCTTTTGGGGTATTCTTGGAAAAGATACGGGAGTGGTTTGCCATTTCCTTCTGCAGCTCGTCTTACAGATGAAGAAACTGAGAGCAAACAGGGTTAAATGACTTGCCAAGGGTCACATAGCTAGTAAGTGTCTTGAGGACGCATTTGAACTCAGGTCTTCCTGACTCCAGGTCTGGCACCAACTAACTGCCCTAATTGAGGTTAGAGTATGGAATACTCCTCTTTACCTACGTACAATGCTTCAGATACCTTAAAGCACTACATAAATGCCACTTGTTATCAGAAACTTAAATGTAATGACTAATGTCATAGGACACTTTTGTACCTTTCTAACTCCACTTCATGTTTTACCTAATATCATGGGTGATTTCTCCATATGGGAATGCTCTATGTCTCAATCTGCTCTGTATCTATCTAACTCTGAACAGAGTGCCTTTCACATAGTAGTTATTTAATAAGCGTTTTCTGAAAAAAAATGAATCAACAACATATCTTTGGAAACAGTATTATGCATAGTAAAAAAAATGATTAGCTTCCAATAGGTTTAGCAGTCTTTCCTTTACTCAATAAAATTAACCTCACTTGTTACTTCTTAAATGAACCTGGGCTAGTCACAAACTCCCTGGGTATCAATTTACTCATCTGCAAAATAAAAGCATTAGGCTATGTGGCCTCTGATGTCCCTGAGCCCCTCTAAAGCTTGAGATCAACAATCCAATAATCCCATGACCACTGTGCTATTATAATTCATGGCCAGTAAGATTTGGTAGTCTAAAGATATATAGCAGTCATGCTGCAGGTTATGTTTTCAATTCTTGTTCAAATAAGTTCTTGCCTGTAGCCTGACTTTCTTTCTAAGGTTCACAAAAAGCTAACTTCATGAGTGGATTTTTCTTTTCCCAAAAGGGTAAGGCTCACTGTACTGAAATCCATGTCCTGCCCTGAGAGATTCATGAATAACTTCTAGCTAAGTTCATTATTAATTCTGAAAAAAGATTCAGTCCATACGATAAAATCTAAGCTAGAGACAAGAATCTGCTAACTGAATGAAGACAGAGTAGTGTAATAGGAAGGGCAGCATACAGTTATCCTTTCCACAAAGAAGGAGTTAGGGGTGCAGCACCTCCATGATCTGGAAAATCCACATAGAATTTTTTGCC
>CM053626.1:227450039-227463978 GCA_028646595.1 Phalanger gymnotis
GAAAGGGAGGAGCTTAGATCAGATGATCTCTAAGGCACCTTCCAGCTTGAACTCCTATGATCATGTTTCATTTTCATAGTCACTCTTAGTAGGGTTCCATGATGTGTAATTGGAAAGGGTAAGGCAAACAAAACTAGGAGGATTCAATGATGTAAAGTGTTAGATATTTCTTCAGCGTGAAAACTTATTCCACCAAAGCTAATCACAACATATTATATGGTGCTCTCTACACAAAGAAGGCATTCAGATTATTAATTAAATGACTGCATGAAATAAACACATGATATGCTGTAGCAGATGAGTATAGTGGAAAAAACAATGCTCTTGGAATCAGGAGAGAATTGGGTTTGAACTAGGTGGTACAGTGGATAGAGCACCAAGCCTCGATTCAGGAAGACCTGAGTTCATATCCAGCCTCAGACACTTACTAGTGGTGTCACCCTGGACAAGTCACCTGACCCTGTTTGACCCAGTTTCCTCATCTGCAAAATGAGCTAGAGAAGGAAATTCCAGTATCTTTGCCAAGAAAACCCCCAAAGGGGTCACAAAAAGTCAGACACAACTAAATAACAACTGACACTTGCTATTTGACTCTAGGCAAGTCTCTCAACACCTCTGAGTCTCAATTTTCTTACCTGTGTAAGTGAGATAATACTATTTGTGTTATTTTGTAGTGGGTTTTTTTTTACATTTTACAGAGTATTTATGAGAAAAGAATGCTGCAAACCTTAAGATGCCATATGAATGTAAGTCATTATAATGGATAGGGAGGGAATGTGTCATAGCGGATAGAAGGCTGGCCTCAAAGTAAGGAAAATGTAGGTTCAAATGCCATTGCTTATGTATCCCTAGCCTCTTAGTAGCCCATGGCAACCACCTAACACACACACACACACACACACACACACACACACACACACACTCACTCTCTCTCTCTCTCTTTCTCTCTCTCTCTCCCACATTCCCCTATATGGCATATCTATAGATATGGCCATTCTTATATATGTAAATAGACTTGTATATATTATGGCCATTCTCTCTTTATTCCTTTACTCACACAAAAACAGCTATTTGATTTATATATTTGAGGCATATAATGAATATTCCTTTTATATCTTTATTGTACATATTAGATTATAAACTTCTAGAAGGCAGGGGCTACAACTGTTTGATACATTTTTAAAGTATTAGACTGGCACCATTACCCAAGTAGGCACTTAAAAATTATCTAGTGCCCAGTCTGGTTGAAATTCATAGCTTCAAGTCTATAAATCAAATTTTGGTAGCTTCATAAGGAATAAGGTTTATTTGGGCTTTTGATTTGGTTGGGTTTTACTCTATCAATATTCTAAACTAGGTATGAAGAAGCTACCAGTATAGCTTCAAGTGTATAAATCAAATTTTGGTAGATAAATAAGGCATAGGGCTTATTTGGGCTTTTGGTTTGGTTGGGTTTTACTCCGCCAATATGCTAAACTAGATTTGAAGTGAAGTAAGCTACCAGTGTCCCAAGAAGTCCTGTAGAAGTCTAGACTAATAAAAGCGTTGTCTTTAAATTTGTGTGATTTCTTCAGTGTAGCAACTTCCCATACCAAGGAAGATTAAAAGCCATTTATACTTTAACAGCTAAAGTCTTAGAGAGCTGTTGAGGCTCAGAAAGGTAAAGGGACTTAATGAAATGGTCACACAGATGACAAATGGCAGAGTCAGAATTCAAAGGCAGGACTCTACAGGCTCCAAACGCTAACATTCTTTCTATTATACTATATTGCCTTTAGTTAACCTTCATATAATTTTTCAGGAGGCAAAGAGGCTCTACTCTACAATACTACCTGGTATTTGAATTAAAATTGTATAATAATACTTTAATATACCCATTTTCCCCAAGGATTAGATGGCACACAAAAAATGCCATGTGCCTGAAGTGGATGATGGTTGGAGTAGGTCTAGTGAATATTTTGGGATTAATTCACTTTTTTAAAAACTATTTTTAAGTATTACTTCCACTGTGCTGGGCTCTTAGGGACGGTAGATACTTCATTGCTGGGGAACCCAGAACGTTTCTATTTCCTTTCCCCTTATCTAATCCCTCCCTTTAAGACTGAAGTCAATTACAACCTCCTACACCAAATCTTCCCTGATGGTCTCACCTGTACCAGCTGTGAAATCACAGCACCTACCTTACTACTCCTTTGACAACTATATAGTATCTTGAGACATCTTGTAATTGTATTATGTTGTGATTTAATTACTGCACGGTACTTGATTTTGTGCTTTGAATGTTGTCTTCTAATTAGAATATAAACTTTTCGATGTCAAGAATCATGACCATTTTCTCTTCTATACCCTCTATGATGCCTATTTAAGTACCCCCAAGTATAGGTGGCAGCTAGGTGGCATTGTGGATAGAACACTGGTCTTCGAATCAGGAACACTCATCTTCATGAGTTCAAATTCAGCCTCAGATATTTACTAGCCGTGTGACCCTGGGCAAGTCACGTAACCCTGTTTGCCTCATTTTCTCATCCATAAAATGGGCTGGAGAAGGAAATGAAATGGCAAATCACTCTAGTACCTTTGCCAAGAAATCCCAAAATAGGATCATGAAGAACCAGACTTCACTGAAACAACTCAACAACAAATATAGGTGACCAATAAACACGTTACTTAAGGGCAGCTAGGTGGCGCAGTGAGTAGAGCACCAGCCCTGGAGTCAGGAAGACCTGAGTTCAAATCTGACCTCAGGTACTTGACACATGTACCAGCTTTGTGACCTTGGGCAAGTCATTTCACCCCAACTGCCCTGCCAAAAAAAAACCAAAAAACAAACACATGACCTGAATGTATGATAGAATCAATGTCAACATATATTTGTGACAAACACTGTGTGCCGAGCTTTAATTAGCCACTTAAAAATATTAAACCATGAACTCTGCTTTCATGAATCACACCATATGGTAGAAGGATGTACAACATACACAAATTACTTCTTCAATATTTGAACAATTTGAGATTTCATCAGCATAATGCATCCCCAATTGAAAACTTTTGACAATTCACTCTTCTTTTTTTGGAGGGGAGAAGGCAAGGCAGTTGGGGTTACATGACTTGCCCAAGGTCACATAGCCAGTAAGTGTCAAATATCTGAGGCCAGATTTGAACTCAGGTCTTCCTGACTCCAGGGCAGGTGCTCTATTCACTGAGCCATCTAGCTGCCCTGACCATTTACTCTTTGAAGTTATTCCAGAGGATCAATGATGAAACATGCTATCCATTAGTGAGGGTTGGTGGATTTAGGGTGCAGAAAGTGAGATAGGTATATATATATGCACTTTTGCGTAAAGCCACTGAGGGAAGTTGTTTTGCTTCACTATGAATGTGTTATACATCTATGAGCAAAAAATTTTCTCTTCTTTTTGTTAGTGGAATAGACAATATATTTCTGGTAACTTTTTAAAGACATAGAGAAGAGGGTGCTACAGATTCGAAATGCTTCCTTGAGATATTTGACTTAACATTTTTACTTCGTTACAAGGTAGGAATAATCTGTAAACTCAAAAATCTGTAAATGTAATGAAAAAATAAACATCAATAAAACAACAAAAAATAGGAAAGTTACTGTGGTTGAAAAATTAATCATCTTATAGCCCACCTGATAATAAACTTCTCTGAAGTTACTTAAGCTGCTATTCATGACAGACAGAATCTGTACCTTGTTTTGACCTTGTCAACCTCACACCCCATTCAGTAAACTCCAGTGGTTCCTTGACACCTCCAAGGTCAAATATAACACCCTCTGTTTCCCATTCAAAGCCTTTCATAACTGTCCCTCCCCGCCTCCAGTCTTCTTACACTTTGTTGTGTCATTTCTGTCCTGTCTGACTTGGGGTTTTCTTGACAAAGACACTGGAGTGCTTTGCCATTTCCTTCTCTAGCTCATTTTACAGCTGAGGAAACTGAGGCAAACAAGGTTAGGTGACTTGCCCAGGATCACACAGCCAGTAAGTATCTGAGGCTGGGTTTGAACTCAGGAGGACCAGTGCTCTAATCTAGCTGCCTCCTTCTTATGCCTTACATCCTTTCAAATACTCTATGATCCGGTCTCCTTGCTCTTTCTTGAACAGGAATAGAGCATTGCTTGAGTCAAAGCATTTTTCACAGGTTGTCCCCCCACTCCTGGAACACCCTCCCTGCTCATCTCCTTCTCCTGACTCCCCTGGCTTCTTTCAAGTCCTACAGAAAATTCCACCTTCTACTTGAAAATGTTTCTAGGTACCTCTTAATTCCGGTGCCTTACTTCTATTGATTGACTCCAATTTATCCTTTATATAGCTTGTTTGTTGTACTTAGGTGTTGGCATGTTGTTTCCCCCTTAGACAGAGCTGGGACTTTTACCTTTCTTTGTATCCTCAATACCTAACACAGTGCCTAGAACATGGGAGCCACTTAATAAATGTTTATTGACTGAGCAGATCCATGCTCAAAGCCTTTCCACAGTGGAAGAATTATAGAATGCTTCAAGGAGAGAGTTGGACTAAATGATTTCTAAGTTCCCTTACAATACTGAGCCTGTGATTTTGTGATAATCATGAAGTTCAGCTGGCAGATGTGGATAGCGATCAAAGTTCAGCAAGAGAAAGGGAGAGGTGGCTGAAGCAAGTTCTGGAGAATTGTCTTCCGACTTGATGAGTTAGGTCAATACTGGAAATTCCCCAAATGAATAAAACAGAATTTAGTTTGAGTGCAGGTCATCTCAATTTCCTAATCCAAGCTTTCAATTGTTCAATTTCACAAGCATTTACTGAGCATTTGGTCTGTACTCAACATTTCAATGCACTCTGCCTATACTGATATGCCCCAAGGTAGATTGGATTTCAAAACTCTTGACATCTGCTTTCAGATTTCAGCATCAAATTTGGGAAAAATGATATGCATGTAAAATCAGGCCCTTTTTCAAGGACTTTTTCATTTTTATTTTTGTATTTGCAATGCTTAGCACAGTGTACTAGGGACACTTAAGAAAAGTTCGATATTCTCCCTGCTCTCTTCCCTCTCCTGGTTTTCCTGGCTTCCTTTAGGACTCATCTCAAATCTCATCTTTTGCAGGAGGCCTTTTCCAACCCACCCCCCCCCACCCCAGTCCCCGCTGCTAGTGCCTTTTGTTTGAGATTTTCTTTCATTTACATTATATTATTTTGTATACGGTTATCCCTTCCACATCATGAATTTTCCCATCATGGCTTTGATATATCAGAGGTTGGCATAAGAAATTAGATGGGAATTTGGGAGAGTTTTGTAGAAGTCACAAGACAACACTAGAAGGTCAGCAGACAACATAGAAAAAGTCTAGAAACTCAGAAATGTATTAAATCTATGTGGTATAATAACATATTTTATCTTTTAATACTGTGACAATTCAGATTTCCTCTCTAGTACAAAGAGAGGGTCAAAAAACTTTACGTGGATTTTCCAGATCAGGTGGCTGCTGTGCCCCTAACCCCCGCTATGTGGAAGGGATAACTATACATAGTTATTTGCATATCATCTCTCTCATTTGAACACAAGCTCCTGGAGGGTAGAGACTATGATTTTGCTTTTCTCTGTGTCTCCGGGTCTTAATGCTGTATCTGACACAGAGTAATTGCTTAATGAATGCTTGTTTACTAACTGCCTCAGAGCTGGAAGGGACCTCAGAGGTCATCTAATATGACCTCCTCATTTTATAAAAGAAAGAAACTAAAATGCAGAAAAATGAATTGACTTCCTTAAATTGATACAGATAGTAAGGAGAACTGGGATTTGAACTCAGATTCTCTGACTTCAACATTTTACTGTTTTGCATTTGTCAACATACTACCTATTTATTGAACTTGAATTTATCTTCCCCACATGCCTACCCACTAACATACATAGTGACATAAGTTCTTAGAGACAGGGCACTTGATATCCAGATAGGAACCTGATACTAAATTCTCACTTAGGCACTGAACAAATACCCTTGTTGTTGTTCAAGAGTTTTCACTCATGTCTGACTCTTCATGTCCCCATTTGGGTTTGGTTTTTCTTTTGGCAGGGATATTGGAGTGGTTTGCCATTTCCTTCTCCAGTTCATTTTACAGAAGAAGAAACTGTGGCAGACAGGGCTAGGCCACTTGCCCAGGGTCACATAACTAGTAGATGTTCCAGGCCAGATTTGAACTCAGGAAGATGAGCCTTCCTGACTCCAGGCCTTACACTCTCCAGTGTGCCACCTAGCTGTCCTAAATACCCTTAGCTCTTAGTTTTAATAAATTACACAATAACCAGTAGCATGGCCCGATGAGAACAACACAGGATTACAAATCGAGAGACCTTGAGCAACCAATTCTAGTACTGAGTTCAGCATCAGCTACTCCTTTGGCCTTAGGTAAGTAATATATCAGCTAGATGTCTCAGGTTCCTCATCAAAGAAGAAGAAATTTTAAAGTGCCATACAAATGCAAGGTATTTTATCGTTATCTTGTAATATCACTGGATACCTTTCGTGTTCCACTGGTATATATTTAATGTTGAGAGCAAAAGGAAGGTTCCCACTATTTAGGGTAGAGTAATCATGGATGATTTATAGGACATGGTGTAACAACAATGTTACTAGCAGCTGCTGTGGGAGCATAAGATTAATAACACCAGTACACAGGAGGGCTGCTAGCACAAGCTCTTTGATATGCTTTTCTAAGGCAAGCAACTTTAAGGGGTTTACAATCTCACTTTAATGAAACATACTTATATCATTCACTTAGTTCAGCAGAAAAAAATCAGCACCATGAACTTCCAGAAAAAATACAAACAGAAATTACAAACAGGAATGACGAGCAGAGCAAATAACAGAAAACAATAGACAGGCTTCTGTCTGTCTGACCAAATCACAATACATAGTTAGAGTCTCATCTAGCTGAACCATGTGACAGCTCTTCCAATGAGTGAAACCCCCAAACAAAATGCTAACCTCAGTGTATATATCCACTTCTTCAGGGTCAGAGGGTGTCACAACTATGCAAATCAAACCCATATGACTTAAGGCTTCCCATGACTTAAGCAGGTCATCAAAGACTTCCAATTCAATCAAAGACTCTTGATTGAAACAAAGGCAAGACTCATCAAAGGAAGTTGATTACCTCAGTGCTGAGAAGCACTCCAGAACAAAAGACAACAAAAAGTCCCACTTTGCTTGCCATCATATTTGAAAGGCAAGATTCATCAAAGGTACTTGACTGCCTCAGTGCTGAGAAACACTCCTAAAGAAAAAACAAAGGCAAAAAGTCCCACCCTGCTTGTTATCACTGATGGACAAAAGTCATTTCACATAGTAGGGAAAGGCATAGATGGGATTTGACCCTAGATATCCCTAAGCCTCAATTTCCTAATTTGTAAAATGGCTTTAGTAATAACTGTAGTACCTATTATGTAGGGTTGTAATGAGCCTCAGCTCGAGTAAAATAAGGTATTTAAAATGTTCTTCATATTTTAAAGCCCTATATATTTTTGTCTTTCTTTGTACCCCTAGAGGTTAATGTAGTACCTAGCACATAGTAATTGCTTAATGAATACCTGTTGACTGATTTAGAGCTAGAAGGGATTTCAGATGTCTTCATCTCCAGTGGTTTCAAACTCACTCAGGCCACATGCAAAAATCCTGAGTGTGGCATTAGCTATATAAAAATATAACTGAGAAATGTGTAACGAAGCAAATAAAAATATGATACAACATACAACATAATACAACAATCACAATTTGTGATTTTGAAGTTAATATGCTTCCCACAAAGATCCATTTCTATTTGGATTTGACACCACTAATCTATTTGAACACCCTCATTTTATAAGTAACTAAAACCTAGAGAAGCAAAATTGACTTACCCACAGTCATACAAATAATAAAGGGAAGAACAGGAATTCACACCCAGTTTAATTCTATTAAAGCTTAAAATCGCACTAAGATTTTTGGGATACCCTGTGGAAATAAGAGTTATTATTATTGTTGACCCTATGTAAAAATGACAGCTTTATTTGATTTACCATCATAGGAAGTTGTCATAAAAAGAAAGATTTTTATGAGCCAGAACTGATGTCTCTCTTACCACAGCCTCTAGGCTGGGGTGGGAGTGGGGGTGGGGGAGAAGAGGTCCTCCTCACTACTCATAAGAGGCAACAGGGTACCTGGCAACTTCAAAGAACAATGAATAATTGGCATTTATTTTCTTTTCTCTACAGTCTGAGAATTGAATCCCCCTAGTTCTACTTCTCCTCCAGTAGCTAATAGGAAATTAGTTTAAAAGTTACCTAAACACAGAGAATTTAATTGACTTGTTCAAAGTCACAAAGGAATTAATTAGCAGAGTCATAATTTGAATTCAGATCCTCTGACTCCAAATTCAATGATATTTCAGTATACATTCTGGTTAACATTTCTCTTCAGTAAAATTGTTAGGACTTTATACCTACATCCTATGATATCATCCAAACCCCATTGTATCATCCCAACCTTATGGGATGACTTTGGTTCCCATTTCCCACTCCCTGCATAGGTGGCTCCAGCTCTGTCTTGACTCAACTGGTTCTGTGCTGATAGAACCATTGTTCCCCTGACTTTGTTTCTCCTAAAGTCACTTTTGTGGAACCACAAAATTGTTATATGTTGCTTTTAGCTTGCATTTTATTATATTGTGGCTCTTAACTTTTAAATTTACAGATGCTTAACTATGGCACCATAATATGCTATTATATTCTCATCTATTTAGTCATGGTAGCTAGGATCATATAAGCAGGAAGTCATTTTAAATATAGTCTCAAGAAAATATGGAATTAAAATTCAGTACCAATTCCCTTCAGCACTCAATACTTTTTCAAAGATTTTCTATTCGATGAAATTAAAATTCTTAAGAAAAAAGAACACAATGATTCTCTGCACTCAGAAACAGAGTTCACTTTTAGATTGGGAGAACATTTATAATTGGATATACATTTTTCAATATGGAAATAGACAAGTAAATTACAAATGTATCTCAAAAGAGATACAAGGCTACTCAGGATAACCTCTATCTATGAGAAGTTATTGGAAGAAGCTTAAAATTTAACCTGACGAGATATATTTTGGCATCATAAACACTGTTGTATTTCATTCTTAATTTTTACACTGATAGAAATAACTATTTGGACATACAAATTATCTTTCACTCAAACCCTTTCCTAAAGACAAATCATAGTGATCCCTAGATGAGAAAAGAGGATTCAGAATCTTTCTAGTTCTGATTAGATATGTTTCCAAGAAATAGATTACCATACCTACTTTGCACCACAAGAGGGAGCCACAGTACCATGAGGGCATAGATCACCATCTTTTTTGTAAATAGCAACAAAATAATTGCTCCCTTTATGTGAAACAGCTTAGTCATATGCATTTAAATACAGAAGAAATGTATTGTCAATTTATTCAAAACAATCCTTTTAAATCCAATGTTAATAGTCATAGTTTGCATGTGTATAAGCTCATAAACAGTACATGTATGCATAAATTTCTGGATTTGGGGATTTTTTTTTTGCTAGAATCTAATTTAATACCAACTCTTATAAAATATATGTACAGTTATACTTAAATGGGTATAGGTTGAATATTATAAACATGGAGAAAGTTATTAATGTATTTGAACTTTATTTAATGAGACTTATCATGTGGAACTCATTGGATTGATTTCAACGTGGAGTAAGTGTAATTCATCTCAACTCCCCAAATCATTGAGCACGAATGAATATTCCCCAAGGGAGAAGGGTCTGCTGAGGCATGGACAATTTAGTAACGGAGAACAAGCATTTTAATGACAGGAACTCTCTTCATTAACCCTGGGGCCAGATTAATATCTGTATGCACTCTTTTTTTTTCAGCTCCCCAAAAACCCTAAAGAAATTGTACCAAATTAGAGTTTCGACCCTCTTCTGAAGCTTTTAAGCTAATTAGCAAAGTAATTATCCCATACATTTCTGAAGGAAGGAAAAAGTCTTATTTAGATTTCAGAGACATTAATCAAAATTAGAGAACTCGTTTTCATAGAGCAATTTCACAAAGCTGGGAAACTACCTGAAAATCAAGTTCAGCTATTAGTAGAAGAGCAGACAAAACAAAATCCTGACTCCAATCACTTTCTTGGACTTTCAGTTATCCAAAGCTTCTTATCTAACTGACTGCCTATTACCTTCAATCTCCGTTGATTGATTCCCTAAGGTGTCCTCTTACCTTCACTCTTGTTTTTTTTTCATCCAATCTCAATCTGAATTTATCTTTTCATATCGATGGAGCAGAAAGGGCAAAAAAAAATGTGGGAGAAAGAAAAGAAGGTGCTATACCAAGGACCTGATTTAGATACTGACTTCTGTCATGTTTCATTGTCCCAACAATTATTGGAAGCTTCATTGTCCCAAGAATTGTCTAAATTTACCTATCAATGTGCCTAAAATTCCTGCTGGGAAATAATTCTTTCCCTTCCTTGAGGGGATAGTGATAAATTGTTCAATGGTACCTATGATCTAGTTCCCCTCTTCTCTCCCCTCATATTATAAACATCTTAGAATGAGTACTTTTATTCCAATATGTTGACTAGCTAGGAGAAAGGCTCTATGACCATGAGGTACAGGAAAACGGTGAAAGAGAATGTTTTACACTTCTATTAAACAATATGCTATCGCAAGTACAAGATGTGACATTAGACAAGTGTTTGGAAAAATCTGGAGAAGCAAGCTCGATGTAAGTCAAAAGCATGATATGACAGCCAAAAAAACTAATGTGATTTTGAACGGCAGAAAAGAATCATGTCTTCCAGGATGTGGTTGAATTACAGTGTGTATTGTCTTTAATCCTCAGTACTAAATTTTAGGAAAGTTCTTTATTGATAAACTGTATGCATTTTGAGGAGAACAAACAGGAGGGGAAAAACTTTGAGTTCATTAATCAAACATCAATCCACAAATATTTATTAACTAATTATATATATTAACTAGTTATATAACTAGTTGGTCAATGAGCATTTATTAAACACTTTGCCAAGCACTAGTGAATCTAAGTACTAAGAATGGTATCTAAGCTTTAGACACTAAGAAAGATAAAAACACTGTCCCTACACTTAAGAGTTTTGTAATCTAAAGGAGGAAGATATGCAAATCACTATATACATTCAAGATACTGTATTTACTGTGTAAAAGGAAGGCAATCTCAGAGGGAAGCCATTAGCAGGTAGAGGAACTGGGAAAGGTCCCCTTCTGAAGTAGGGTTTGAGCTGACTCTTGAATGAGGCTAGGCTAACTAGAAGATTAAGGTAAAGAAATAAGAGTATATAAGGGACATCTAGGGAAAGGTACAGAGTGTTATGTGTGAGAAAGAGCAAGTATGTCATTAGAACTGGATGGAAGAATTCGTGGAGTATAGTACAGTGTATTAAGCCTGGAAAAGAAGGAAGAAACCAGGTTATAAAGGGCTTTATATTTTGGCTTACATGCCTAACAGCTTTGTATTTAATTCTGGAAGTAATAGGGAACTCACTGGAGTATATTAAATGGAAAGGTGAAATGGTGAGTCCCATGCTTTAGGAAAATTACTTTGGTAGCTCAGTGGAAGATGGACTGAAGTGGGGAGAGACTACTAAGGCAGCTATGGAAATATTCCAGGTGGAAGAGAATGAAGGTCTGAACTTCAGTGATAACTATGTGAGTATAGAGAAGAGCGTGTGTGTGAAATGCATTTATGCATCTGTGTGTGTGCATATTTACACATGTATAATACATATAAATAAAGAGGGAGAGAGAGAGAAAGAGAGAGAGAGAGAAACAGAGAGAGAGAGACAGAGAGAGAGACAGAGAGAGAGAGAGACAGGGAGAGAGAGGAAGACAGAAATGACAGTGACAGAATTTGGTGATGTTTGGGATATGTGAGGTAAGTGAGAGAAATCAAGGATGACACCAAGTTTGAAACTTTAGTTGACTGGGGAAATGGTGATGTGCACTATAATAATGGGGCAAATTGTAGAGGAGAAGGTTTTGGGGAAAAGATGAGTTCTGTTTTGGACATGTCTCTTTTGAGATGTCTAAAAGGCAATTGGTGATACAGAACTGGAGCTCAAGAGAGAGGTTAAGACTGGATATATAGATCTTGGAATTAACTGCAAAGAGAGGATAATTGAATCCTGGGAGCTCAAGAGATCACCCAGAGAGAGAATCAAGTAGGAGTTCTTAGCCGTTTTATGTCACGGACTCCTTTGGCAGTCTGGTCAAGCCTTTGGATATCTTCTCAGATGAATGTTCATAAATATATAAAATAAAATGTACAGGATTTCAAAAGAAACTAATTATATTTAAAGGCTTATAAAATAATACTAAAAAACAAGTTTACAGATGCCAAGTTAAAAACCTCTGGAAAGAAGAGAAAAGAGGTCCCAGAATAGTGCCAAGGATACTGTTACTGGGGATGACCTGCATGATTACCAAGCAATGGAAACTGATAAAGGGGCAGTCAGACAAGGAGAAGGAGAACCAGGTGAGATTAGTGTCATGACCAGCTAAAGAGGAGAGAGTCCAAGAAGAAATAGTGATCAACTGTGCCAAAGGCAGAGGTCAAAGAAAAGGTATCAAGCAGATCTCAACGAAAAGGTCAAAGGCAGAGGTCTCAAAGAACAGGCTTACAGTTGCAGGTCAATAGCCTTAATAGATCTAGAATCCATCAAATTAAATTAATAAAAGGTTGGCCACATTTAAAGTCAACAATCTAGGTTATGCTTAAGCTAAAGAGAAGCTGTCTTTGAAAAGAATCTTTAGTAACTCTTGGGAGTATAGGATATCTCAATTACTGTAAAGTTCTTGATCCTGAAAGTGTAAATTCCACACTTCTCAATAAAGGAGTGTGTGTGTGTGTGTGTGTGTGTGTGTGTGTGTATGAGAGAGATAGAGAGAGAGAGAGAGAGAGAGACAGAGACAGAGACAGAGACAGAGAGAGACAGAGACAGAGAGACAGAGAGAGAGACAGAGACAGACAGAGAAAGAATATATTGAATAGCTTTATCCCCTAGATTGAGAAAGTTATAGAAGGTTAGAAACAGTGAAGTGGAAAGAACAATGGTTTAAATCCTGTTTGGCTACATAATATCTGTGTGGCCTGAGGTAAACCACTTTAACTCTATAGGCCTCAGTACCAGCATCTGGAAAACCAAGGAGTTGCACTAGATGGTCTCAATGCCCCTCCCTACTCTAAATCTATGATCTTATTAAAACCTCTCCTTTTCCAAGTAAATAAATTGATGATCAGAATAACAAAGTGTGCTGTTCAAGACTAGCATCTAGGTCAAAGGAAGGGGCTTTGGAAATTCTTTTGTTGTTGTTCAGTTGTATATGATTCGTCAAGACCCCATTTGGGGTTTTCTTGGCAGAGATACTACAGTGGTTTGCCATTTCTTTCTCCAGCTCATTTTATAAATGAGGAAATTGAGGCAAAATTGAAGTTTAATGACTTGCCCAGGGTCACACAGCTAGTAAGTGTCTGGAGGCCAGATTTGAACTAAAGTCTTCCTGACTCTAAATCTGGTGTTCTATCTATGGCACCACTTAGCTGCCCCTTGGAAAAGCAACTGTGAAATTGCTGCATTTGTATGTCTATATTGATTTCAGTGGGATATGGTTTATATCACTGTAAAGAAAAACGAAATCATATGGAGATGACTTGATTACTAAGTGACAAAATTCTACAACACTCTATATAACTTTTTTAAGTGTCCCTCTTGTGTTGTTAAGCAAAATTGTCTCATTAGCATGGCTTTTGTTTCTTTTGAGTGGAAGTACTTTCAGCTGTTAAGTGCTAAGCCCCAGGCCCAGGGCCCTGTCAGGTGTGAAACCTGTGTGGGGGTGGAGTGGTGACTTAGGAGGGGCC
>CM053626.1:227464478-227484480 GCA_028646595.1 Phalanger gymnotis
AAGGAAGGAAGGAAGGAAGGAAGAAATGAAGAAAGAAAGAGAAAAGCCAAATTGGACAACTGTAAAACTTTTAGCATTGTTTGTTTTTATGTATTTCTAACTCCTGAAGAATTTAACATCTCACAAAAGTGTAATTACTATGTAATTTAATTACTTCTGTTTTAGTTGTCACCTTCCAATGGTCTGATAACCTATGTGAAAGTAGCTCTTTTAATTTAAAAACTGCACATACCCTGATGTGAGAGGAAAAAATCATCCTAAATCAATAAAGGAGAAAATAAACCAAAACAGCAAGCTGGAGACCCTAAACAAGGAGAATCCTGATTAATGCTCAAGAGAAGGATCAATCTGTAATTGGATAGTGATGAAAATGAGTCCCAATCTTTGGCCTAAAGCATAAGCGAGAGGAGGAGAAAGGAATAAGCATTTATTAAGTGCCTACGAACCAGCAGACACAGTGCTAAGCACTAACAAATATTAAAAGGAAAAGGAGGGAAGGGACAAAAATGAAGAAAGAAGGAATAAAGAGGAGAAAGATAGTGAAAAAAAGGAAAGTTGTTCCCTCAAGGGGCACTAGTAGCAAAGCACTCCTAAACCTACCCCTAAGGGCATTTGAAGATTAAGCTAATTGAATATATATCCGTTTTTAAAATGTTGTTTAGCCCCAGGCAAGAATCCCCAAATATCATGCCTAAAATGCAAGTATATAGATGACACCAAGGGGGAAAAAAGTGAAGAACCCAAAACATACAATGCATCTTTATAGAACTCAAAGTAGGAAGGACCAAGTTGGGATCCTCTTGTAGTTAAACAGAGAAAGACAAGAAGTGGTCTCAGGTCAGAGGCTGGACAAACAGCAGAACAGAAACCAGTACTAACTATGTGACTCTGACCCTGGGGTGAGGTCTAGGAAGAAGAACTCCAAGTACTTTCACAATCATCTTTTTACTAGAATCTCTTCCTATCCCTTCCCTAGTCCCCCTGTGGTATAGCATAGAATACCATATATTATAAAGTCTGGGGAAAAAAGAGACAGTAACATTTTAAACACATAATTAAATGACTTCCCTCGGGGAATGCCAAAACGTCTAGGCACACTGCCAATCAGCTTGTGCCAGGAAAGCAGTGGTTAAGGGGATGTCCAAGGACAAGATAGACACTAAATCAAACCTGCCAAATGTGGGCTCTTATGTAACAAGAGCCAAGGATTTCTCTAGGGTGTGAGTTTTGGCTAAGGTTGGTCCCTGAAAAACCTCCTCCAATGTTGCGATACCTGGAATGAGTTCTTTTATTATTACTTTTTAAAATGCTTTAGTCTTTTATTTTATTTTATTTCATATTACCAGAATTTCTTCCAGTATCCCCCTGTATTCTTCCCTTCCAGAGACATCCCAGAGCTAGGCTGAGGTAGAGGCATCCAGAAGACTTTTGAAGGGATGGTTCCATTTTAAAATCACAGTATGGTCAGACAGAGGGCTAAAAGTAAGAGGACCTTTTAGTCCCAATTTTGCCACTAATAAACTAGTATGTGAGTTAGGTAGGTGACAATTGTTTGTGCTTCAGCTTTCTCCTCTATCAAATAATAATAACATCTATTTTAAAAAAAAAACTTCTCAGAGATGTGGTCATGATTTTCCAAGGTATTCCAAGGATTCTTAATTTTTTTTCCCCTTCAATCTGTTTTCTGGCTAGTTGTTTTTGCTGCAAGACACCTTACATTTCTTTCTATTTTTAAAGTCTTTTTTACTTTGTTTTGCTATTTCTTGTTGTCTGGAGGAGTCATTGGCTTCTATTTGGTCTATACTAATTTTCAGGAAGTTTATTGCTTGGGAAAGCAATATACCCCTTTTGTGCCAAGCTGTTATTGCTTTCCAGGTCTTTCTTCTATAACTCTGACTTCAAATTTTTCCCATTTTTCCTTCTAGTGTTCTCATTTATTAATGTTTTAAAATTAACCTGCCCCCCATCGCCGCAGCCTTGCTTTATCTCTCTTTCAGAGCTAATTGTATTTTCTTTGCGGCTTTTGTTAAATAGATGTTTTGAAGTCACTCACTTCTGGATTTTTGTCTTGAATGTCACTATCACTATTATAATTTTTATGGTTGTCCTTTTTGTTTGCTCATTCTTTGAGCCTACTTTCTGACTTCAGGCTTGATGTTAGGACTAGACTCTGAACCCTTCTGGAGGGAGGGTCTGGGCTGGCTCTGTTGCTGTTTTCTTGGGGTATTGTGTGTTGTATTATTCCTGGCTTTCAGGGACAGCTCAGGCCAGTGAGAAACAAGGTTTCTACACTCCCAAAGTGGTGTGATCCATGGTGAAGTGTGATCACTGATCTTTCTTCTGAGTTCTTCATGTTCCTAACCTGGGTTTTGTTCTAAGCAAAAATAGACTGCCCCTGGACTTGGCCACCATCAGCCTACCCTGATAATTCCTCCACAGGTTTTAGATTGGGTTGGAAGCTGGAACTGAGGCACTGCTCTGCTCCTGAGTTCTGAGCCAAATTGTGCTGCTTACTTCTGACCTTTCCCTTCTCTTGGTGCACAGCATAGGACCTATGACCACTCCTTATTCAGGTACAGGTCTCCTTCTCAGTCTACCCCAGATCTGTGACCTAGAACTGATAGTGAGCTTCCAGTTGGCACCTCTTCCTAGTCATTGTGTGAGTTTATGGTGTATTAGTCTGAGACCTCCTCTTACTCTGCACCCACAGCCTTTCCTTGTGCTGGAGCACTCCTGGAAATACTCCTTCCCCAGCACCTGCAGATCTCTCCCTCTCCCTATGTCAACCTGATCTGGATACAAAATGACTCACTGATTTTTTTTTATCCATCAGGATTCCATATGGGGCATTTTCTAGATTTGTTTAGAGTAGTTTTGGAAGGGAGCTTGGCTATCCTTCTTGCTGCTCCTCTACCATCTTGGCTTTGCCACCCATTATTTCTATATAAAAATGACAAAATTCAAGAGGCAATACCGGAAAGGGAAATCCTATTCAAAAGTAAAAAATGCATAAAATATTTAGGAGTCAATATATAAAAGTATATTTGATACTTGCATATAAAATGGTCCTTACAGAAACACAGGACAGCCAGAATAGCTGAAGAATTTTCAGAGCTCATGGATGGAACATTCAAACATAATGAAAATGCCTAAATTAATCCACTAAATTAAATCAGACTAAAAGAGGGATACCTTGCAAGGCTAGCTAAAATATTAAAATTAATTTAGGGGAAAAATGTCCCAGAAATCTTGATTTCTCTGATAAGGGTTTGATATCTGATATTTATTTACATAACTAAGAGAAATATATGAACAAAAGCTATTTCCCAAAGCGTATAGTCAAACATTTCTGAACAGAACTATAAACTATTACCTATTAACAACCATAAGAGAAAATGCTCCAAACCATTAATAAGAAAAATGCAAATCAAAAATACCCTAAAGTTTCACCTCAAGCCCAGCAAGTTAACAAAGATGAACAAAAGTGGGAATAATTTCATTTTTTCCTAATTACATGTAAAAATACTTTTTAACATTCATTTAAAAAATTGAGTTCCAAATTCTCTCCTTTCCTCCCCTCCCTTCTCATTGAGCAGGAAAACAATTTTATATAGGTTATACATGTTCAGCCATGCAAAACATCTTTCCATATTAGTCACATTGTAAAAGAAAACTCAAACCAAAAAAAAACCAAGAAAAATAAAGTTTAGAAAAAAGCATGCTTCAATAAAAGTGGGAAAGGGGGAGAGTTAATCTGGAAAAGGCAGGTTAACTAATGCATGGTTGCTTTGCTAGAGCTATGAACTAGTCCAATCATCCTGAAAACAATTCAGAATTCTGCAAATAAAGTGACTAAAATGGACGTACCCTACGATTTGCCAACTCCTTTCCTACTCATCTACCACAAGGAAGTAACTAGAAAAAAAAAGCTGCTACACACATCAAAATATTTATAGCAGCAGTTTTCATGATACCAACAAATTGGAAACAAAGTAGATGCCCGTCAACAGAGGAATGGCTAAATGGTACATGAATGTAATGGAATATTACCATGCCATAAGAAAGGACAAACATGATGACTACAGAGAAGCATGGAAAGACCTCTATGAACTGATGTAAAGTAAGTAGTTAGACACAATGTAAACAGAAAAGTAACAATCACAAAACAATCAAAAATGAATATTGCAATATCATAAGGAATCAGGTTAGTTCCAAAGAAAAGATATGAGAAGGCACTTTCTCTCACTTCTTTGCAGAAGTCAGGCTTTACAATTATGGAACTTTGCATATAATATTAGATATTTGGGGGGGTATATTTATTGTTTTTGCATAATTTTGTGCTCTCCTTCCTCTTTGAAAATTCTTTGTTATAAGAGATATCACAGGAAGGGGAGGAGGGCAGCATAGTGATACATAGAGAAATCTGGGGATTTAAAAAGAAAAGATGATATAAAAACAACATGTATCATCAAAAATCTACTTTTAAAAAAGCTGAGGGGATCTGGGAATGCATCCTGTAGAAAGTTTGTGCTGCTTGACTTTAGTTTTAGGAAATCAAGAGATCCTAAGTGTCAGAGATGAGAAGAGAACAATCCAAGCACAGGGGGATTAGTTCATACAAAGACTTGGAGACAGAAGTAGAGTATAGTATGTGAGCAATCACAATTAAGCAGTTTGACTGGACCACAGAGGGCATAAAGAGGAGTAATTTATATTAAGCCTGACAAGGTTTTCACTTAAGCCATGTTGTCTTCCCTCAAACCTGCTAAGTTAAAGGAATATTGCTTTCAGCATTGATTGGTTCATTGAATTCTTCTGGGCAGTGTCACTTTTAAATTTCAGAAGTGGACTGCCATATCAGAAGTCATCTTTTGCAAAAGTTTACATTTATTTGAGTGACACTGCCACTGCTCAAAATAATTTTAGAATTCCTCTTTCAGAATTGCCTTTGGCATCCTCATGAAATTCTTTAGAATAGGGCTGTCCAAAATGCAGTCCGCCTACAAGCATAAAAATTTACATAAATACTTTAGTAAATGAAGCAGAGCTCTCATTAAAATGGCAAATCAAAATATAATGTCTATTGTTTCAATAAAAACCTAAGGTCGGGCAGCCCTGGTTTAGAACATCCTTAACAGCCCCTTACCAACATCCCACTCCAGGGATTCTTAATCTATTTTGTGTCA
Source organism: Phalanger gymnotis (assembly GCA_028646595.1). Taxonomy (NCBI): domain Eukaryota; kingdom Metazoa; phylum Chordata; class Mammalia; order Diprotodontia; family Phalangeridae; genus Phalanger; species Phalanger gymnotis. The sequence goes on from CM053626.1 coordinate 227,469,665, forward strand.
TGGCTCCCTTTAGAAGTCTGATGAACCCTGCTTCCCTCAGGAAAAAAAAATGATTTATTGACTCCCTTTATAATTAAAAGAAATTCTAAATTTCAATTAGAGGTTAGTGAAAAATTAAATATGGAATATTTTCCCATCCAACTTCATAGACCCCCCCTGAAATCTACCCTTATCAATAGGGCTCTGTGGATTCCAGGTTAAGAACATGTACCCTAATCCATTGCCTCATCATGTTATTGGAGTAGCCCTATTTGCTCAAAAACTGTGTGAGACATAAGGGCTGACAGGTCTTAAACTGTTCTACAGGACTTTGAGTACAAGCACTATGATGAACTTTGAGCTTATTTATACTAGTTCAGTACAGAGAATTCCTGAAAAGTTTTGCTTCCAGAAGCTTGTAAGGATAGGCCACTATGAGCTGAAAGGGGTAGCAATCTGCATTGTTGCAAAGAATATCCACAGCAGGGAAATCACAAATATTTGACACACTGATGTATCCTTGGTGGAGGTCATTTTTCCCCTTGAAGATCGATGTGATTTTAAGACAGGGTCAAAAGTTATTCCGAGACAAGTTGGGTAAATAATGCTGGTGGTTAAGCTGCGGACAAGTATTTTTTAGTTTAAAAAATAAAGATATGATATTCCTCAAAGTGACAGCTTTTATAGAGAGCTTATATAAAGACTCAAAGTTTACAAAGCAATATATATATGTTAACTCAATTGATCTTCCTAATAACACCATAAAGCAAGTGCTATGTTTAGTCCTATTTTGCAATTGAGGAAACCGAGGGAGAGAGAGGTTAAGGTGCTTGCCAAGCATCACACAGCTAGTAGAAAGGCTCTGAACTCAGCTCTTGCTTACTCCAAGTCTAGCACTCTCATCAATTGTTCTAGCTACCTAATATTCTACAAATCTAAGGTTTGATGTGTTTCTTAAACCTTAAAGTTCATCTTTAATTCATGGAAATGGCTGTGAGTTTAGGAAACCTATGTCAAGCAAGTCTGGTCTGACCTGTCTTATCAGATTAGAAAGGCTTTTGAGTGCTGGCCTAGCTGAGACTCCAGTCTATTGCCCAAGGACCTACCTCCCAGTGTTGTGAGGATCAAATAAGAAAATAATTGCAAGGTTCTCAGCACAGTGCCTGGCACCAGTAAGTGCTGCATAGATATTAGGTATTGTCATTGTTGTTACTATCCTTCATATTACTGTTAGTAAGAGTATTAGCTAAGATAAGAGCAGCTGATCACCAGCTTGGTAGCAAGATAAATTAGCTGATAAATCAGCCCCAGCCAATCTTGAAGAGCATCTGTTAAGTTTCAACGCTCTAATCTGCATTGGGAAAGGGAAGAACCCCCAGAAATAAAGTCATAGCTCCATAAAATATTGAAGTATGTGTAAAAGCATATGGCAAACCCACAAAATAAAAGGTTAGCAAGTTGTTTAAGAGTTCTGTTGGTTGTTTTAGGAAAGACATTTGATGGTACGGTCTAAACACAAGTAAGACCAATTTAGATAAGAAAAATAAGAATATCTGACTTATTAAGGAATACTGACCATCTTGGAGGGTGATTTTATCATGCAAACAGCATTCAAAGCTCCAAATCAACCAAGTACAACTCATTACCCTCCTTATTAGTATAGGACCAACTATCAACAAGTTGTTCGTATGCTATTTTAATTTTATTTGTATCCTTTTTTAAAAAAAACATTACTGTCATTTCTGAATAAATCCTCTCACTCAAAATGTTCAAATAAAGAACAAAAAAAAGAAAGAAAAGAGTTTACAAAACCACCCAATACATGGTGTATGCAATACTTCATACCCATAATCCTCATCTCTGAAATGAAGGTAGGGATACATTGTATATAAATATATATATACATATATATATATATACACATTGTATATACAATATACATTGTATATATATATATACACACACATACATATATACACACACACACATACATATATATCATATATATATATAGAGAGAGAGAGAGAGAGAGAGAGAGAGAGAATCAGTTGTGAATGACTGAGCTATTCTCAGCAATAAAATGATTCAAGACAACTCTGAAGGACTTATGATGAAAAATGTTATCTATCCCCAGGGAAAGAACTGATATTGTCTGAATACAGACTGAAGCATACTTTTTTTTGCTTTCTTTATTTTTCTTGAGGTTTCTTTTATTGTCTATGTTTTCTTTCACGACATAACTAATATGGAAACATGTTTTGCATGACTACACATGTATAACCTTTATCAAATTACTTGCTTTCTCAACGGAAGGAGGGAGGAGGAAAGGAAAGAATTTGGAACTTAAAATTTTAAAAATGAATATTAAAAAGTGTTTTTACATGTAACAGGGGAAAAATAAAGTGCTCTTTTTTTTAAAACTGAAGCTTAAAGCTTTCTTGATGATTCATACTCTGTTCCAGAAAGATGTTCTCTCTATACCTGATTTTCTTTTTATCTGTTTCTTCCACCCTCGTTTTCCAGTTTTTTATTTGTTCAAAGAATATTATTCAGAAACTATGTTTAAGAAACTGCTAAGGACAATGGAGGACTTAGAAATGAATGAGACTGTCTCTGTTCTCAAGGAGTTTAAAATCTAATAGTAGAGACTATATTTGTTAAACAAATTATATAACACAGAAGGTGTAGGCTGCTATAAGGAAGGTATAAACAAGGTACAATTTTGTGTGAACTACTTCTTCCTCTACATGGGAGATCACTGGCGATCCTCTAAATATCAAATCTTGTGGACTTTTTTTTTTAGCTTTCATATTCTTTGATATCTCTGCACAACTTGACACTAGACCACTGCTTCCTCCTTGAAACTCTTTTCTCTTGGCTTCCACAACAATGTAGCCATCAACACTGGGTTCTGTCTTATCTGAAGAAGGCTTCACCCTTGATCTGTGGCTGATATCTCTCTCTCTCTTAAATGCTACATTTCTTCCTTTCTAGTGGCTTTTTATTTACAACATCCTTCCCGATAATTTTACACGGCTGAAAATCATGAAGAATGATAATGTCCAGAGAACTGAAGCCAAGAACCATCTTAAGGTCAATGGAGCAGTACATTGTGGGTGAGAGTGGGCCATGATACTTTGCAAACAAAGATCACAAAACTGAGGTGCTTTAAAGGACATCACCAAAGAAATGTATGACTAAAAAAAGGCTGGTCACAAAGTAGGAATGAAGGAAAGCCTCTGCTGGTATCTTTATGAAGTAAAAGAACTTTGGGAAAGCCCTAGAATGTTAGGGGCATGTCCTGAGGTGAACTTATATGAGGATATAAAGAAGAGTCACACAGAATAGACAGAAATGTACAGGTTGCAGTCTGTATTGTTAGAAGAAACACCTCATAGAGATCACAAATCCAATGGAATATCAATTTTTTCATATAAACATGTTAAAATTTTCTAATTAGAATGTAAGAGGGACTCAGTCTAGAATGAAGTGATCTGTATTCTTCCCCAACTATCACTGTCAGTGACTCTGAAATGGAGAGTGGAGTTTTCTGCCCCAGGGAGAGTCTCTACCCTCCAATTCAGAATTTTAGATATTCTTTTCCCAGGCTAGGAAAGGTTAAAAATCACTTAATTCCAGCCAGAGCCCTAGTTACACTAAAATAACTTTCCCTACATCAAGCTACCCCTTCAAGCTATTGTCATATTTCTCTGGTTTCAAAATCCTTGACAGAATTCAAGTCAAATAAATAGCCATTTATGAAGTACTTACTATGTGGCATACACTAGGAATATAAAAGGAAAAAAAATTGTTTTCCTGCCCTCAAGGAGCTTATATTGTACTGAGGAAGAACAATGTGCACATAGATAAATAAATGTAAAATATAGAACAAGAGCAGAAATATGCATAGTGGTGGAGAGCCAGCCTTGGAACCAGAAAGACCAGAGTCCAAGTTTGGTTTCTGACACGTGGCTTTGTGATTCTGGACAAGTCACTTAATGACTCAGTATTCTAAGCAATGCTCTGAGACCAGGGATATCCAACCTCAGGGTATCTTAGGGCCACATTAAAATAAAATAATTATTCGAGGGCCTCACCCAGAATAAAAAATATGGTACACTAATAGAAAGTAGGGGAACGCATGTCACCAATAGGACAGGCAAAGCGTGAAAGCAAACACAAAACAACAAAGCAACAACACAATAGTGTAAAGGTAGGTGCACACTGACTAGTCCGCACTGTACTGACAAAATGCATCCCATAGACTGATTTAAAATTCCATGTGATATGTTCTGTCCATAATAGCACTTAAAAACACCAATGAAAATTAACATCGATGAGATTATTTATTAGTGATGGGATTTAAAAAATCTAATATACATTCCATCCAAATTATTATTTTTTTTGCTCGGGAAAATTAAAACCCACAGGCGGGCTGCATAAAATGGCACTGCGGGCCACATGCCCACAGGCTGTATTTTGGATAGCCCTGCTCTAAGACTATGAGTTGCAAATAAGGTACTAATTTGCACTGGTAGAGAGCATTAAGGAGTTCTCTATGCCAAGGAAATCACAGAGTCAATCCCTAAACCCTATTGCAGTAAGCTTGGAAGGGTTATGGGGAAGGTGCTCTCTTTTAGCTGACCTTTGTTTCTGTTAAAGTGAGGCTATTTTTTGGGAATGAAGAAGCAGTGTTAGTGTTGGGGGCTTCTCTGGAATACCTATGGGGCAGAAAAAGGAGGGGAGAAAGCAAATCCTAGAAGTTTACTCAGGGCTGAGGTGTGATAATACTAGTACATCAAAAGATCAATAAAAGATGGATTCTAGAGAGATGGTAGAAGTATCACTGAACTTGCAGATGAAGTATTCAAGGCTGGATTGTGGAAGAAAGTGAAGATAGCATGAGGGTAATGGACTGGAAGAGAAGGGAGAGGTTGAATACCAGGAGCCGCAATAAAAATAAAGAGCACATCCTGTGGAAATGCAAGTCAGAAAGTAATTTCAAAGTTCAAGATCTTCGAAACGGAGTATTTCTAGTGAAATCTAAGGTCTAAGGTGGGGCTATGCTCATGCACGGATTGCTAAAGTGGAGTAGAAATAAAGGTTGCTTGTAAATGAGGAGAATGAGAAACTGTCAGCTTAGGATTTGGGGAAGATCATCATAGGATATGAATTTAGAAACTGAAGTAATCAAAGGGAGAGAATGTCCTGGAAGTTGTTTGTCAGTTCCGGAAAGGGTGGTGAAATGTTGCACTTCCTTTCCTTCTACCAAAGTCTACCTCAATTCTTAAAAGTCCTTATCCAGATAGTCCCATACTTTGATCTTTCCTTCCACCTGAAATGCTGGTGCTAAGTGATAACTCAAGGAGGCAGCTAGAGGGTAACAAGGAAGTGGGTCCACTAGCTGTTGCTATGAAGAATCTGAAGCTCATACACACACACACACACACACACACACACACACACATATGTATTAAATTAATTCATAATTGGCTGATCTACCACTCAATGCCATCATCACTGAGGCAAGTCTGTCCCACTTCCAAAACCATACATCCTGGTGTTCATTTCAGTCATATTTTACCTATATAAAAATTATTGGAAGTGGATAGTACACACTACACTCTAACATTTGTCTAACTTCCAAAGCCCCCTGTGAAAGACATGTCCACTCATTTATTTTTAGAGTATCTACTTTTCCCCCTTCTCTTATTTCCACTCTATCCCCATGGATCTGAATTCCTCGATTTTTAAAAATTGACTTTGAAGCCTAATAATGTTGGATATTTATCATAGGTTTGAAAGCTGTAATCAATCATTATCCTATATACTACCATATCACATGTATAAGCTACAAATACAGCTCAACAGGCATCTTTCCTTCTGCTTCTAACCTTTATGACTTCTACTTTGTCAAATATTCTCTTATTGCAGTACATATAAGCAGTATACACAGCAGAGGGATGCCCTATGCCTGACTCTTGAAGCTCTTACCTCTTTCTAAGCTAATGATAAGAATATTAATAATGGATGCGGCCAGTATTTGGATGGACCTCCTGAATCTTGATAACAATTCCACATATTCAAATTATTTAAAGAAACAAAATCAAGATATGACCTCCTAATCCAAGCTCATAAGAAAAGAAAAATAAGTTCTCTTATGAAGAACATTTCTACTATTATAGTTGGATGACTAAGTTTTCAGCCATCTTCTTACACTTTTATGCAGAATATGTCCTTTAGTGTGACCCTCATTAATTTTTGCAATAATAATCTTGTGAATATGTCATGGTCTGAACTCAATAGTGTTAGAGGGGTTTAATTTACAAAGCTTCCTTTTCTCTTCCTTTTCTTAAAATAGTCATTCAGATTATAAATTCTGTCCTTGTAAAATGGCACTGACAATCTCTGCGAAAGATTTAAGAGAAAATGATTTTTTTTTCAACAGAAGTCCCCAGAGATCCCACCTGTACTAATTTCATTTCTAACTCCCTTCCTAATTCCTTGCCTAATTCACTGTATCTGTGAAACTCTCAATTCAGTAAGATGTTATATGCCTCATCCATTTTGTGCAAAGTGCTTGGAGATCTGAGATGTTAAGCATGGTGAAAATGAAAACAAACTAGTCCCTGCGCTCAAGGAGCGTACCTTGGGAGGGTTGGGGGTATATAGTGGGTGCATTGAAGTAAACACAAGATATATAAAACATAATATGAAGTAATTTCAAGATGAGAGGGACAAGCCTACTAAATGCCAGACAAAGATTACTTCATTTGATACTCACAACCTTGTGGTGTGGGTGCTATTACCCCCATTTACAGTTGAGAAAACTGAGGTGGTCAGCAGTTAAGGGACATACCCAGGGTCACATAGCTATTAAATCCTCCTAACTCCAGGCCTAGTGCTCTATACCTTCCAACACCTACCTGCTTGAGGATTAGAAAAAGAATTAGAGTTAGTCTGAGAGAATAAATAGAGGCCTCAACTAGGAAGTGGGGCATCCAGGTGGGGCAATGTATAGAGTGTTGGCCCTAGAGTCAGGAAGACCTGAGTTCAAATTTGGCCTCAGATACTCACTGGCTGTGTGACCTTGGGCAAGTCACTTAACCCTGTTTGCTTCAGTTTACTCAACTATAAAATGAGTAGGAGAAGGAAATGGCAAACCACTTTAATATCTTTGCCAAGAAAACCCCAAATGGAGTCACAAAGACTCATCCATGATTGAAATGACTGAACAACAACTAAGAAGTGGCTTCTCAGCTACACACTTTAATGCAAGACAGGAATTCTAAGAGGCATAGGTCAGGAGGGAGTATATTCCAGACATGGGGCACCACTGCACAAGAACATGGAGATAAGAAATGGAAGCTGGGGATTATCTGGTTGGCAAACTTGACTTGAACAGAAAAATGTGTGAAGGGCAGTAAAATGAATTAAGACTGGAAAGTATGTGGGAGCTAGATTATGGGGACCACTTGCTTTTCCTTTCTTTAGAAGACTAAAAGCAGTGTTGCTTATCTTATCTCTCCTATCTCTATTTCTTATTTGATTATTTTGTGCTCACTTTGGCCAGTTGGAGTTTCTTTCTTCTTCACAGGTTGCAACAGATGCTATTTCTGTACTTTATGAGGAAGCAAGCTGGTGTGGTGTAAAGGGCAGTAGAAGACCTGGCTTTGAATTTCAGGTTTGCTGTTTACTGTCTGTTTGACCCAAGGGCAAGTCCCTTCTGTAAAATGAAGTTGGACGGAATGATCCGTAACAGCCTTCCAATTCAAAAATCTTACTTAATATTTAAGCATGAGATAGCTATTTACCTTAGCTCTCCTCCACTCTCAGATAAAGGATTTTAGTCAAAAGGTATGTTCTACAGTCTCCCTTCACATATTTCTACTGGAAAGAGCACGGAATTAGGAGTTAGGAGCCCTTGACTTTAGCTCTGGCTCTTTAAAACACTTGACCCTTCCAGGCTTCAGTTTCCTCACCAATAAAATATGGGGGCTGGGGGTTAGATTAGATGAACTCGAAGGACTTTTTCAGTTCTTTGATTCTATGAAGATATCCACTGTGCATCTATATATCTTGGACTATCTGGCATATTACTTAATTAACATTATTCAAGAAATGTTTCTAAACATCATAGAACACTTCTAACACTACAATAACTCCAGCTAAATATTAAAATGAAGCAAATATTTTTAAAAGTACAATATGACCGAAAATACAAAAATCAATATGTTTAACTTATGGAAATACATCATGAGACATAACTACAAAACACAAAGCAATAAAGACAATATCCACAATACTCTTTTAAAAGGCAAATAATTGCTTCTTGAGGAGAAGTGAAAACAAGCCCTGCTATTATAAATAGGACTAAATTTTAAATATATATTTATAAGCATGTATGCATGCATATGTAAATATATGTGTGTATACATGTATTGTGCATGTTTGTGTGGGTGAGTGTACTCACACATACAAATGACAGCTAGGTGGCATAGTGAATAGAGTGCTAAGCCTGGACTCAGAAAGATCTGAGTTCAAATATGGCTTCAGATATTTATTAGCTGTGTGACCCTTGGCAAGTCACTTAACCTGTTTGCCTTAGTTTCCTCATCTGTAAGATAATCTGGAGAAGGAAGTGACAAATTATTCTAGTAGCTTTGTCAAGAAAACCTCAAATGGGGTCATGAAGTGTCAGACACAACAGAAAATGACTTAACAACAATAAGTGTGTGTGTGTGTGTGTGTGTGTGTGTGTGTGGAGAGAGGGGAGAGGGGAGGGAAGGAAGAAGGAGGAGAGAGAGAGAGAGAGAGAGAGAGAGAGAGAGAGAGAGAGAGAGAGAGAGAGAGAGAGAGAGAGAGAATCCCTGTATTGTCTCAACCCTATGATATGTTCACTGTATATAGTCCTGTTCTACCTAAATGTCCCACAGCATTAATTTTATCATAAGGTTGCAAAACCTTGATCCAGTTTTTAACCTGGATGACACAAGTTCATTGAGTGGGTCCCCACTTTTCCCAAAGCCTCACAATCAGAGTATCACCACTAACTCTGAGCCAGTCATGGATCAGATGCTCAGACATTATTTTGTACTTTGATTTTTTGCCAACTCTGGCTGTTTCAAACACAGACTTTACCTTTCTAAATAGTATAGTCACATCAAAAACTGTGACTATTAGTTTCTTGTGGTCTAAAAGTACAAGGTCTGGTCAAAGTGCCTCTACCAGTCCAGAATAAATTAGTTCCACCAGAACTTTAGTGGTCCCTGGCACTCTCACCATTCTTATTAGTGTGTTTAAAATGGCATCATGCCATCAGGTGATATCAGCTGCCTGAGTGACAGTTACAGTAGCAAAGAAAATGAGGGAATATTTCATCTGGCACTTTCCACTAACAACAGCACTTAATCATCTTCTGATTCCAAAGGGAGGCAATCAAAACTGGCTCAAAAAAATCAAATGCCAGTTTGCAAACCAGGGAGAAGATCCCACTCTCTTTTAAAAAAAGATGTGCCAAGTCAAAGTTGGAGCTATGCTTTGCAAAACTTAAAGAACTAGAGAACACAGTCTGGATTGTCAAGCAGTTATTTCTTGTAAAGTTCCCAAATCAATTGTTTTAAAAGTCACTCAACCCTGCTATTCACCTATAGATAGAGAGTCTACAAACTGAAGTCTATTTTCTTTTCTTTTCTGTTTTTCTTTTTAGATGGTAAGTACCCAAATTTGTTTTCATGACTATACATTTTTAATGAGTTTGGGGGTTTGGTAGGGGGAAAGAGGGAGAGAATTCAGAACTGATAATAAAATAAAATTGAATTTTAAAAAGTCATTAAATGCTTTCAGAAGCCACTGTCAAGCCATAAGGTTAAAACCCCTTTGCCTGACCTCAGGTTGATTTTTACTTTTGAGGTCAATCAATGAGAGGCCATACACAAACAGGACCATACATTGTATACAACTGTATACTCATCACTGATGTAATTTTTGGCCACTATTTGTTTGCTCTTTGTTGTTTAGCCATTTACAGTCGTGTCTGACTCTTTGTGACCCCATATAGGGTTTTCCCGGCAAAGATACTGGGGTGATTTGCAATTTCCTTCTCCAGCTCATTTTACAGATGAGGAAGCTAAGGCAAAGAGTTAAGTGACTTGCCCAGGACCACACAGCTAGCAAGTTCCTGAGGCTAGATTTGAACTCAGATCTTCCTGCTTTCCAGGCCTGGCATTCTGTTTACTGTCCACTGCCCCTTGTTTGTACCACCACACTGTAAGCAACATAAACACCTATATTGAGGGGAAAGGAAGGAACATTCACATCTATACACACATAGATAATACGTATGTATATATGTCTATGTATATATGTTTATATATATAATGTGTGTGTGCATACACACATATAGATATATGCACACAAATATAATTCTAAGACTGACTTCATAGCTTATTTTCCTGTCTTCTTTGGGAATTGCTCTGTGCCTTTGCTTGTATCCTTCAAGGATGTATGATTATGTGTCTCTTGTGTGTTGTGTTCCTTCTCTGTATGGGTCAGAAAGACCATCCTGTTACTGCATTTCATATTCTTACTCTGCCATAGCACCTCTTACAGCTGTCGCTTTAGTTCATATTACAAACATCCTCCAACATGTCTCCTCATTCATTAGATTCCTGAGAATAGATGGGAGCAGGTATCACCACCTCATAATTTTATATGTGTATGTGTGTGTATAAAGATATGTATATGCATACATATACATAAACAAATTGCATATATGCATATATAATGTGTATGTACATACACACATGCTCATGTTGTTGTTTGGTTGGTTTTTCAGTCATGTCTTCATGACCCCATTTGGAGTTTTCTTGGCAAAGATACTAGAGTGGTTTGTCATTTCCTTCTCCAGCTCATTTTGTAGATGAGGAAACTGAGGTAAACAGGGTTAAAGGACTTGCCCAGGGTCACATAACTGATAAGTTTCTGAGGCTGGATCTGAACTAAGATCTTTCTGACTCCAGGCCTAGTACTCTAACCACTGTGCCACCTAGCTGCCCCCCCCCACATATACATTATTATGTGTATCTACATATAAAGTATGCAACTGCCAGCATCAGTCAGAAGTTTTTTTTAAATATAATCACAAATCATAGAATTTTTAAGAAAAATTATTAAACTACCCAGAAACTTTGATCCAGAGACCCCATTATAGGAATATATTATAATGAATTCAAAAATACCTATCAAAGTTTATTGTATAGTAAAATATTCATAGCAGCTATCTTTATGATAACAAAGAACTTGAAACAAAGTGAATAGTCATTGATTAGCTAGCAGCTGAAAAAATTGAGGCTATGAATGTAAATGAATGCTATTGTACAGAAAAATTCCAATTATGAGGAATTAAGAGAAACATAAGAAGATTTTATGAACTTACACAGAGCACGATAAGCAGAAAAGTCCTCTATTTCATTAAATATCCATTTTCCCCTGAAGGATTATACTCAGTTTTGTTGAGTAGGTTATTCTTGCTTATAATCCTAGCTCCTTTGCCATCTAGAATATTATATCCCAAGTCTTCCACTCCTTTAATGAAGAAGCTATTAAATCATATATGGTCCTGACTCTCACTCCATATATTTGAATTGTTTCTGACTGCTTGCAGTATTTTCTCCTTGGCCTGGGAGGTCTGTAATTTGGCTATAATATCCTTGGACGTTTTCATTTTGGGATCAAGTTCAAGAAGTGATCACTGGATTCTTTCAATTTCTATTTTGCCCTCTAGGTTGCCCAGTCTTCCTGGCATAGTTTTCTGTGATAATTTCTTGAAATATCATATCTATGATCTTTTTTATGGCTTTTGGGTAATCTGGTCCTTCTTAAATTATCTCTCCTTGATCTATTTACAAGTTGATTTTTTTTTTGATGTATTTGATGTATTTCACATTTTCTTCTCTTTTTTCATTTTTGACTTTATTTTATTGTTTCTTGATATCTCATGGAGTTATTACCTTCCATTTGCCCAATTCTAATTTTTAAGAAATTATTTTCTTCAGTGAGCATTTGTATCTTTTTTCCCATTTGGCCTATTCTGCTTTATACGAGTTCTTTTTTTTTTAGTGAATTTTTGTGCTCTTTTATCATTAGGCTGATTCTGTTTTTAAGGTGTTATTTTCTTCAGTACATTTTTGTGCCTCTTTTGTTAAACTGTTAATTCTACTCTCATAATTGTATATTATCACACTCATTTCTTTTCCCAATTTTTCCTCTACCACTCATCTCTTTCTTTAATGCTTCCAGGTATTCTTACTGGGTTTGTGTCCAATTAGCATTTTTCTTTGAGACTTTGTAGCTATTTTCACATTGTTGTCTTCTTTTGAGTTTGTGCCTTTGTCTGTTCTACCACTGTAGTAGCTTTTTATGGTCAAGTTCTTTGCTGTTTGCTCATTTTCCCAACCTATTTATTGACTTTAAACTTTATGTTTAAATTGAACTATGCTCGCCTGGGGTTCAGAAAGCATTGTCCAAGCCTCAAGATTTTTGGTCTGCTGTTTTCAGACCTATTTCTGGGGTATGCAACTTTTCGGTGCTTCCAAGGTAGTGTGATCTACAGAAATGTCTGCTTACTGCTCTTCTGATCTGTGTTCTGGTATTTACCCAGGAAGGGACTCTACTCTTCTGCAGCTGCAAGCATTAACACTCCTCTCCATCCTTGAACTGTGACTAGGTCCCCTGTTCTACAGCAGCAGCCAGGGCTCATGTTCCTTTCTGCCTTGGAACTGTGACCAGGACCCATCCTCCCTCGTGACAAACCATAAATACTCCTTTTCACCCTAGAACTGTGACCTAGAACTGCATATGGACAAGAGAATTGCCAATCAGTGCCAGCTGCACCCAGTGTAAGCAAGAATCCCCTGTGATCTCTTTATGACCTGTTGTCTGACCTATTTATCATCTCTGGGCTGAGAGTGCCTGAAGTTGCTGCTGCCACTGTCACAGCTGTCTCCAAGACTCGAAGACAGACTTTTGGTTCTGTCACCATGTGCAACCTGGGCTGGCCCTCACTGTGGTGTCACGGACCTCTCCTGCCAACGTCCTAAGTTGTCTTTGGCTGGAAAAGTGTCTCACCCTGACTTTTTGTTGTCTCTGCCACTTTGAAATTTGATTTGAGGTATTATTTTAAAGTTGTTTGAAGAAGAATGTTGAGAGAGTTCAGCTGTATTGCTGTCTTTACTCCACTGTCTTAGCCCATCCAAGTTTCTATAGCTGTTATTTGTGCTCATTTTTTCTTAATCACAAGAGAGGGTTCAAACAAAATGAAATGATGCAAGTTATCATTATACAATTATACCAGACTCCTTCATCCTGGCATCTGAATAACTGCAAAAGCTATGCATATCATCCCTGATCATTTGGATTTGAGATTCTTCCTACAAATCTTAATACAATACTTGATTTTCCTTTCAAATCATCACATAATTATGAATTTCCACTTTTCCTCAGACTGCTCTTTTCTTTCTACAAGGATCTTTCCCTCCCCTGGATTGTTAGGGGAATAAGTCTTCAGAATCAGGAATAGCCTCTGTCTTCACTGTTGTTGCACTTTTAACCTTCTCCTGATCACCATCAGTGCCTAATGCAATGTCTCTTTCTTGGTTCCTTCTCATTTCCGTCATAAGAAAAAAAGTTCTCAGATTGACTTCATTTCTAGTTCTTAACCTCCAGGAAACTTCTGTGTGCTTTCTCTTCCATACTTCAAAGATCTGTGATTCTATCTCTTATGTGCTGTGTTTCTCCCTCATGTGGGTTAGAAGAACCTCTTTTACTTCACTACATTTCATATTCTAACTTTGCTCCAGATACCTGCAACTGCTATTTTTAGCCCCTGAGAGATCCATTTTATTTTATCTTCTCATTCACTACATTCCTGAGGAGAAATGGGAACAGGTAACATCCTATTTTAAAGATGACATGATGACATAGAGAGGTTAAGGTGATTGCTCAAGCCACACATTCCATCCTTTAAATGGGAACAGAAATGGTATTATGCCAAGGATTCTCCCCATAAAAACACACCATCCATTTTGTCCCCCAAATGCTAATTCCTCTATGACAGGTACTACACGTTTTATTTCCGAAATGACCTTATTCACTCCTGAACACCATCAGTATCCCCATACTATACTAGAAACATGGTAGTTACTTGAAAAATCTTGCCAAAATTATAAACCAAGGTCATTATTATGTCTTAGTTTGGCATGTCCAGGGCTGCTTTGGGGACCTGATTTACACATTTGCTCCTTTGGAAGGGATATGTTATGAAGAATTTCTATCTTGCCAAGATTCCTAGATACCTAAATGCTGCCATGACATAATGATGGGCTATGCCCTATAACATCCTGGGTGGGAATATACAAACTCAAAGGAGCCAAAGGAGTTTATAATCTCATGCCATATACAAAGGCACAGTAGAAAGGGATTGAAGGAACAGATGGCAATGTAACATCATTTGTACAGCTTTGTCTCCTCAATGCAACTATATGGAATTCTGAACTAGTTTCTTGGAAAAGAAGTTCCTTGAAAGAACAATGCAATACCATAGTTTTATGAAGGAAGGAATGAAGGAAGGAAAAGAAGAAAGAAGGAAAGAAGGAAAGAAAGAAAGAAACAGAGAAACAAAGAAGAAAACAAAGAAAGAAAAAAGGGAATTGTCAAGAAGAGAACATGGAGCTGTCCAGCTTCTGATAGACATAGGATCACCTTAAGAAAACCAAAGCAAACAAACAAAAATTCCCAAGGCTTCTTAAAAGTCACAGTGGGAACCAGTTATTTTTTTT
>CM053626.1:227484980-227517145 GCA_028646595.1 Phalanger gymnotis
TGATGTCTTTGCTCTTTGTGGGTTGAGAGGTCTGGTACATGCCACAGCTGGGTATTTCGGGATGCCAGGGCACTTTCCGCTCATCTCCTGGTCTGGTAGGTCCGCGTCTGGTCTGTTCACGCCGTGCGGGCTGGGCTCAGCTCCGCTCCCCTCGGCTGGGGGCTGGGAGGTCCGTGTGGGACCTACCTTACCCAGAGACCATCCAGGCTGTCCTGGGGTGGGGTCCTGCTTCCCTCTCTCACTTTGTGGGTTCTGCAGCTCTAGAATTGGTTCAGAGCCATTTTTTTTATAGGTTTTTGGAGGGATTTGGTGAGGAGCTCACGCCAGTTACTGCTTTCTGGTCGCCATCTTGGCTCCGCCCCCGGGAACCAGTTATTGACGGAAATAATTAAGTTACCCAGCTGAAGGAATAAAAATCATCAGAATCTCGAGCTGGAAAGGATCTCAAAGCCATCTAGTCCAACTCATGTGTAAAGAAGAATTCCATCTACAATACACTTCAAAAGCATTCATTTGGCTTTTATTTTTATTTTTTTCCTTTTTAAAACATTTTTTAGATTTTTTATTTTTAACTCTCAGTTTTAACAACACTCAGTTCCATAAGTTTTTGAGTTCCAAATTTTCTTCCCCTCCTTCTCCTGCCCCCTCCCTGCCAAGACAGCATGGGATCCGATATATGTTCTACATATACCATTGCATTAAATTTATTTACACAATAGTCAAGTTGTAATGAAGAATTATGACCAATGGAATGAATCACAAGAAAGAAGAAATAAAACCAAAAAAGAAGAGAAAAAAAGAGAGCAAACAGTTTGCGTCAGCCTACATTCAGACTCCATAATTCTTTCTCTGGATGTAGATACCTCTTTCCATCATGAGTCTTTTGGAGCTGTCTTTGAACTTTGCATTGCTGGGAAGAGCAGTCTATCAAAGTTAGTCATCACATAAGCAATATGTCTGTGGCTGTGTACAATCTTCTCCTGGTTCTGCTCCCTTTACTCAGCATCATATCATGTAGGTCTTTCCAGGTTATTATGAAGTCTGTATGTTCCCCATTTCTTATAGCACAATAGTATTCCATTATATTCATATACCACAACTTGTTTAGCCATTCCGCAATTGATAGGCATCACCTTGATTTCCAATTTATTCATCTTTTAATTTAACAGACCCATGAAGGAAAATTTCCACTATCTCCTAGAGCAGCTGTTTCTTGACAGCTCTAATTCTTGGGAAATTTTTCATTACATTAACCTTAAGTGTGTCACTCACCAAGTCCCACTCATTCATTTCTTCTGGTTTTGCTCTCTGGGACTAAAATGAAAAAGTCTAACACTCAGCAGCACTTTATGTAGTTGAAAATTGCTTTCATCTTCCCTAAGTCTTCTCTTCTCCAAAGCTCCTTCTCCATAGTTCCTTCAACCAATCCTCATATAGCATGAACTTGAGGGCCTTCCCCATCCTAGTTGCCCTCTTCCAGACACTCTCTAGCTTATCATTGTTTTTATATAAGATAGCATAAAGAACTGAAACCAATATTTCACATGTTGACTGGCTAATTTAGAGAATAGCAACCTTGTCAGCCCCTTAGTCATAGAAATAATCCATTTCACATGTACTCTAAGATATTATTTGCTTCTCAACTACAATTTTATACTATTGTCTCATAATGAATTTATAATCCACTAAAACATTTAGGTTTTTTTTAGGTGAACTAATATTTATCCATGCCCAGCCCTTCATTATAAATTGATTTTTTGAACCTAAGTAAAAGACTTTACATTTATCCTATTAAATTATGCCTTGCTAGTCAGTAAAGGTCCTTCTGAATACAGATGCATTATGAGATAAATATCCATCCTAATTTTGTGTCATATGGAATTTGATAAGCATATTATCGATATCTTTATCTAAGTTATTGGTAAAAATATAACAGCACAGAGCCAACCACAAGATTTCCGGGCCACTCTACTGGAGACTTGCTTGCAAGTTGATACTGAATTCCTAATGAATCAACTTTGAGTCTTGATTTTCAGCCAGTTCTGAAACTACTTGACTCTTCTATTGCCTAGCCCATACCATTCTATATTATCCACAAGAAAAGCATAAGGGATTCTTCAGAAAAACTTTTATAAAATTTAGGTTAAAACAAATAAGACTAAAACCAACATGTCCTTCTCCCAGTGTTATTTAGCACAGTTCTAAAAATGCTAGCCAAATCACTAAGATTGGAGAACAAAAAAAAGGCATATGCATAGAAAAAGAGGAGACAGAATTATCTTTACTTGTTGATGACATAATGCGAGACCCCAGAGAATCAGAAAAAAAATAGATTGAAGTAAATAAGATCTAGAGTTAGGTAACAGGAAAGATAAATCCCAACAAATCATCTGTATTCCTAAACAGTACTAAAAAAAGAAAGAAGATAAAATTTATTCAGGATAACTGCAAAATACAAATAAAATCTGAGAGTTTACTTATATGAGACACATAAAATTTGTTAAAACATACAGCTACAAAATTCTCTTTACAGAAAAAATGGGAAACAAATGATTGGACAGAGATTTATTGCTCATGATGGCTGGGCTACGTCAATAAAATAAAAATGACAACACTACTCAAAATAATTCTAAAATTTGGTACTGAACCAAACTACTAAAAAGGGATTTTTTTGAATAGACGAAATAATAAAATTGATATGCCAGAAAAGGAGGTGTAGAATATCATGGAAATAATCAGAAAAGGCACAAATGAAAGGGACATGGCATTATTAGACTTCAAACTATTTTAAAAACAGAAAACATTAAAACTATTTAGCATCAGTTAAAAAGTAGAAAACTAGATTATTAGAACAAACTAGAATCAAAACAGAAACAATCAATGGTAGTGTATCGTTTGATACCCTCAATTGCCTAAGTTATTTAGTGAAAGCCTGTCTCTGTCTCCATCTGTCTGTCTGTCTATCTCTCTGAATATGGAGTTGTCCAGCTCTCTCTCTCTCTCTCTCTCTCTCTCTCTCTCTCTCTCTCTCTCTCTCTCTCTCTCTCTCTGTCTTTCTCTCTGAAAGCAGCTTGGTAGAGAGTAGAGATTTAGACCAACATTTTACACTATATATAAATTCCAAATGAGAACCACCATACACAAGCTCATACAATTAAAAAAAAACACACATAGAATGAGATCAAATATCCTTTACAAGCATAGAGAGAGGATTTTTTTTAACAAAGAAAGGATAGAGCAAAGAATAAAAGGCAAAAGAGGCATATTTGATTACCCAAAATTAAAAAAAGTTTTTCCATGAATAAAATCAATGGTAATGGAATTAAAAGAGTAGTAGAGAGGGAAAATATTCACATATTTTCATATATACAGGGAATCACCATAAATTTATAACACCAAAAAACTTTCTCCCAATAGATATATAAAAGATGAAAGTTTTTTTTAAATTGGCAACTATAAACTTCCATATGAAAATGTCTATGGATGACTAATAACAGGATAATCAAAATTAAATTGACTCTGAGTCCTCCTTTCACACCATGAAAATTTGCTACAATGAAAAAAGAAGGGAATAGTTACTACAGGAAGAGCTATGGGAAGACAGGTTCACTGATCCACTGTAGGTGGAGCTGTGAAATGATGGAAGCATTACAGAATTTAATTTTTAATTATGCAAGAAAAGTGACTTTATTGTCTTTAATCTTTGACTTAGGAATCCCACTATTGGTCATATACATCCATGAAATGAAAGTCAGGTCCAATATAGTCTGAAATACTCATAGGAGCCTACATTGTGGTTTCAAAGAACAAAGTAGGTATTCATCACTTGGTGGATAGCTGAAAGAATACTGAATAGGAATATGATGGAGCAATGCATGATAAAAATGACAAATGTGGAATTCAAATGAATATGAGGAGACGCATATGGAATAATGAATAGCAACATAAGCAGATGCACAATTATAATATACACAGCTCTCAGAAGCAAATGTTGCTTAATTATTTTCCTTTTTTCAAAAGAGATCAATATAGAGGGGAAAGCAGGAAGGGATTGCAATGTAAAGACAAATGTATTAATAAACATTTTAAAAATAAATAAAGCTGATTACTTGTAGCTGTATAACATATAGATATGACTTATATTCAGGATTAATTATAGTTGGTAAAAAGAGGAGAATCAGATAAGTCATAGGACTACTGTTTCAGGTGTATAAGACAATAAAGGAAATAGTATTAGTCTGATGACTTATTTTTTAAAACTCTGTATACTCTCTTACATGTTTTTTTTTAACATTCTAAAAATAAAGCCATATGTCATACATCAGGAAATGTTAAAGGAATAATAAAAAGCCTAGAGAAACTAAGGTAAGACATACTATAGAAGGAACTCTGCACAAGCATTCACCTAAAATAAGAAAATTTTACTTCAGTGAAACAGAAGTCAATAATGATGAAACTTTTATATAGCAATTCAATAGGAAGAAGCAGAGGAACACTCAAAGAAGTGATGATGTCTTTTCAACTGTGACAATTAATATCATTGACCTCAATAACATAACTATCAGTCTTTCTAATGGGCATTTTTCTAATACAGCATTGTCTTCTATTATTAATATTATTTAATTTGGCAAAGAGAACAACTAGAATAAAACATGGCCACCTTTACAGTCACTGCAAATAAATCCTAAAATGTCACATCTGATCCAGTGTGAGGTGTCAATTGAATATATGAACTGAATTCCACAAAATGCCCCATAGAGACAGACTTTCTAGTCACTGCAACAACCTAAAACAGTCATCTGACCTTTGGATTCTTATATAGAGAAGTCCCCAGTTGGGGTTGATTTTCAATGACAATTGCTGCATTTCTGAAAAAGAGACTTAGAAGCCTGCAGTAGTCACAAACTAAGCATAGAATTGGAAAGATCTGGTGTGTTATGAGATCAGTTTTTTGGGTGATCTTTTCTTGATGAAACAGTGGTGGCTCTTTGTCTTCATTGCTTCTTTTTATATACATATTTACTAGCCAGTTCTTTAATAATATAGTATGGAATTTTCCCAGGAATCAGTCAAAATCAAATGTAGTTAGAAGATTCCAGTCTTCCATTTTTTGGAAAGCTGAGATATGATCTGACCTTCAGTCTTGCAATATTTCTTCCTTCCTCTGAGATTTTTTCCAAGATTATTACCAGCCCCTTGATAGGCACATCTGCCAGAGCCTTCAATAGGCAGCTAGGGGACCCAGTGGATAAGAGCACTGGACCTGGAGTCAGGAAGACTTAAGTTAATAACTGTTTGATCCTGCTTCACCTGATGGGTATAATAATAGTACCTAGATCCTGGGTTTTTTTTTGTGTGGATAAAATGAGATAATATTTGTAAAGTACTTAACAAACCTTAAAGCAATATATAAATGCCAGTTATTATTACTAGCTAGCTATTAGCCAATATATCATTCTTTCAACTCTTCAACATACATTTGTTAAGCACCTACTGTTTACAAGGTGCTAGCAATCCAAGCTTTCCTTTTATTGTGTCTCGTGGTCCCTTTGGGCAATCTGGAGAAAACTATGGAACCCTTCTCAGAATAATATTTTAAATGCATAAAATAAAATACATGAGATGACAAAGGAAAGTAACAATAATGAAATATAGTTATGGATTTTTTTAAGTTCACTGGCCTAAGGTTATGAAGCACTGTACTAGGCACATATAAGATACATATAAGGGAGTATACAGAAAGTAATATGAAATAATTTCAAGATAGAGAGGGCCCAAATAATTGGAAGGGCAAGACTGGCCATGTATAAGAGTTATACTTTTAAGGAAGGCAAGAATTCTAGGAAGTGGAGGTGAAGAGGCAGTAAATTCCAATCACAGGGGTCACATAATTTCATAGTGGCAGGAAGATCAGTACATTCAAATTCTGTCTTTTCTATTTGCTCCCTGTTGATCATGGGTAAGTCAATAGACCTTTCAGTTATGAAAAGTGTATGTTGGACATTCTAACATAAGTTCTACAAACTTATGATCCCCTACAAATCTTGTGTCTGGACAAATGAAGTCAACCGTTATTATAATATCACACCTCCATTCCAGGTTTTTTAGCTTATTCATGAGCTCTTTGTCTAGCTCCTAATTCTGTCCAAGAAGTATCTTCTAAAGATAATATGGCTTCTGTTTCTACATCCCTTGATTTTGACCAAAATACTCTCTGCCACACTTCTCTTCTCTGGTTCCTGAATTTTCTCACATAAATACATCTTCTCATTATAAAATTCCATGAGAGAAAGTATGGCATACTATATAGAAAGCTGGCCTTAGAGCTAGGAACACCTGGGTTCAGGTCCCACTCCTAACGCATACTTACTGTGGGACCTTGGATGAGTCACTTCTCAGTGTTCTAGTCAGCTCTCTAAGATTACAACATCCTGTGCTAATAGAGGGCAGTTTCCTCATCTTGGAGTTCTCCGTATCAATGAAATAAGAAATACCGTGTTTGTCTCCATCCCTAGTCAATGTGACACCAATGTACACCTTTTACCTATTCTGTACTTTTAAAATGAGGTATATGCTTTAGAATCATATTCAAGTGATGGGACTCATTCTACTAAGTCTCAGTGATAACTGTGAAGTCAAATTTGTCTCACTGTAGTAGTTCACCTTGTTGTCTGTAATTTGTGTTCATCTGAAGTCATGAATTTTGTTGTTAGTCCCTTTCTTTGATTTTGTATCCTTTGAATTTCTAGGCATTTCTTCTCCTGTTATTCTTCCTATATTACAGGTTCTCCTTATAGTATCTGGTTTGGTACCTATATGTAGACAGTTTTCTTCCTCCACTTCCTTTCTAAAAGCACTTTTATTTAAGTTTTCAAGACTCCAAGAAAATATAGTCTTATTTTTTGGGCACACTCTGTCCCTGGCCAGCAGCCTGTCATCCCTATATTTTAAGTTAGTATTCATATAGCTGTTTATAGCCAACAAAGCACTTTCCTTACAATAACCCTATAAATTAAGATAAGTATTATTGTAATGTGAACAGGCATGTGCTAAATCATCTTATTAATTGATTACCAGTGACCAGATTCTGATTCCAAGATAATTGATGGGTGACAGTCAGCGTGCGTAGGTTCTTGCTGGAAGAGCCATCTTTTCCCCTTTGTTCTATAAAGGCAAGCTGAGACAATGGCTCAGTCTTTTTGTGTTCTCTATGGTAGTTAGGGAATTAAAACCATGACATTTGGCAGGGGTGGAAATGGGGAAGGGTACAGTTAGGGCTAGCGATCTGGACCTTACCAATCTTGTTATTATTGTGAGTTGTTGTTGATAAGCTAAGTTTGAAGCTAAGTAGGTAGCACTTGTCTAGAAATCCCCGCAAATATTTTTACTTTCTGAGAGTGTCTAATTTGATACTCAAATGGTTTATACTTCTTTATTTGTTCTTGGCCTCTCAAGAATCCCTTGCATCTTACACATTTTCGATAGGTTGTCCCATTGCCGATACTCATATTGTACATTAAGTGACTATGCAGGAGCTGGGCAACACTAAAACTTACATTTGGGGAAGCCTAGACATAATAAGCTTTTTCAGGAGACCTACTCAAAGTATCTGTGAGTGGCAAGAACCAATGAGAGAAAGTGGTTCTTTTGTATAAGGACTTAGAATCAAATATAGTACAAATTAGCCCATGGTAGTCTCCTGGGTCATGAATTATATTATCTTCTCCATTTTACAGATGAGAAAAGTGAGGCTAGGAAAAATGAAGTGACTTTTCTTAGACTCTATAGTTATTTGTGTGCCAGGGACAAACACCCAAGTTTTGGGGCCTCTAAATCTAGTGATCTTCATAGTAAGCATGTAATGAATACTTGAGAAGCTAGGTAGTTTAGTGAATGGAGTACTGGCCCTAGATTCAGGAGGACCTGACCTGACCTGACCTGAGTTCAAATCCAGCATCAGACATTTACTAGCTGTGTGACATGGGCAAGTCATTTAACTCTGTTTGCCTCAGTTCCTCATCTGTAAAGTGAGATAGAGAAGGAAATGGCAACTACTCCAATATTTTTGCCAAGAAAATCTTAAATGGGGTAATGGTAAATCTTAAATGGGGTAATTGGACAAGACTGAAATGATTCAACAATGATAAATGCTTGTTCACTAACTGATTGCTCTTTCTAGTACAACAAAACTATATGAATCACCTTTGAAAGGAAAGGAAGTCAACATACATTGTTTCCTTAATATCAGCAATTTTGCAGTAAGGAGTGTGATCGGGAGGAAAGGGGGTCATATGCACAGAGCTAATGGATTCAAATGGGAAAACTGCGGTAATGTTGACACCTATTTCCACCAACAGAGTGTCATTGATTTTTCCAGACAGAGAAAAATATAAGCTATAGAAGACCTGGAAATTTCCAAAAGAACTGAACTCAAAATCAGAGACAATAATAATAAAATAAAAGGATAATAAAACAATAAAAGGAGCTACAACTAATATCCCAGTGAGAAAAATTGTCGAGGACCTGGAAGCCACTCTAAAGATAGAGGAGAGCACTCCTCAAAGCACCACTTCAAAGCACTTAAATAATATTGCTCTTTTAAATAATTTCTGAATGGTCAAGCATTAAGCACATAGTAGGTGCTCAATAAAATATGCTATATCCATTCAAGATTAAGCAAGAGAAAAATGTTTCAAGATTTAAATGGTTAAAAAGATTGTCATGTGGAGCTTCCAAGAAGTGCTTTCTGGTTTCTAACATCATATTGTTTTACCAAAAGAAACCAATAGTCATTTGGGATTAGGTTTTACCTATATCACAGCCTTAAATCATCAATGTGTTATTAATTTAACTTAAAATTATTAGAAATGACAAAAGTACCTTATGGTAATATATACTCACATATCACATACATTCCTACATGTTATACAAATCATAATGGCATTATCAGACTCTTTAGGGCACTTTAATCTGTATCTTGTGAAATTCAAGTAACTTAATATTACCAGAAGACATTTAACTTTCACATTTGGTAATGTTTGGGGTGTAATTTATTACTGTAATATAACAGTAATTGGTAGAAATGTGATTTACATGATAATAAAGAAAAAAATTAGTGCCAATTCTTACTTTCAAAAGCTCTATTTTGGATTTTTTTAAATTTTTATTTATTTATTTTTTGCAATTTACATTGATATGGAGACTCAGGGGACACTTTTTTTAGGATCTCTATAAGTGGGAACATTTTCTAAACTACATGAAGAAAATCGAACAGAGGATTACATTTTTACTAGCAAATTTTTCATAATGGTGGAAAAAAGCAGTAAGGAAAATGTTTCTTTTTTTCTTGAAATTATAGAAGAAAGCAAAACCTATCATTTCTTTTCTGTTTGAATTTTATCTCCATATACGATAACAGCCACTTTAAAGAAAATGTTACTCCATAAAATTTGTCTGCTAGATTGTATACTCTAAGAGCACAGAGTGTTCTTACTCTATAATCTCTATTTTGTATCTCCCCAATACCTAATCAAGTATTTTGTTGAATGAATGAAGTCGTCAACTTCAACACATACTGGTTGACTTCTAGTCCATACAGAGAAAAAAAAATAATTTTCCCTACTTCACTTTTAGTTAAGGCTAGGATTTTTTTCCCACTTTAAGTCTTTTCAAGTATTATTGGAGTATATTCTTTAAGCTTTGAGGAGCAGCTAGGTGACAGAGTGGATAGAGCGATGGGCCTCGAGACAGGAAGACTCATCTTCCTGAGTTCAAATATGGCCTCAGAAACTTACTGTGTGACCCTAAGTTACTTAATCCATTTTGCCTCAGTTTCCTCATCTGTAAAATGTGGTGAAGAAGATAACGACAAACCACTCCAGTATCTTTGCCAAGAAAACTCCAGATGGTGTCACAAAGGGTGGGACACAGCTGAAAAATGACCAAACAACAAAATTCTTAAATTATTTTTCTTACATTTACGGATGTCCTTTTCTCTTCGCACTTTTCCCAATTTTGCAGAGATCATTAGTAATAAAAACTAGTTTAAAATTTAGTTCTTAAAATGGTTGTGCTTTATAACTCTCATATTTTATCTTTTACTTCAACACAAAACCAAACGTGATTGTGGGCAAAACATGTCTACATCCAACTCATATACAAAAATTGTAAAACATACTCTCACTTGTTTTTTCTTCTTTTTTTTTCTTTTTGTTTCCCTTCATGTTTTGTCTCCTCAATCCATATAATTTAAAAATTTTTTACAACCTTCTGGAATAAAAATTCACCTAGGCAGATTTTCCTTTCCCTCTCAATATAACCAATAATTACTTTCCACTAACTGTGAGGAGGCATGTAATGAAAATAAAAATGAGAGAAGTCCCAAAGCACTTGCATTTATTTTTATGATGTGTTTTTGTACTTTTTAAGAAATATGGCAGTCTACCATCTGAAAAACATTCCTATTGCTTCAAAATAATGAAACTTGACTTAGGAGGAACTAAAATGTTGTGCAATTTCCTTATAGTTAGTCCTCTGCTTTATTTCTCTTTGCTACCCATTCCTAGAAGGGAAGTATTACCTCTCAGATGCAGAGAAGCAGACTAAGTAAGGTTCCCTTCCATCCTCTAAAATTGTTTTATTTCAGCCTCAGATGTTCCCTAGTGAGTGCAGAATGGAACGGAGAATGTTATTAGAAATTAGGCTTAATAATTACTAATGGTATTAATATCAGTAAGAGCTGATATTAACAATGACCCTTTAAGGTTCACCAAGTCCTAAAGACATGATAATGGTACTGCAAGGCTTGGCAAAGGCTCTCCAGGTCATTCACATATATATTACATTATCTAATTTTAAAGATCTTGGCTTCTGTTCCAGCTCCTACAATCTGAAGGTTCCATCCAGGAATAAGAGTAAACAGTCATCAAGATAATAAAAACAAAGGATGTAACAAAGTTGAGCAAGTGTCAAAACAAACAAACAAATGTGAAAGCAAGAGTTGCCAAGAAACCACAGAAACAAAATGAGCCTTTAGGATTATAGGGTTTGGAAATGAAAGTGCTTTGGAGATAATTTCTAATTGTCTTGTTTTACATTTGAGGAAACATGACTTAGCTGAGGTCATATAGTTAATCAGAATCATTTATAGTGTCTTATGACCTGGGGTTTTGAGAACTTTGCCAAATATCATTTTATTTTGTTTTGTTTTTCCACTCATGGCCCTTACTTTTTCTTTTCTTTCTTTTTCTTTTTTGGGGGGAAAACGGGGGTTAAGTGACGTGCCGAGGGTCACATAGCTAGTAAGCATCTGAAGCTGCATTTGAACTCAGATCCTTCTGAATACAGGGCTGGTTGCTCTATCCACTGTGCCACCTGGCTGCCCTAAGGCCCTAACTTTTAAACTTATTTTTTCCAAACTCTCATTTCTTCCTTCTCCT
The DNA here is from genome assembly GCA_028646595.1 of Phalanger gymnotis. Classification (NCBI taxonomy): domain Eukaryota; kingdom Metazoa; phylum Chordata; class Mammalia; order Diprotodontia; family Phalangeridae; genus Phalanger; species Phalanger gymnotis. The sequence continues at coordinate 227,496,419 of CM053626.1, forward strand.
AATTCACCCTTTTCTTCTTGCAAATCATTTCTTTCCTCCTTTTTTATTAGATATTTCTTATTAATGGGTTATCCATTTCTATGGCAATTTTTGTCAAAGTAGTCAAAATACTTGGAAAAAATGAAATTCATTTAGTTTACCAATCAAATATTAATTGAGAGCCAACCTAAGCGTGCTCACTAATATTGCTATAATTGCAATTAGGTGTCATAGTGGATAGAGTGCTGGACCTCAAGTCAGAAAGACTTGAGTTCAAATTCGACCTCACATACCTACTAGCATAGCAGTATGACCTCTGACAAGTCACAATCTCTTTTTGCTTCAATTTCCTCATCTGCAAAGTGGGAATGATAATAGCACCTACTTCTTTCTACTAGAGAAATACTGTCCTCATGAATTTAAAAGTGCATTTATTCTCTGAATGGTAATTTGCATATTAAAATCTATCAAGAAGAACAAAACAAGAAAAAATAGTTTAAAATTGTCATAGGGGAAGTTTACATAAAGACGTTGGAAAAGCTTCCAGATAATAAGGGTGAACTGCAGAAGCAGACATCAAGATTTCCTTTTCTGTACGTACATATAATCAGAATATTCTTTGAGCCTTCTAGCATGGTCTTAGCACAGTTTCTTTGAGCCCTATGATTTTAAACAGTGGGATTAAGCTAAAAACTTGTTTCCTTGACTTACGAACACCCAAAGAGTAAAATTCAAAGTTGGAAAATAAGGAAACAAACTAAAGCTAGCTAAGAAGGTTGGAAGTTGAGGGTCAATGATAAGAAACTTTTCATCCAAACATTAATAAACCATGTACACTGGGTGTTAGAGAAAATTTCTATTTTCTCCATCCTTTTACTTTCTAAGAATGATGTAATAATAAAAGCAATGAAATCTTGAAAATAGGTGTAAAAGGGAAAAAAAGCTAAAGAAGTGTTTCAATTTTAAGAATAACTTCACTCCACCCCGCAAAAATCATTGCTATAAAATCTCAGGCAATAGGATAATTTAGTTATTTTTCCTCAAAGGATCACACCTTGTTTTGTGATACATACAACAAAATAAAACAAAAAACACCTGTAATCAATCCCAGATTTAAGCTCTGAGTGAGCTGTATAGATTCGAGGGTCCTGTTACACCGTATACCTAGTTAAGGACATATCTTAAAAGGTCATTGTGGTAGTTGTTCCTATAATACAAATATTCTCCTTTAATAGGCTAAAGATGTTTTCTTGTTAAATATGAACAAATAAATGGCAATCAAGAATAAATCCATACGTGCTTTTCTGGGAAGTAAGAAATCTACCATAAAGCTACCACTGTCTCTTATGAATTCCTAGAAATGCCATTACCTAATAAATACCATGCCAGCACTGTAGCTAGGTGGCACAATGGATAGAGCACTGGGCCTGGAGTCCGGAAGTCCTAGTTCAAATTTTCAGACTCTAGCTGTGTGACCGTGGGCAAGGCGCTTAAGCCTGTTTACCTCAGTTTCCTCATCTGTAAAATGAGCTGGAGAAGGAAATGGCAAACTGCTCCAGTATCTTTGCCAAGAAAACTCCAAAAAGGGCCATGAAGTGTTAGACATGACTGAACAACAAAAGCAGGGAGTCATGAGACTCATCTTCCTGAGTTCAAACATGGCCTCAGACACTTACTAGTTGTGTGACCCTGGGCAAGTCATTTAACTCTGTTTTCCTTAGTTCTTCATCTTTAAAATGAGCTGGAGAAGGAAAAGGCAAACCACTCTAGTGTCTTTGCAATGAAAACCCCAAACAGGATCATGAAGAGTCAGACAGGACTGAAAAATGACTGAACTGAAGCCCTGTAGCACATTCTTTGACCCCAGTCAATCACCCTAACTAAAGGATTTGATACACAGTGAGACTAGTAGTTGGGTGGTTTTTGATCTCTGGGCATAGCTTCCTTCAAAAGTCAAGATGTTGATTCTAGTTAGAAGGATTAGTCAAAATGTTACAGCAGAATTCATTATTGCTGAAAGAAGAAAAAAAATCCTATTATCCCTCTAGAGACCCCATATATTTCTGAAGATGTAATATTAGAGAAAGAAATGGGATATTCTTAAAATAGTAATGAACTGAGAGTCTTGGGGCCTAGGCTCTCATCAACTGTGCTAACTTGCTGTGACCTTGAACAAGTCATAGTTTCTCAGGTTCTCAGCTTTCCTATCTCTAAAATTAGGGGGTCAAATAGGACTGGAGGATCTCTAAGGTCCCTTCAATCTACAAATCCCTATGATTCCATGACCATTGAAATGAAAAGACTCTCTGTCCTTGTTGCAATGATAATCCATTAACTAGAGAGACAGCAACATTCATTTTAGACAGTAAATTATTTATGTGGTTGTCCATACCCTAATGATTACTTCCCTGAACTGGAAAAATGAATAAAATGCATTAAAAATAATGATTCTCCTTCAGTCTACCTCCAGTTGGACAACCAATTTAAAAATTCCATCCGGCAAGAAAAAGATGAGGCTCTCTTCTCCCAAGAATGTTTTCCTTCGATAATTCCACATAATTTGAAACATAATTAGGCATCTACTCTGTCCGATATATGAGAGCAAATAGTCCTTATGGATTCATTAGCACGTACACTGATACTCATCAGTTTTATCACAAATCCTTTTTATCTTCATGCTTTTAGTGTAGAAGCATGCTAGCAAATGACAGTGAAAGACGTGTTAATATCAAGTACTGGTCTATTAGAGGAGAAATTTAATTTAATGCATAGAATCGTGTCTGCCTATTTCCTGTTTTTCTCCATGAGATGCAACCATTACAATTTCCTTTTAAGTAATCTGATGAGCAAAAGATGTTTTTTTTCTCTCTAATTCATTTCTGCAATGTTGACAGAGGATATTGTCAAACTACAATCACACCTATAATATGCCTTCACATAGAAGAAAGTATGATTGGTTCCTTATGAAGTTTGAATAAAATGAATGACAGCAGCCGTAAGAAGATCATGATACAGATCCAGAGCCTTTGGGAAGCTGTCTCAATGAGAACATGTCGCTTCCACATGAGACTCTTCCTAGACTGTACAATCTACTCCACACCAGACCCTTACTAGTGTGTAAAGCAATGTGGCTTTTTCATTTGATTTGGTGCCAAGCATCAGTGTTATAATGAGGGTGGAATGATAAGGCTTCTCCCCCAGGGTACCAAATTTAGAAGATGCCAAATTTAGAGGGTGCTGAAAATACTTCGAGGCCTTCAGTGTCAGAGAAATAACAGAGCTTAGCACTTGGTGAACAATGAAAATTACTTAAAAGAGGAATCTACCAGATGATGGGCCAGGCATGCATCTCCCTTACACCATTCTCCTTCCTCCCTTCTCTAGCCTCCCCAGGCTAGATAAAATCCCCTGATTCTCCTGGGTCTCTGTTTGGGGCCACAACATACCTTTACTGGGGTCAGATTTCTCAACACTTAGATCACAGTTGATTTGCAATGCCTTTCTCAGAAACAAAAACAACAGACAAGAAGAAGTAAAAAAAAGCATAGCTATAGTTCTATTAAAGTGTTCTGCATAATAGTAGATTGTTTGTTGAATTGAATTAAATATTCAACCAAATTTACAGCAAAGAATGTGTAGTATAATGGATAGAGCCAATGGATCTGAGGCCATTTTGCCTAGTTTTCCACCCCCACATCTGCTTCTTAATTACCACCAGTGTGACTTTTGGAGAGTCTTTATAAAATCAAGGGGTGATACTGAGGATCATAGGGATGCAGAGTGCATCTCTTACTGCAGTGGTAAAGGAAACACTCTTTCCCAGTGTAGGTCTCTGCCACTTAGTCTTTGAAAGTTACCTAAAGCAGTAGTGTCAAACTCAAATAGAAATAGGGGCAGAGATGGGCATTAAATGGCACATAAGGCATGAAAGAGGCAGCTTATATTAACAGTTTTAAAATGGAATGATCTTATTGTATTTGCATTTTTAAAATGCTTCCCAATTATATTTTAATGTGGTTTGGGCATGTTGCTGGCCACATGAAGCCCACAGTCTAAGGCTGAACACCTTTAGCCTAGAGCAGCACTAACATATTCGGTGACTTACCCAGGATCACAGAGCCAGTGGGTACCAGAGGCAGAATTTGAGCACTTTCAGGCTGTGAGGATGACTATCCAACATATTAGGCAGCCTCTTTAGGCATAGAGATCATGGATTTAGAACTGAAAGGACCTTAGAGGCCATCAAATCTAACCTCATTTTACATATGAGAAAACTGAGACCCAGAGAAGTAAGTTATTGGCATAATTATAAATGAATCAACTCTGCTTGCTTTTGTCTTAGGTAAATAAAATATTCACCTCAGTCACCCAATAAGACATCTGTGATAGCGTTAACCCTGTGAGGCTCTACAATTCAACGCAAAAGAAAATTTATTTATACTAGTATCATAAAGGAAAAAATTTAATGCAGCAAGACAGGCAATTACCTAAACATAAGTTTATACAAAGGGAGGAAAAAGAAGGACATTTATTTAATTATTATTTATTTGTAGTACACACACACATAATATATCTATCATTTATTTTTTTGTTTGTTTGTTTTGGGTTTTTTTGCAGGGCAATTGGGGTTAAGTGACTTGCCCAGGGTCACACGGCTACTACGTGTCAAGTGTCTGAGGCTAGATTTGAACTCAGGTCCTTCTGACTGCAGGGCTGGTGCTCTATTCACTGAGCCACCTAGCTGCCCCTATTTATCATTAATTAAGCATCTGGTATATGCTGGACATTGAGTTAAGTACTTTATGGATATTATTTCATTTGATATGGGCAATGGCCACCTTTTGAATGGCACCCCACCAGGAGCACATTGTAAGCATGCCATGCTTAATAAAGTTCATTAGAATTTGCATTGAATATGCAAACCACCACCCATGTCCCCAGAGCATTGACACCTCTTCCTCCTCCTCATTCATAAAATATATCATTTTTTAAAAATTTAACTCGGTTGATAAGTATTAATTAAGCACCTACTATGTGACAAGCACTACTACATCCTAAGTGTTGGGGATACGAAAAGAGGCAAAGGACAGTCCTGGCCCCCAAGGAGCTCAAACTCTCCTCGGGAAGACAACATGCAAATAATCATGTACAAACAAGAGACATAGAGAGTAAGTGGGAAACAATGAATGGCAAAATTTAGCTCTATAGGCCCAAAGAAGAAAAAAAAAAGTTAAGAACTGGGATTGGAGCGGTAAAGATTCATCAGCCATTCTCATAAACCATCCTTATGAGGTCATTGGGAATATAGTCTCCTTGCCATTCCTTCTCTTACTTAGCTGCTACTAAAAGAAAACAGAGCATCATTGCAATGCTGTTAACCCAACATTCAGCAATCCGAGTCAGGATAAGAAATAAAACTGACTGGAGTAATTAGATTAGCTTCCTGAGTTTCCCACTCAGGAGGAGGAAGAAGAGGAGGAGAAGCAGGAGAAGGAGGAGGAGGAAGGAGAGGAAGAGGAGGAGGAATCCCCATAGTAAGAACTGACTTTGAAAATTTCTAAATTGGTTTTGAAGAGGGGTTTGGAAATTAAGACAATACAATGGAGTGGAAGGGTGTTTCCAGCACAGTAAATGGAGTTCATTCATTCAACAACCATTTTTTTTCTTCAAAGTAGTACACTAGGTGTTAAGGTAAGTCAAACATCATCCCTATCCTCATGAAGCTTACACTGAAGGGAAGGAGTAATCTACAAAGGTACACAATAACATATAATAACTATTACACAGTTACAAAGGGCAGCATGGAGTGCTGGATAGAGAGATGATCTGGAATTCAGGAAAATCTGGGCTAAAGTCACATCTCTGACAAATGCTGCCTCTCTGACCCTAGATATGACACAACTTCTAAGTGCCCTAGGCAACTCTTGAAGACTGTAAGTTCTAAAGAGATACCAATCTTCATTTCTATAGAAAGTTTGTCATCATCTCTATATCAATGAAATGATAGATCTTTTTTATAAATGTGCATAATAGAGTCAAGTAAGACAATTGTGAAGTACTATAAGAGGTTAGAAGAAGGAAAGGTTATTGACTACTCTAAGAATCTGGGGAAGACTTTGACAGAGAGGTCATTTGGGATGGCTCTTGAAGGCTTGGTAGGATTTCAAAAGTTCGTTAAGAAAAGCTCCTAGTTATGATTCTACTATACGTAGCGTCCTGCATATAGCAGACTGCTTATTGAGTTGAATTAAATATTCAACCATATTTACACCAAAGAATGTAGTATAATGGACAAGTAGTTCATGAGCTTGAAAGGCCCTCTGAGGTGATCTAGTCCAAATTCCTCATTTTACAAATGGGGAACCTGAGGGTCAGAGTAGCTAATGTCTCACTGAGATTACACAGATATTAAGGGGCCGAGCTGGGATTTGACCCAAAATATTCTGCATCCAATGTACCACACTTAGAACTCTTTCCACTGTCCCACCTAGTACCCTTTCCACTATCCCACACCTGGTACCCTTTCCACTGTCTCACACCTAGTAACCTTTCCATGGTCCCACACCTAGGACTCTTTCCACTGTCCCACACCTAGTACTCTTTCTAATGTACCACATTACTTCTATATTTTACTTTTTAAGCCTAATTCTGCTCTCCCTCCAGCTGTGTCACAGAATAGCTGAAAGGACAAGTCTAGGATTAGAAAGTGACTTATTTGGCTTTCATTAGAGGCACATGGATACGCACTGGCCCAGTGGATAGAGCACTATGCTTAGAATCAGGAAGACTTCAATTCAAGTCCAGCCTCAGATACTTATGAATTGTGTGAGCTTGGGCAAATCACTTAACCTCTGTTTGCCTCAGTTTCCTGAACTGTAGAATATAGAGCTTGGCACATAGTATATGATATAGAAATGTTTATTCCCTTCCCCTTCAGTGCTCTCCTTCCTGTCTCAACCTTCAGCCTTCCCTGCTTTTTTGAAGACACAGCTAAAATCCTAGCTTCCAAAAGAAGCCTTTCCTGGTCCCCCTAAATGCTAAACCCTTCCCTCTGAGATTGCCTTCCATCTAATATATATGTGTATGTGTATATACGCAGATATGTATATGCATGTATATATGCACATATGTATATGTGTGTATAAATATATATTCATATATTTAGTATGTATCTAGTTATTTGCATGTTGTCCCTCCCCATTTGAATATGAGCTTCTTGACAATAGGGATTGTTTGTGCTTTTCTATGTATCCCCAGTGCTTTGCAGAGCTGAATGCTAAGTACTTAATAAACGATGCTGTTCATCCTTCTTCTCAAAGAGGACCAATGACATCAGGAGGCTGAAGTCTTAAGACCAATTGCAGCTGAGAAGAGTCTTAAAGTTCATCTAGTCCGGTATTCTCAATTTACAGATGAGAAAGGTGAGGAGCTGAGAATTTAAATGACTTGCCTAAGATTACACAGTGTACCAATACTGGAACAAAATGAGACTCTTAAAGGTCCTAAACAGCAGAGCCACAATTCGAACTCAGATCCTATGACTCCAAGTTAAGAGAGTTAAAACTCTCTACTGGTTCTCAAAAGACTTCTTTAATTGTTGCTCTACTTGCATCTGCTTTCCTCCACATCCCACTTTCATTGAATGCATAACATTACTATGCACCTCAACTTAGTTCCAAAGGATCTGCAGTTGGCCATAGTTTTGTTTCGGCAGCATGCCTAACTAGGAAGACAGAAATGGCAATTCCATTTGAGCAAGATGCTGCCTAAGGTCCTTCTAGTTCTATGATATCATCAGTCTTAGAAAAGGGGAAATTATGAACTAAAATCAGAATGGGTTCTTTTCTCTTCTTGCAGCTTCATAGGCCACCGTGATTAATTTATGCAGCTAATACTCTGCCTGCCAGAGGAGCACCACAAAGAAGGTGTGTAAAATGAGAAAATGTTAGCACAAGCCATCCCCTGCTGTAGCTAAAGGTAGTTAGTTCCCTTCTGGAAACTAAAAAAGTAAAAATAGTATCATAGAATAAAGGTACAAAATTATGTCTGTGAAAAGACAATCATAATACCTAAAAGAAGGTACATCACAAAAACATGTTATATGAATTAATTAAAGCAGCAGTTCTCATTTTTTTGTTTCAGGATCCTTTTACATTCTTAAAGATATTGTTTATGTGCATTATATCTATTGATATTTACCATATTAGAAATAAAAACATCTTAGTATTATTATGAAAACAGTTTTCACCTTGTAGATGCCCTGAAAGGGTCTCAGGCAACCTCAGAACTCCTTAGATTACACTTTCAGAACTACAAAAATAAAGAAATAAATCTGATTCTTTCTAAGGAAATAACATTATCTAAAAATTACATGGTCTACATCTTGCTCCATCATAAATTGTGGACTTATTTTGGACTGACCATGTTAATTATGCATAGGGGCTAACTGAATTGAAACACCATGAATGTTGTGTTTCAAGAAATAGATGCTTTAAGAGACCATCTTATTGGTCAGTTGTTAATGTATACTGTTTTGGTCTGTGCATTACTCATGCCAGTCCCTTGGGAGCTAAAGTCCAATACTAGAACAAAATGAGACTCTTAAAGGTCATTCAATAGTTAATAAAAGAAGATTTGTTTTTCTGTAGCAGGGGAACGATATCTGACAATAAATGCATAGAAAACCATTATGAATTGATTCTGCTAAGCAAAACTATCCTGCCTCAACATTACCCATGGTGTCCATCAGCCAAACATCAGAGAACACCTGTAGCTCCTGTTTTGCACTGACTGTTTTATACTCACGCCACCAGGAAGAGATACCAATAGCCTGAGTATTTAGTCTCCTAAGCCAATTAAGTCTCAAAAATTGTTTTAATACTTGGAGAAAGAAACCTAACTTGCACAGGCTGGGGGGTAGGGATCATATATCTTTTGATTTATTACTAATACTCCTTAGTGGGAGCCTATTTTCCAATTTTGGAATGGATCAGTGAGTATTTTTTTAAAAAAAAACATATATTGAGCATCCACTGGATTTCCATTTCTCCTGGTCTGGGCTTAGACAGTAGTCCCAGTAACAGTTATCAGTAGGGCTTTTTTTTTAACATATTTACATAAAAACACTGGCAGCTAGGTAGTACAGTAGATAGAGTGTTGGGCCTGGAGTCAGGAAGACCTGAGTGTAAATCTGACTCCAGACACTTGCCAGCTGTATGACGCTGGGCAAGTCACCTAACCTTGTTTGCCTTAGTTTCTTCATCTGTAAAATGAACTGGAGAAAGAAATGACAAATTATTCCAGTATCTTTGCCAAGAAAATCCCAAATGGGTTCATGGAGTCAGGTACAACTAAAAAACGACTAAACAACACAGAATCAAAACACAGAATCAAAGAGTAGAGATATAAGGTAGTTTAGAGGTGACTTAATACAAGCCTCTCATTTTATGTGACACGACTGGGGCTCAGAGAGGTTAGGTGATATTATCCAAGGTCACATACATAGCATCAGAGCCTGAATTTGAACTCTTCATCCCCTAATTTCAATGCCAGTACACTTTGCACTATGTTGCCTCCTCTAAGCCTGTATTACAAATCTTAAAAGGCAGCACAAAAGTAATGTTTGCAAGTTTTGTCATGGATTAAAGCAAGAAGATATAAAGGGAGGAAAATAGTTTGGAAACAGCCAAGCCAAAGAGTCATAGTAGGAGAAACATAATAATTAAGACTGGCAGGTCTTTAAAGGGATTTTAAAGCTGTTTTGACATATTCTTTGCTGCCAAAGTAGCTTAGATTTTTCTGGTCTACACTCTTCAAATAAAGCAAAAGAATGAACAATGAACAAGTGAATTGATACAGGGAACACAGTCCATCCGGATCACTCAGTATTTTTTTCTTAACTATAACTGTTAATCAAATTAGTCTGTTAAAATGTTTTCTTGGTGAGGATTAAAGATGTGGGGGTGGGGCGGAGAGCACTGGTCTGTGATTTTATCAGTGTATGGAGCTCCTGGGGGGGGGGACTTCTAACAACGTAGGTGAGCCCTTTCTCTGCAAATTATAACCTTGTTGCTAGGCTGATTGCAGCTAGTATATGGCAGAGATACGACTGAAATGCGATGTCTTGGCCATTACAAAACACTACCTCTCATGAAAACTAAACTGCATTTTTGAAAATTAGAAACAATAATGGCTTCACTGATAGTGTAGTTCTTGGCACATACATGCTAGGCACTGAGTAAATGCTTACTAAATGGCTTTCCTAGTAGTTAAGAAACTGCATCATTCATTAGGTGAGTGATCATGGGCAGGTGACCTTATCAGCCTCTCATCACAAGGTAGCTGCCAGTCATTAGCAGTGTTCAGTCAGATATTAGATGATCACTTATGAACGTATTGCAAAAGATATCCATGTATCAGGTAGGGAGCTAGAGTAAATGACAACTAGCAAAGAAGCCCATTCAACTCGGAGAATCTATGATGCTATTATACTAACATTGTTAGGGAAGTTATGGTCTTTCCCTAGAGTTCTTTTCACTGGATATCCCTTCATGCCTAGAATAATCTTCTTTCTCATTTCCACCTTCTAGATTCCTTCCAGGCCTAGCTAAAACTCCATCTTCTACAAGAAGCCTTCTCTAATCCCCCTTCATACTATTTTCTTTCCTCTGTTGATTATCTCCAGTTTATTCTGTATAGTTTATATGTAGATATTTCTTTGCTCGTTGTTTCTGTATTAGACTGTGAATTTCTTGGGAGGAATCTCTTTTATCTTTCTTTATCCCCAACACTTAGTACAGTGCCTCGAAAATAGTAGATCCTTAATAAATTATTAGTAATTGACTTTTACAAATAAAACAAATTCTGAGTTTGAAGAAGAGGGATCATTAAGATGTGGCTCTCTCTATGATGTTAGAACTACAGAAGGAACTTAAGAGATCATCTAATCCAAACCTTAGATGAATCCAGAATCCTCTGGACAAATCATTCAGTCTCTGTTTAGACATCTCCAGTGATAAGAACCTCACTACCTCCTGAGACAACTATAATCACTAAATTTTCTCTATTATCCAGCCAAATCATCATCATCACCACCACCATCATCATCATCTTTTGTATATTACTCCTACTCACTGGACCCAGTTCTGTGTACCACCAGTGACAGAGTAAAATAAATCTCTAATACCTCTTCCATATGACCAGATTTTGAAAGTTAGCTCTCAGGTCCCCCTGACATTTTCCCTTTTCCAGTATAAATGTTCCAAATCCTTTCAATCATTCGTTTTTCTTATAACATGATTTTAAGTTCCTTCATTATTTTGTCTGTGGTCCTCTGTCACTGTCTTTCTACAATATCTTGCCCAGAGTAAGACAAAATACTCAGATATCCTCTAACCAGGGGAAAACACTGCAGAGTCTATGACTTCCCCCTCTCCAGACACTATACCTTAACGTGCTATCCTTCCTTTAATGGACTCTCAAATGGAGAGTGATAACCAGGAAGGTAAATGACTTGGATTCAGTGTTATAGAAGGATCAGCTGCAGGAACTGTGGAAGAAGACACTCAGAAGGGACATGATAGCAGTCATCAGGGATTTGAAGGGATGACATGTGGAAGAGTAAGAAGCACACTTGTTCTGATCTGTTCTAGTGGGAAGAATAAGGAACAGCAGGTAGAAGTTACATAGAGATCTGACGTCAGGGAAATCTTCGTAACAATCAGAGCTATCCAAAACTGGCAGAGGCTGCCCATGTAGGTAGTGGTTTGTCCTTCACTGGTAGTCTTTGAATGAAGGTTGGATGACTGCTTCTCAACTACACTGTAGAGGCAACTCCGATCAGGTCTGAATTGGACTAGATGATCACTGAAGTTCTTTCCAACCCCAAAATTCACAGCAATTTTCTGATTCTATGTTGTTTTGATGCAGCCCTATTTAATTTTTTTTCTATATCTCTTGAGCAGTTCCTTATTAAACATCTGATCCTCTTCTCTCTCAATTTTTAGAGTATTCATTTGGTACTTAGTCTACGATATGTCAGGCTAGTCCTGTCATATCTTTCCCACTACCAACTCCCTTTCATTACCTCTCACTTACCCAATTACCAAAGTCTTCTGACTTATCTACTCATTTTTAGCTCTCCCAACTTCAATTCATCTTAAGCACTGCTGCCAGAGTAACCTTGCCAAAGTAGAGATCTGGTCCTAATAATAACTCACATTTACACAGCACTTTGCAAAATTATTTTCTCACAATAACAACATAAGGAAAGAAGTATGCATATTATAATCTCCATTTTACAGCTGAGGTCCTAAAGCTCAGAGAGTCCATATGACTTGCCTAGAGCCATTTTGGCTAGTGTCAGAGCTGACACTCAAATCCAGATCTTTATACAGTACAGTGCTCTTTCCTTCAGATCACACTGTATCTCCTGTCACTTATTTGCTCAGAAACCATAATGATATTTCATTACCTGCCATAAAAGATCCAAAATCCTTAGCCTGGCATTCAAGATTTCCAATGGTTTGGCCCCAACCCTCATTACAGCCTTATCCTATTATTATTTCTCTCATTCCTCATGGACTTCCAATTGATTCCGGAAAACTGTACTTTCTTACCTCTGGAGTTTTTGCTCACTCTATTCTGTCTAAAGTAAAGCACTTGTCCCCTACTCTGCCTACCCTTCAAGCTCCAGAGCACATACCATCTCCTCCAATAAGTCTTCCCCTTTCTCATAGGTTTAGGAGATCTCTTCCTCCATTGCATTCCAATGATCATGGTCTATGTCGTATTATTGAAATCTGCAGGCATGTTTCATCTTCTCTAACTAGTCTCCATGATTGCAAGGACAGTCTCCTTCATCTCTGTAGCCCTCATCAGGCATAGAACAGCCTCTTGCTTATGGTAGGCCCTCAAAAATATTTTCTTATTGGTCTGTTTGCTTAAGGACAAGAGCGGGTCTTCTAATTCTTTATATCTCATATGCTATCTGCTATGGCTTCCTAGCATAAGGCAAAATGCTCCTTAGATACTTAGTGTTCATTACGATATTTTCCAAGATTCTTATACTAATTCAAGTCCTTCAACTTAAGCTTCTATATCTCCTTTTATAATTCAGTTAAGCCTTTCCAAACCTTCACATAAATTGGTCCAGCTTCAGTTAATCTACTCATAGGATCACCGACTTAGTTCTGGAAGGAAACTTAGAGGTCGTCTAATCCAGCTTCTCTGTTTTAGAGAGTAGGAAATTAAGGCCCAAAGATGGAAAATAATTTGTCAATGGTCACACACAGGGAGTGATTAGAAGAGCCAGGACTAGAATGTGGACTACAGGATCATAGATTTAGGGTTAGATAAAAACTAGGAAGCTAAGTCTCTACATTTTACAGATGAATAGACTGAGGCATAGAGAGACTGAGTGACTTGCCCAAAGTTACACAGCTAATAAGTCTCTAATGAAGAATTAAATTTTTTGCATCCAAATCCATTTCCCTTTTCATTATACCATACTGCTTCCCAAGACCAAGCTTTCTCTTGGACTTCATCCTATTTTTAACTCTCCTTTTCTCTTTCCTACAATTAGCTATCTTCACTCCTAACATGTTTTACGGCTCACTAGAACATCTCTCCCCTCGCCCCATGATGACTATATTTGTATTTCTTTTGTTTCTGCTGCACTTATGACTACCCAAGCACAATACTTTTTTTGTATACAATACAGAATGTTCCAAAAGTCTCTGCGATTTTGGACTTGTTATTATCACTAGCAACAAATATCTAAGGAGCACCTACGATGTTCCAGGGAACTGTGGAAAGTACGATATGAAATACAAAGAATTAGAAGATGTGCCCTTGTCCTCAATGCAGATAAAGAGACCAATGAGCAAATGGAACACTAATTGCTTAAAACTATGCTAACATTCAAAAGGTTATTTCAATAGTCCAGGCATGAGGTGCTGAGGGCTTAGAATAGGGTTGTTCTATCCACTGAGGGCTTCTCCCTAAACCAGTCCAACCACTATTTAGCTGTCAAATTTGTCTTCCTAAAGAATAAGTATTGCCACATCATCCCTTATTCAAAGAACTCCAAGGGTTCCCTATTACTTCCAGAATCAAATATGAAATCTTCTGTTTGGCTTTTAAAGACTTTCATAACCTGGTCCCTTTCTACGTTTCCAATCTTATATCTCATTCTCATCCACTTACTCTGCTGTCAAGTGACTCCTGCCTCCTTGCTGTTCCCCAGACAACACATTCCATCTCCTGAATCCAGGAATTTTTGTTTGTTCTTCTCCATGCCTGGAACCTACTCGCTCCTCATATCTAACTCCTGACTCCCCTGGCTTCCTTCAAGTCCCAGATAAAATTCCATCTTTTGCAAAAAGCCTTTCTTAGTCTTCCTTAGTCTTAATGTCTTCCCTCTGAGACTACTTCCAATTTATTTTATATATATAGATCTATATGATATATCCTTTATGTAGGAGATATACCTGACATGTATCCTATAGGATATACACATGTTATATATCCTAAAGAAGGATAGCTTATAAATCTCTCTCTCTATCTAAATCTATCTTCTTTGCACGTAGTTGTTTACATGCAATGTCCTTCATTAGACTGTGAGCTCCTTGAGATCAGAGCAGGTATCATTATGTTTTGCCTTTTCCTGTTTGTCTACATAGCAGACTCTTAGTAAATGCTTATTGACTTGACATGAAGCCAGAGTGTGTAGGAGGAGGGGACAGTCAACAACGTTAAATGCATCAGATGGGCTGAGAAGGATGAAGCCTGAGAAAATACCATTTGATTTGGCAATTAAGAGATCACTGGTAACTCAGTGACCTTTGCTTATGCCTCGACTGTCTACCTCATCTCTCTCTGCCTAACTAAATAGTTTAAGGCTCATTCAAAACCTTCCTGTCCTGTAAAGATTTTTTCTGACCACCTTAGCTTCCTAAAGCATTGCCCTTTTAATAATAAGAAATCATAAGTATAGTACGCTTTATAAGTTCTGTCCCAGCAAAAAACACTATGAGATAGGTAGTTCAACTATTTTACTGATAAGAAAACTTACTTAAGATCAGAGATGAGAAGGAGCTTTCTTTTGATCCCATGGCTGAATCTCTTATGCAATCTTAAAAGAAAGTTAGCTAATGCTAACTTTTGAGTAGCTAGGTGGTGCAGTAGATAGAGTATTGGGCCTGGAGTCAGGAAGACCTGTAGATAGAGTATTGGGCCTGGAGTCAGGAAGACCTGAGTTCAAATCCAATCTCAGACACTTACTGACAGTGTGACTCTGGGCAAGTCACTTAACCTCTGTTTGCCTCAGTTTCCTACCTCCCAGGGTTGTTGGGAAGGTCAAATGAGATCACATTTGTAAAGCACTTAGCACAGTGCCTGGCACATAGTAAGCCAATATAAATGCTAGCTATTATTCTCATAAGATTATTACACTATGATAAACCTTCCAGAGTAGAGATATCTTTTTCTGGTTTTATGTCTTTAACAGTCCATCCAACTATTCCATATCTGGGATCCTTCCCTCCTCAGCTCTGCCTTTTAGAATCCCTGGGCTCCTTCCAGACTCAATTCAAGCTCTGCCGTCTACAAGAGGTCTTTCTCACTCTTCCCAGTTGGTAGAGCTTTCCCCACTACCTTCCATCTACTCTGCTTGTATCTCAGATCCCTTATTAGGTACATGTTGTGTCCTCCCTGAGAAGAGGGTCTGTTTTGCATTTTTCTTTGTAACCCCAGTGCTTAACATGGTGCCTGGCACACAATAATGGTTTAATAAATGCTTTTGGATTGATTGATTGAAGAGGCAAGTATATTAACTTGGAACAACAGAGTAAGTTGGAACTTGGTAACATAAACAGAATAAGACATATAATGAAGGTTTGCCATATTATCACGAAGTCCTGCTCATGGTTTTCATTAATGATTTCAGAAATTCTGTTATTTTGTACTGTGGCTTGGGGGAAAATATACTTTCTTGGTAAATACTAGATATGTTAATAATTTCAAGGCACTTCAACACTTTTGTCTGGATTCTTTTAGACACTGAACTTTGAGTTTCTGCTGACAAGAACATTATATATTTCAACATAATGTGTAAACGTCCAGCAAAATCATCCTCCAGTCTGATTACGTCCTTGCGTTTTTGTGGCCTGCCTCCCATGCCTGCAATGTGGGATGCCCCACATGACTGCTCACTGAAATTCCTTCCTTTAAGGTTCCCACTTGTGCCCACTCATTCCCTGAGACTAACTTACCACTCACTCCAGTTCAGTTATTTCTCCTTTTTTCATCTCTCCTGTTAAATTTCTCCTAAGTGCAAATAAGCAACTTTAATACAGTTATTTTTATACATCCTTCATCCTCTCTACTAGGTTATACATCGTCAAGGGCAGGGGACTATTTTGTTTTTCCTATCTGTATCCCAACACCTGCTATATACTTTCTTGCACATTTTTTTTTGCCTAGATCTATGATTTCATCAATGAAGGGGGACTCCGAGTTAAAGAAATGCCCTGTATCTATTGACATTGGCAATTACTCTACAGCTTAAGGTCTTAGAGAATTATTTAGGATACTTACAGGTTAAGTGATCTGTCCAGGATCACACAGCTGGTAAGTATCAGAAATGAGAATTGAAATGTTTGTTGAATCAAAAGCTATTCAAAAGAATCTAACATCATAGTTAAAATGAAAGCAAGGATTAGGGCTCACACCTAGCAGAGGCACAGGAAACCATAATGAAACTATGTTTTTAGGAAAACTAGCACCCTTGCTATTAATGAGGGTTGCATGTACCAATGTCAGAATGTTAAGTCCAAGAATCTAATATCTCTAATTAAATAGCTACAAACACACACATGTGTTCTAGTCCTGTCAATCAACTCAGCCCAAATTGGGAGGAAAAATCCTCAATGGCCATTTAAAACTAACTCAAATGCCAAAACACTTTGAAAGAGTACATTAGTGATGCAAATGTAATAATTACAATACACGGCAAAAAACGAAGAAACTCATTAGACAATACTATGAGACCTGGCTTTATATTTTGACCTCAGGAAATTAAAAGGTAAAGAAGTAATTATTTCTTCCTTATGCTGGGAGTTTATTTGTGTATCTGAAGTCAGATCCAACAATAGCAATATTTTTCAGAGGTCCAAAATATTTGCTAGGCATTCTTTTTGTGGGACGTGACATAAACAGATAGCAAGAATTTTATTATAAAATTTGGAAAATGTTAAACTTCATTTACTACAGTTTTCTGTCCCTCTCCCTCCTCTCTGATCAGTTCTTTGGGGTGGGGGATAGAAATGATATTTCATGATGTCAACCCTTTCTGTAAATCTCATCACATTGGTCCAATGTAATCCATTTCAGAGCCTTTGCTCCCTTTTGAAATAAGTAATTTCAAGAGGCAACTGTGATTGTGTCATTTATTTACTAATCACTGGTAATATGAACCCTATTTATGCTGGTGCAAATTTGCAATTAGAGGAAGAGATTTTTTAAAATGAAAGGGTGAGAGGAAATGAATAAACAAAGAGACTATGGCTCATTACAAGTGAGTTCTGGGTATTCTGATGACTTTCATTAATTTTTGTATCCTCCTTTATCATTTGATTTAAAAAGTAGATTAAACAGCCTGAATAGTTTTGTAACTAGTACTGGTAGCCCTGAGCTAAAGGAAGTAAGTAGGATATGGGCTTACTTGTAGGAGCAGAAAAATAATCAGAGATGGAAAGAATCTCAGACTAACCTATACCGGAGCAGGAATCCCCATCCAATATCTTCCAAAAGTAGTCATCCATGCACAAACTCGAAGGTCTCAATAATGGAGAAGTGACAACTTTATGTGGAGTTAAGACTGGCCAACCGTGAAGCAGACAACAGGGTAAGCACAGATAGCAGGAATCAGAGGATTCCAGGAGTCGGCAATAGACTATATAGATTGGCAGCAGGTTAAGAACAGATAAAAGGAGTTGGATACGAAAACTGAGCATTGAGAATTGCAGGTAGTGAGTATAGAGTCAAACCTAGGCAACTGTCTGAACAATGAGGAAGGGATATTGGAGGAAGACGTTTTGATTCCTTAACCATCTCACTTGTGTAGAGAATGGGCAAAAGGCTAAGGCAGTCCATTCTGACATAGGGACTCCTCACATCTCAAGTCTCATATCAGTCTAGGAACTTGGTACTACTGACCTTGGGCTAGTCATTTAATGGTCTTTGGGCCTCAGTTTCCTCATCAGTAAAATAAGACAGTTGGGCTACATGGAGAGCCAGGTGGCCTAAGAGATAGAATGCTAAGGCTGGAGTCTGGAAGACAAATTCAAAATCAGCCTGACATTTACTAGCAGTGTGACCTTGGGCAAGTCACTTAAGTTCTATTGGCTTCAGTTTTCTCAAGTGTAAAATAGGAATAATAGCAGCACCAACTTTCAAGGCTTGTTGTGAGGATCAGCTGAGATAATATTTGTAAAAGGCTTAGCATAGCACTTGGCACATAGTAGGTATTTAATAACTTATTATTCTTTTCCCTCCATTTCTCTTCTTCAGCTATTATTCTATATACTTCCTGTCTTATCCAACTTCTCTCAGAGTGTGGGCAAGTCTTTTCCTCCAGTGAGAAAAAAGCAGGTACACCTGGTTGGGGTCAGAAGAGAAAGAGAAGACAGGAAACTCTGATGTGTAAATTATTGGACAACAGCCAACTATGTAAATATCATATCAAAGGAGGTACACTGCACTCCCCCTTCCCAAACAGGGTTGGGATATCCATCAAGACAGGGGAAAACATTCCCCTGAAGCCAGACCACATTAAAGAGTTTCTAGTGGAAAACACTACTTCTTCCTACCCTTCTCAATAGGTGCAAAAAGGGCTTTCAGGTTAATGTATAATTGACCTGTGGGACAGTTGGAACTCTAAGGGCTTTTATCCAAGCCTCAAGGACGAGATAATATGGTTGACCTTTCCGTTCATGGCTTTTGCCAGATCTTCACATTACATTCTTAGCTCGTGCCTAAAAGGGATCTAAATACTAGCTAATAGAGAAAAAAAGGCTACCCTTATTTTCCATGCACATCTCTCACTAAGGAAATTCGGGCTTCAGGTCAAAGGAGAACATTAGGTGCTTGACTCCTGAAAATGTTTTCTTGGTGACTAATTCAATTCAGTTTAAAAGTGGATAGCAACCCTCCTGATATCGGCATGGAAACAATCCTACAAGATTCACAGCAAAAAAACACCTTTCTTCACAGGTTCATAGATTTTGAGCCCAAAGCGTCCTTAAAATCACCTAGTCCAATTCTTTCATTTTAAATATGAGAAAACTGAGGCCCAGAGTGAACTGACTTAGGACATACAGATGGGTAGGGAACTCATTCCACACTGCTATATTTCACTTCTGCACATGGACTTGTCATTCAGGGCTGAAAATGCTTCTCATTGAAAATGATAAATTACTTTTTTCATTTCTCTTAGTATTTAGATGACCATTAAAAGCATTCAAGGCAAGAACTACATAAGAAACTTTTCAGGCATATGTTCTACTCCATTATAAACACAAATTAATTTTGCCCCACATGATTAAAAATATTATAATCTTCCTGATACAGAAGAGAGAAAAGAGGGGAGAGGGAGATCTTGGGCATAGAAGTTTATCTTAGAAATGTGATCTTTGTATATTTGTTTGACGAAATCCAATCACATCAAATTCTGAATTTGTTCTTTCGAAGGATGCTGCTAGAGAAATCCATTTCCCTTGCCCTGTGACCATGATCTTATTATAATACAGACATGATACTTTATTACATTTCATGTATCAGCAGTATGAGTTGTCAACTGTTACATTCATTTTAGAAGAGTCTGTTTTAGCTTTCATACGTGTAACTTAAAGCCAATGATAAATTGACTACATCATGGTTTATATGAAATATAGTACACACAGCACAACTGCAAATCAGGCTTTTCAATAGGCATATCTCATTTTTCCCAGCAATTCAAAAGTATCATTCTAGAAGCGGATAGAAATTGTTACCAGAAAAATTCCATGAGGAGTAACATGCCATCAAAACAGATGCAGCCTGAAGTAAGTTCTCTTTTCAGAAAAGTGAGCAGACACATAAGGCAAAATCAGAACAGAAACACACAACCTCATAAAGGAGGAGGAAAGCAGAAAACAAGCCCCCACAATCATTCAGGTTTTTTTTTTAAATAGTGGCACCACTAATTTCTTGATATAAGAATAATGTATTTGCTTAATGGACATAGGTAAAGAGAAGCAAGATTTTAAATGATGAAGTCATCCATTCATTTATTTGGCCTCTCAAGAGTGGCGTAATCACCCCAGTCATACAACTCCAGAAAGCCTGTGCTTGCTTTACCCCATTATCATCTAATTCAATTAACACTTTTAAAGACTATCTTGAAGTGAATAAGTATTTAACAATAAAATCAGCATAACAAGAAGCACACACAAAAAGTTTCCCATCTTTTATCTTTATTGATTTGCAGCAGTGTAAAGAAAATGGACCAGCTAAAAGCACAGATCTTCCAAAGCATTTGCATTAATAGTGTAACTATAATACAATGAAGCATTTTTCTGTTGGTGCTTCAGGATTGTGAGCACTTCGTCCTATTACTAAATGCTAAATATCACAAAAATCCAGACTGCATGAAAATATTAATTATTTCTCAGTTTTAGGGAAGAAAGACATACTCTGTTTATCTTGGAT
>CM053626.1:227517645-227545695 GCA_028646595.1 Phalanger gymnotis
CTGTTTTATAATTTCTTGATTTCTCATAAAGTCACTAGCTTCCACTTGCTCCAATCTAATTTTTGAGGTAGTATTTTCTTCAGTGGTCTTTTGGGCCTCCTTCTCCATTTGGCTAATTCTGCCTTTCAAGGCATTCTTCTCCTCATTGGCTTTTTGGAGCTCTTTTGCCATTTGAGTTAGTCTATGTTTTAAGGTATTATTTTCTTCAGTATTTTGGGGGTCTCTTTTAGCAAGTCATTGCCTTGTTTTTCATGATTTCCTTGCATCACTCTCTTTTCTCTTCCCAATTTTCCCTCTACTTCTCTTACTTGCTTTTCCAGCTTCTTTCTGAGCTCTTCCATGGCCTGAGACCAATTCATATTTTTCTTGGAGTCTTTTGATGTAGGCTCTTTGATTTTGTTGACTTATTCTGGCCGTATGTTTTGATCTTCTTTGTCACCAAAAAAAGATTCTAAAGTCTGAGTCTGAATCTGGGTGTGTTTTTGCTGCCTGTTCATGTTCCCATCCAACTACTTGACCCTTGAGCTTTTTGTCAGGGTATAACTGCTTGTAGAATAGAGAGTGCTTTGTCCCAAGCTTTAGGGACTTCTCTGCTATTTTAAGAGCTACTTCTACACAGCAAGCTCTGCCACAGCAGTGTTCCTCCTCCCCCAAGAACTGCCAACCTGGACCATGGCCCAGATCCAAGCAGGCTCTGCACTCCCACTCTGATCCACCACTTAATTCCTCCCACTGGGTTGGCCTAGGACCAGAAGCAACTTCAGGTAGGGCTCTGGAAGCAGCCTCAGAGCTGCACCATCTCCACCGCCCCCCTAGGATTGGGGCTGACCGCTCACTCCTCTAACTCTGATCTAGCAGTTTTTACACTAACTTTCTCTGTTGTCTTTTGGCATTTGTGGGTTGAGAAGTCTGGTAACTGCCATAGCTCACTGATTCAGGGTGTTACAGCCTGTTCTGCCTGGCTCCCAGTCTGGTTGGTCCTGGCGCGGCCCTCTCGAGGCTGTGCTCTTCTCTGCTCCCAGCTCCATTTGATAGACCCTTCCCAGTGCCCATCCAGCCTGTCTTGGGCTGGAGCCCTGCTTCCCTCTGCTATTTTGTGGGTTCTGCAGCTCTAGAATTTATTCAGAGCCATTTTTTACAGGTCTTTAGAGGGACCTGTGGGAGAGCTCAAACAAGTCCCCACTTTCCAGCCACCATCTTGGCTCCAACTCCCAATGAAAGAAATAATTAAAGAAAATTGTCCTTAAATCATTAGAACAAAAGTGGAAAATAGAAATAGAAAAAAAATCCACTGATCGCTACCTGAAAGATCCTATGAGGAAAACCCACAGGAATATTATAGTCAAATTCCAAACTCCCTAGCTCAAGGATAAAGTAATACAAGCAACAAGAAAAAACAATTTACATATGGTGCTGACACAATTAGAATCACACAAGACCTAGCAGCATTGATACTAAAAGACTACTGGTCTTGGAACACTTTATATATAAGAGCAAAAGAACTGGGGTTCCAGCTGAAAATATCATACTCTGCAAAGCTAAGCATAATCATGAATGAAAAAAATGGACATTTAATGAATTGTTGGACTTTCAGGACTTTGTCAAAAAAAATCTGAACTTAATAGCAGATTTGACATACAAGAGCCAAGAAAAATATAAAGTACATAACAAAAGCTAATCAAAAGGGACTCAATAAGGACAGAATGTTTACCTTTTTTATGAGAAAATGTAAAATGTATGTCTAAAATTGTTATCAGTAATTGGGTAGGTAGTGAGAAAGATTGGGGCAGCCTTGAGTATGATATGATTTTAAAAAGTGAAACCATTTAGGAAGAGCTAAAAAGAGTATTTATACAAATAAGTGTAAGAGGAAGAACCCACACAGAGGAATTAGGTGGGGGAAGAGGGCTGGTAGTTCCAGAAACCCACTTTCATTAGGAATGTGTTCAAGAGTAAACAATACATATATATATATCTAGAAGAATATAAAAGTCTTCTAAATTTAGAAAGAAATAAAACTCTATGAGATAGGGAGGGGGAGAGAATAAGGGAGGGATCTTTGGAGTTGGGGCAGGTTAAGTAAGAGAAGGGCAAAGTAGCAGGTAGAAGTAAAGTAGAGGAGTCAGGAGGAATAGGAAATAGGAGGTATGGACAAACATAAAAATAAAGATTAGTAGAAAAATCTCTTAGGGAAAGTATATGTTTATATAAATATGTATTGTATGTTTATATATGTATATGTATATATTTCTATATAAATATATCCATTCTTAATTGAGTCCTGCCATGGGAGGGAGGAAGGATGAAAAAGAACAAAGTAAAAAGTGTACAGCAGAGAACAAAGGAAGCAAAGAAAAATGGACAGCTCTCAACACAACACATAGTACTTATTATATAGGCTTTCTTGAAATGGTAATTAATTGCTATGTATCTTGAATCCTCTCTTATGTTCTACTGTGCACATGACATTTTCTTTTCTTATTTTATGTTTATTTTTAATATTCAACTTTGTGATATGTTTCTTTTTCTTTTGCATTATGTATTTAATTTTCAGTATTTAAGCCTAAAATTTTAAAGTTGTTTGTACTGACATTACTCTAACATTGAGACCTCTAACTCATTTTGGTTCCATAATCCCACTGATATTCTTGGCTTACAAAATTTAGAGAAAAGATAGGTAATGGTTGGTAGATTCTACTGCTTTCCTTTTGGTGGTAGTTATATCTGGCGAGATTCTTCCTAGATTCTTGGCTTGTTGAATTACTTAGTTATCATGAGATCAATAATGGAGAAAGAATTTTTTTAAAAATAAGCTCATTTATATATAGTGCTGTGTAGTACAAGTGGAAATTACCTTAAGATGAAAACAGTGGGAGGGGAAAGTCACAGAGGATAACCTCCCTTCAGGTATAATTTTATAAGAAAAGGGTAGTTACATGTCTAGGTTGATATTACCTAAGGTTATTTTATTGACTTGAGTACAAGTGGTGGCATTCAATGGATAAGCTTAGCATAATGGGTAGGACACTGGACTTGGAGTGAGGAAGACTTAGATTCAGATTCTACTTTTAACCCTTTCTAACCATAAAATATTGGGCAAGTCACTTAACCTCTCTATTCCTCAGTTACTTCATCTATAAAATGAGGGAATTAAAATGGATGGCCTCTATGGCCACTTCTAGCTCAAAATCTGTGATCCTATGTAGAAAAAAGACAAAAATAAGAAGGTACTCTTTAAAGAAAGGCAGCACACTCAATAATTTAGTCAATCAAATGCCTTTATTTACTTCAATCAATATATACAGTCTTAGTTACTTCACTCAATTTATTTAATCATTTAATTACTATAGAAAGGAAAGAGCTCCATTCTGATTCTCTGATTTCCATACCATACAATGAAAAAGACCTAAATTGCTTGAGATATTTGTTAGGGAATTCTCAATCTATATTTCATTCAAACTACCCAAAATAATTTTGCCACTCCCAGGATTGCAAAAACAAAAAGGAATTTGGGTTAGAAGTCTGAGGGTGAAGGACATAGAGATGAATCCAAGTAGATCCGTTCCTCTGTTGTGGGCAGCAACAGCTGGGAACCAGATCCTTCATGGTCTTGGCTCTGGTGAAGCTGTAGTTAATTCTCTCTGGACTCCAGAAATCTAGAGCCTCAGAGTATGGTTTCTTCTCACATTTCATTTCACTAATAATGTGGGCTTTCCTGGTTCTTATTCTGCAGTTAAATTTGGTCACCATTGCAGCACTTTAACAGTTTATCATGATCAGAAATAGCACCTGGTCTAAGTGTGGCTTGCTTTGTTGTGCTCCTTTTCCCTATTAAAGAGCTTTTTGTTTTTTCCAATTACATGTAAATACAATTTTAACATTAATTTTTAATAAAAATTTGAGTTGCAAATTTTCTCCCTTGCTCTCTCTCTTCTCTCTTCACTAAGATGGTGAGCAATTTGATATAGGTTATATATGTGCAATCATGTAAAATGTATTTCCATATTAGTCATGTTGTGATAGAAGAAACAGAACAAAAGGGAAAAAAACTATGAAAACAATAAAGTGAAAATAGTATGTTTGGGTCTGCATTCAGTTATTTCTCTGGATGTTGTTTCCATTGTGTCTTCTGGAATTGCCTTGGACCATTGTATTTCTGAGAAGAGCTAGGTCAATCATAGCTGATTATCACACAGTGTTGCTGATACTATGTACAATGTTCTCCTGGTTCTGCTCACTTCATGTAAATCCTTCCAAGTTTTTCTGAAGTCTGCTTGCTCATCATTTCTCATACCACAATAGTATTCCATTACATTCATATACCACAACTTGTTCAGCCATTCCCCAACTGATAGGCATCCCCTCAATTTCCAATTCTCTGCCACCACAAAAAGAGGTGCTATAAATATTTTTGTAGATGTAGGTCTTTTTCCCTTTTTAATGATCTCTTTGAGATATAAATCTAGTAATGGTATTGCTGGATCAAAGGTATATACATTTTGATTATCCTTTGGGCATAGTTCCAAATTGTTCTCCAGAGTGGTTGAATCAGTTCACAACTAGTGTAGCTTACTTTTAAGGGGAATTCAACCAATTAGCTTTTAGCTAGTGTGAGTGGCCAAGATTGTGTCTATATTCAATTATGCTGAAGTCAGACTCAAAGTGATTATGGAGTGTTTAGTAAATAGTTTACTATAAAACTGACCTGACCACTACAAATAGTATTTTGTCAGGAAAACCAGACATGTTCATTACAAGTAGCCAGTTATCAGAACTACACAACTGAGTTGTTCACATAATTAGGTACTTAGACTAAACATGTTCATTACAAATTCAAATAGTGAGTACTTCAGTGACATTAGGCTTCACTCCTTTGGGAGTTAAAGAGGAGAAATTGGGACTGGGAGAAAGTAATTAGGTCAATGAATTGCTGGGGGTGGGGAGATCTTCCAAGCGGAGGCTAAATTATCATTTGCCAAGAATTTTGTCAAGAAGATTTGTCTTTAGGTATGGGTTAAACTAGATGGTTTTTCAAGTCCCCTTTCCAACTCTGTAATAGTGTGTAATGGGGTATGGGGTAAAAATGAGCTGGAGGAAGGGAGGGAAGGTGAGGCAGGGCAAAGCATCACAGAAAAGGGCAGGGAATTCAGTCCACTCAAAATGGAGCCTAGACAATTCTCCAGAGTCAGCAGGCTCCCTCCTCCCTCCCTCCCTTCCTCTTGCTTTCTTACATTCATATAAAAATGTTTTTGCATTCCAAAATTTCTCTCTCCCCGCACCCATTGAGAAGGTAAACAATATATCAATTATACATGCAAAGTCATGCAAAATGTATTTGCGTATTAGCCATGTTGCCAAAATAAAAGCAAGCAAGAAAAATGAAGTATAAAAGGTATGCGTTACTCCTGGACACTCAGAACTGCTTTCAGGCCACAGCTAGGAGCTCCTTCTCTGTTGTTAACATCACCTCTGTGCATCTGAAATACAATAGAAAGTCCAGGCCCAGGCACCACAATACACACATACATATGTACATACATACACATGTCTACATGTATGTGTATACATACATACATACATACATACATACATACATACATACATACATACATACATATATCACTTAGAGCCTGAGCCACAGAAGCCCTTGACCCCACAAACACTTCACTGTGTTCCACCATATGACAATTATCCATGACACCCACTGAGTCAGGTAAGACACTGCAGGGACACATAAAACTCTGTTTACATAGTACTCTGACCCAAACGCCCCAGCCAAAAACACTCTGGGCCTTCAGAAGCCTATTCCAGTGAACTCCTAGCTCTTGAGCTGGTGTTTGAGGTGTCCTGGATCAAATCCTAGTCTGCCATGCTAATTGTGGTTCTGGTACGTGATTATAAAACACTTTGTATACTTTATCCTATGTAATCCTCAAAATGTTTCTGTGAGATATGTAGTGTAGGTTTTATTTATCTCCATTAAAAAGGCTTGTAAATTGAGGCTCTTGCAAATAAGGTGAGCTGCCCAAGGTCCCACAGCCAGTAAGCCAGAGCCATATAACCAAAGTTCTTGACTTTAATAAGGCCAGAGCTCTTTTTACTGTATCAGGCTGAACACAAATCATCACGAAACCAATTATGTCCCAGGTTTATTTTTCTGATAACTTTTTTTCTCCTAAAAATGAATTCTTTCCAAATAAAATTATAATATAGAATATGAAAATTCGGTACTGGGAGTAAAATGGAGAATTGGTCATGTATAGAGAACTTCTAAAGACAATGGGAAACAAGTGTAGATTCTTCTTCCTGGCTTTCTGGCTACTAAATCATTTGGCCCTACCATATCTATAGTTATCTTCTATTCCTCCCCAATAGTCAGTCAACTAGAATTTATTAAACACCTATTATGTGGAAGGAACTGTTCAATGAGGCCAATTTCTTATTTTCTCCACCCTCAGTCAATGAGTATTTATTAAATGGAGAGTCTTGTATAAGAAACAGGAAAGAGGTTATTATTGCTGAATCACATTGCTTGTAAAGGGAAGTAGAATGTAACATGTTTGGAAAGGTAGGAAGGGAACAGGATTGTGAAAAGCTTTAACTGCTAAACAAAGGATGTTACATTTAATCCTGTAGGTAATAGGCAACCACTGGAGTCCGGAATGTCCTAGTCAGTCCTAAACTTTAGGAAAATCACTGGCAGCTGAGTGGAGGATATACTGAAGCAAGGAGAGACTTAAGGCAGGGAGGACAACTAGAAGACTATTGCAGTTGTCCAGGCAAGAAAGTTCAAAACCTAGATGTCATCCTTGACTCTCTTATTTTTTATGTCCTGTGGCTTCTATCTTCATCATTGTTGTTTTGTGTGAGGTCATTTTAGTTACGTCCTACTCTTCATGACCCCTTTTTGGGTATTCTTGGCAGACATTCTAGAGTGGTTTGCATTTCCTTCTCCAGTTCATTTTACAGATGAGGAAACTGAGGCAAACTGGATTAAGTGACTTGCCTAGGGTCACATAGCTAGTAAGTGTTCGAGGCCAGATAAGAACTCAGAAATATGAGTCTTCCTGACTCCAGACCAAACCTATTTACTGTGCCACCTAGCTTTCCCCCTATCTTTATAGCATATATATCTAGAAGAGTATAAAATTCTTCTAAATTCAGAAAGAAATAAAATGCTAAGGGGTGGGAAGGGGGGAAGAGAACAAGAGAGGGATCTTTAGAAGGGAGGGTGAGGGAATAGGTTAAAGGGAGGTATAGAAGGGTGTTTAGATTAATGAGAATGGGAAGATAAGGGAGGGATTCTTGGAGGTGGGGCAGGTAGGGAAAGGTAGCAGGTAGAAGTAAAGCAGAGCGGTCAGGAGGGGTAGGAAATAAGAGATATGCACAAACATAAAATAAAGGTCAGGAGTAGAATTTGTTAGAGAAAAAGGATCAGGGATCTTGGACAAAGTTAAGGCTAAAATAGATTTAATCAAAAGAGAAAAATAGGGAAACTACACTACATGGCAGCCATATTCATCAATGTGTTTTGGACTTTTAAAACAACTAGAGAATATATGGTTGGGATATTGGGAAGTGAGTTGGTGGACTTGGAAAAGTATGGAAAGACTTGTACTTAAGAGGAAAATGAAGGAAACAGAGGACAAATAAATATAGTATACAAATAAGTATAGTACTTACACAGATCATACGAATGCATATGTCTATATACAAGTATAATTATAGATATCTAAGTATACGTATGTATAAGTATATGTATGGATATATGTATGTGTGCAAAATATATGTGTGTATATCTTTCTATGTATATGTCTATATATGTATGTGTATATATATGTATATATATGTATATATCTATAACTATATATCTGCACCTAATTGTAGGCTTCTGGGAGACTGGGGAGGAAGGGATAAGAATGAACAAAGTAAAAAGTACATAGCAGAGAACAAAAGAAAACCTTCAAGAAAGCAAAGAAAAGAGGAACAACTCAACACAATGTGTAGGATTTACTATATAGGCTTTCTTAAAATGCAAATTTATTGCTGTATATTTTGAATCCTTTATTATATTCTGCTGTGCACATGGCAATGCTTTTTTCCTCCTTATTTTGTATTACTTTAGTTTTAGTATTTAAGTTTGTTTCTTTTTTTCTTTTCTTATTTTGTATGTAAGTTTAAAATAAAATATATAAAAAAATAAATCCCCTAGGAAGAAAGAAAAGAAGAAATTAATAACCTACTATGTGACAGATACTGTACTAAGCACTTTACAAATATTATCTAATTTAATCCTCGAAACAACTTTGAAAAGTAAGTGCTATTATTCTCCTTATTTTATAGTTGAGGAAACTGAGGCAGGTAGTGGTCAAGTGACTTGCCCAAGATCATGCAGCTACTAAGTACTTGAGGTTGGATTTGAACTCAGGTCTTCATGGCTCCAGGTGCAACATTCCATATACTATGCCATGTATGCTATTGGGGAATAGAGGACATTAGCAGCCTGATTTGAATACAAACACATACATTTAGGCATAGATGAAGGCATGAGTATAGGCATGGCAAAGACACAGAGACATCGATGCAAACAATGGGGAAACAATGAATAGTCACTCAATTGAAAGAATGGAGCTGATAGGGCAAACATTACTTGGCAATTGAGGATTTTTTTAATTTTTAAAAATGAATTTTAAGCAATAAGTCAACAACCAATTATCAAGCAAGTACTGTGTGCAAAGTCCAGTGCTAGAAGTTGGGTCCACAAAGACAAAAATAAATATTCCTTGCCCTCAAGGAACTTACATTCTACCCAGGGAAACATGTACTCATTATAAGAAAAAATATACTGAGATTGAGAGCTAAGAGGCACTGTAATAAATTATAAGGGAGGTTTGGGAATCCATTTGCTATTAAGAAAAGGGCTCACTCCCTATTGGATTTCTTTGAAGTACAAAACTCCCCACAGGTAAGGACCTAAAATAAAAGGATTTCTTAAGCTCATTAAGGACAGGTCCTGCGTCTTAAGACATTTCTGTATCCCAAATACTCACCTTAATACCTTGCATGGATTAGGAACTCAATAGATGTGCACTGATGAGTTTCACTCTATTTCTGTGCTTATAGAACTAAGCCCTAGGAGATGGAGGATTTTGAACTTAGCTGACTCAGGATATGATAAAGACTTGTAGAATATAATGACACTGCTGCTCTCACAGAGACATGAAGTCCCCTTACAAAGTGCCACCCACTGCTTCCCACCATTCTCAGGCATCCGCCTCCTTCTCTGCTTCACCTCTTTTGTCTTATTTAGATGCTGTCTAAATAGTCCTGAGCTGTCTCCTCTCTGTTCTATATTGCACCTAGTACACACTGCATCCTCAGTAAACATCAACAAATAGAGATGATGGCACCTAATAATACCCAATAACTGGAGCTCAGACAAAGGGGAATGAAAATCCACAGCGTGCAAGGATAGCAGAGAGAGGTATAATTCTATTTGAAATAGCTGCATACATCACGATTCACAGGGAAGATAAGTCAGAATGATATGCCCTCTTCCTATAGAATATAAAACACCAATGGGGCAGGGGAGGAGCAGAGAGAAAGGTGAAAAGAACAGGCAGGGGAGCATGATTGATGTTGTATTATGTTTAACATTATGCTATGTTGAGAGGGGAAAGAAATGTATGTTGTGTCTACTTCCCAGAAATAGAATGGGGAATGAGGACCCTTATCCAGAAGTAGAAAGGCAAGGCAACAAAGGAGAGGGAGACTATATGATTAGCCACATGCTTGCCACTTTGAAGGATGCTCTGGCTTCCTCTGTATTCAGAAGCAGAACTAAGCCAGCAGCCTGTAGCTTTCAAACTCCAAGTAACTTGAGCTGTTTTCTCTAAATACCCAAGCTAGAGATTATCCCTCCTTTTCCCAATCCCCCTGCCACAAACACTTTCTTTGAGCTCCTCTTCCCTTTTGTTTGCAAATATTGCCTTTGTATTTTTCTCCTCTGATTTCTCAGTACTTTTTTCACAGGGCTTCTTAGAGAGCAATTTTAATTCCGTGGGCCTAGTAACTGGGACTATAGAAGAGGAAACGAGAATTTAGTTGCCTGAAAATTACCTTAAGAGAGTAATAAAAACTCCTCTGGAAGTTTTGAATCTTTTACCAGATAAGGAGATGACGTATTTTTTTTTTAGTGACCAAAATAACCCACGGAAGCAAATAACAGCCTGTCATAATGGAAAGTAAGCTGGCCTTGGTCAAGTACTCTTCTGACAAATGCTAGCTATGTAGCCTTGAACAATTCACTTAACCACTTGGTGAGTTACTTGGTAGCCCCAAGTAACTCACCAGGACTATTATTACTTGAAAGGCAGGTGCATTGGTAGAGGTAGTCTCCATGCTATAACCCACACCTAGAAAAAAAAGAAGAAAAAAAAAAGACACCCGCATGAGTTACTAAGGTAAGAAAGCTAGGATTTGAAACCAAGGCTTCATCACTATAACTAGCATGTTTCCCACTACAACAATTTTCCCCGTAAGATATCTCCCCTCAGAATAGTATCATAATTGAGAACTGAAAGGGAAATTATGGGTCCTCTAATCCAACCATTTCTGTGGTTGAAGAAAGTGAGAGCCAGAGAGGCTGTGACTTATCTAACATTGCACAGGTAGCACATGGAAGACCTGGGATACAAATGTCATGTAAGAAATTACAACTATTTACCGAAACGTCAGACATAAGAAGTATCTCAGAGAAATTTACGACTTCTAGAGGAAGCAAGGGGACAGATTAGAAAAATGATGAGAATGATCATTGTAAGGTTAGCACTGATTGATGACACATATGCAGTCATAGTTTTAAACCTATTTAGAATTTGGATACAGACCACGTATGAATGACTCCAATGCTTACTAAAGATATAATGTACTTATCTCAGTTTAAGGCAGCATTTTACAGATGGTATTTTGGACTCAATTGTTTTCTCATATAGGACTTTAGGATTTCAATCTTAATGTCAATGCTTAAATTCAAAGCCTTCCAGAGTATCTTTGAAAAGGGTCCTGGTTTCCTTAACTGGCAAGTAAAAGTAGCACAGAACAATAAGAGAGAACACTGACTCTGAGGTCAAATGATCTAGGTTCAAATCCCACTTCTGATGCTTACAGGTGTTCTTGAGCAATTCTTTTAAACTACTTGGGCCTCAATTTCCTCATCTGTAGAAGGAAATGGTTAGATGTGATGATCTCTAAGGTCCACTTTGACTTTCATCTCTAAAAATATGATCCTTTAAGGATGGTGAAATGAGTCTAATATTTCTCATTTTTCCTTCCATTACAAGCCTGATCCATCTAAAATATTGGGTCACCATGGCCAAAAATTTCATCGCTTAATGGCCAGACCTTCTTGGGTGAGACTCTCCATACTAGGTAGGCTGGTCTTTGGAAAGTGTACGTACTGTACTAAGAGGCTTTCCAGCTTGGTAAGATTCTGCCAGATCTTCCATTGGCATAGCCTTGAAAACTCAGAATATGAGAATATGCTACAAGAAGGCACAAGTGTAGGATTATAATAATAACAATAAAATTAATAATAATAATTTAATCAGTATTAACAGTAATCATATTGTTATTATTATTAACAAGAGGCAATGTAGCACAGTGAATAGGGACTTGGCCTGAGACTCAAGACCTGGGTTCAAATCTTGCATCTAATACATACTAGCTACATGACCCTGGGCAATTCATTTAACCTCTTCAAGGAGACTCTCTAAGTGTCTGAATTGGTGCAAACATGTATTGATACAGAGAGTTTCCCACCAGGAGCTGCCTCCAATCAAATTATAGATCTGGTGGAACAACAATAAAAAATACCAAAAACTCATGTTGAAATATCACCTTTGTGTTTGCAGAACTTATAGAAGAACTTAGTATTTTACAGGGTTTCTCCAAAGGCTTAGGGTAGTTTAAGTTCTAATAGCTTAAATGTTGTATAGTTTATAAAGCATTTTTATGTTCATTATTTCATTTGGTCATCCCGACAACCCTATAAGGTAGGAAAGGTGGGTATTATCATCCCAGTTTTACAGATTAGAAAACTGAGACAAAGATGTTAACTGATGAGTCTAAGGTCACACAGTTGGTACAAACATTCAGATCTTCTGGCTCAGCTCAGGGCTCTGCTAGCCATGCAAGCTGATCAGTCAATAAACATTTATTAAGTGTTTACTATGTGCCAGGCACTGGCTATGGGATTGGAAAATCAACACTATTCAATTTGACAAGACAACTTTCTCTTAAGGAAAGTGAGTAGGTGACAGTACACAATCTATGTTATTTTCTTCCTGATAGAGTTGTTAAACTGCATTTTTCTAAGGTTTTTCTTTTGTTTGTTTGCTTGTTTTTGTTCCCCCACACACACACTCCCCGCCATTGCCCCCAAGAAGGTTGTCATTGTATGGAAAAGGAATGAAATAAAATAAATCAGTCTAGCTGCCTTAATTTTCTTTTTTCTTTATTATCCAGCATAGTGTCTCAATGCCCAATATGCCTAACATATCTGGCACAGTGCATTACACATAGCAGGTACATACATGTTTGTTGAGTGGAAATACTGGCTTTCCACCATCTTGTCTTAGACATTGTCTTCTATTCTTTAAAACTGATGATTTTTGGACACTTTTCACTAGTCATTTCCTAATATGCTCATTTCCTCTCCCACGATGAATCTTCATTTGTAACAAAGAAAAAGACTAAGAAACAAAGCAAACAACCAACAGCCAAATCTAACAGCATATACACCAGTCTACACCTATATACCCTCACCTCTTGACCTAGCAAAGAGAAGTATGATTCATTCTCTGGAAAGAGAATGATAATTGTAATTAAAAAACTGAGTTTGGCTACCTTTTAGTGCTGTTTAAATATACACTTGTTGTAGTCATAGTGTATGTTGGTCTCTTACATTGCTTTCATTACTCTGAATCACTCCATGCAAGTCTACCATGTGTCTTTGAATTACTCATGTTTGTTGTTTATGTTACAATAGTATTCAAGCAATTCACCTACCACAGTTTGTTCAGTCATTTGCCACCGAATATGCACTTTGCTTCCAGTTATTGTTTTTTGCTACTTTCTGTGAATTCATTTACTTAAATGCTAGCTATTATCATACATTGGACATTTATTTCTCTTATTTTAGTCCTTGAAGTATATGCCCCATGGGAGATCTCTGGATCAAAGGATATGAATGTTTTAGTTATTTTTCTCACATGATTCCATTTTGTATCCAGAATGTTTGGACCAATTCACAGCTCCATCAACAGTGTGTTAATATAGCTTCCTTTCCACTATCTGACCACAAGGATGATTTCTACCTGTTGTTTCTTGCCTTTGATAATCTGTTGTCACCATTGATTTTTCAGTGCTTATGTTAGTTATCAAATAGTATAGCTTTCATAGATAAATGTATAGAGGTCTCTTTCAATAAACTATTGGATTTGATTTCTCATTGAACTCTACCTTTTTTTGCTCAGTGTACTTCTCAACTGCCAAAGCAATGAGGAGAAATGTTCATTGGATAATACTAAGGATGACTCTCTGACACCATCATTCTTGCCTATTAGCAGCAAACATATGCACAAACTACAGCAATGCTTCTAATTTCCAATCTTTTAGTTTTCTTATACTGAAATCTGAAAACAACATGAGTTAATAGCAACAAAGGGCCATAACCCTGGGATGCAGTGCCAAAAATAGATAATATAGCATTCACAGTCAGCACAATGAGTATCTATAAACAAAGGAAAATATGAACATGTTTGGCTTCCAAAGGGCAAACTATGATTCTGTTGTAAAGAGATAGAACAGAAAAGGAGAGGGCAGGTGCTGGTGTGGAGGAAAAGAAAAGCCATGAACTAGTGAGTAATATTTATTTAACCAAATCATCCATAAAGAAAATAATGCAATGTCTCACACTCTTCTCTCTGCAGTTCAACAAGAAAATCTCTCCTATATGAATCTCAGAGGGACAAAATATGGCCAGTTTGTCTTCACTGATGGCTCCCAAAGCAGCTCAAAAATATTTCTTCACTTTAAAGTATAGTTTAGACTAGAGGAACAAAAAGATTTGATGTTCATTATTTTTCCCTTCTGGAATCCTACAAAGAAAACTTTGAAATTTAAGGACAATTAAAGGCTCTTACCCATTTTTTAAATCTGTCTAAAACATTATCTTCCTAATTTCTCCACTTAATTTGTATACCACTGGTCTCCAGAGATAGACATCTAGCAAGAACACCAAGGGATGAGTTATCAACAAATAGAAAGGTAGGAAGGTGACTTGTCTCCAACAATCAAACCTACTTTTCACCCATTATAACATAACACTCCTCCATTTCTGTGCCAGGCATTGCCTACTTAGGGCAGTTATAACCTAACAGCAACTTGGACATACAACCCAATAGCTGTGCAGGCACTATTAAAAAAATTCTCATATACCTTGCATACTGACCCTCTGCCCCACAAATCACCTTGTGGCTGCCACATCACCCTTTGGAGCAATGATCTTTGTGAAATAGAGCACCTCCACTTATCCCTTTTTGTTTTGGTGAGGGTCTCAGGATGAGGAGGCATGGATAAGTTGTAATTTACTTTGCAGTTATCATTACTTTGTCTTTTCTCCAAAACCCATTCCTTTATTGAAATTCCCTTTTTCTATACAAGCGTCACCATTTTAAAAAATCATCTAGGTTGGCAGTCTTTGTGCCATATTTAATTCCTCATTTTCCTTTCTTTCAACCCCATCTAAACAGTCACTAAATCTTGATATTTTCTTTCCATCGACGTCTTACATCTGTCTTTTTCTTTTCCCTACATGATCTCCATCCTATTGTCCTTGCAACACTGGTCTCTCTACCTTTAGCCTGTCTTCCTTCTCCAATACATCCTTCACATACCTGCTAAAATGGCTTTCTTAAAGCATAGGTCTGACCATATTGCTCCCCTACTCAATAAATTCCAGTAGCCCCTATTATCTTGGGGATCAAACACAAACTCTTGTTTGCCATTCAAAGCTCTTCACATTCTGGCCTCAATCTACCTTTTCAGTCCTGCTACACATTATTCCTCTTCCCAGACTTCCCAGTCCAGACAAAACAGCCTTCTTACCTTTCCTCACACTTGTGCAAAAACACAACCAAAATATACAACCATGAAAAAGAAGTTAAGTTTGATACCTTTCATTAGGCAGCGCCATTTAAAAAAAAAAGAAAGAAAAAGAAGAATGGATTTATATTGAAAAGTTTCTGCTCAGTTGAAATCAGAAAAATGGGCAGCTAGGTAGTACAGTAGATAGAGCACTGGCCCTGGAGTCAGGAAGACCTGAGTTCAAATGTGACCTCGGACACTTACTAGCTTTGTGACCCTGGGCAAGTCACTTAACCCCAATTATCCCTCCTGGCCCCCCAAAATAACAAAATCAGAAATAATTCATTTTTGCTCTTTGTTTTTGCAGTGTATATAGTAAATACCTACACATAGTTAATAAACATTTATTTTTTATTTTTAACAAGTTGATTTGTTTTTAATTTTCAATATTCACTTCCATAATTTTTAAATTTTCTACCTCTCTCTCCCCTCCCCCTCCCCAAGACAGAATGAAATCTGACATAGGCTTTCCATATACATTCCTATTAAACATATTTTCACATTAGTTATGTTGTATAGAAGAATTAGTATTAGAATGATAGTAACCATGAGAAAGAAAAACAAAACCAAACAAAAAAAGAAAAGTCTGCTTCAATCTGCATTCAGATTCTGTATTCCTTTTTCTGGATGTGGATGGCATTTTCTATCATGTGCCCTTTGGAATTGTTCTGGATCCTTACATTGCTGAGAAGAGCTAAGTCTATCAAAGTCAGTCATTACATACTGTGGCTGTTTCAATAAACATTTATCAAGCACTTACTATGTACCAGGC
The DNA here is from genome assembly GCA_028646595.1 of Phalanger gymnotis. Lineage (NCBI taxonomy): Eukaryota > Metazoa > Chordata > Mammalia > Diprotodontia > Phalangeridae > Phalanger > Phalanger gymnotis. The sequence continues at coordinate 227,533,625 of CM053626.1, forward strand.
ATGATGTTAGCACAGGGTAACCTGACTCCTATTGAAAAGCTACTTTGTTCACTGTATATTAAAACCTATTACTTGATTTTTGTACAGATCGAAGCATATATTTTTCACTGTCTTTTTTTTTCTCATTGTGTGTGTGTGTGTGTGCATTTGTAACAAGGCTAATACAGAGATACATTTTGCATGACCCCACATGTATAATTGATATATTGCTTGCCTTCTAAATGGGTGGGGGAGGGGCAAGAGGGATAGAGATAATTTGGAACTCAAAATTTTTTTAAATAAATGTTAAAATTTTTAAAAATGTAATTGAGAAATATTTAAAATCAATAAAAATATGATTTTAAAAAGATGTTGAATTCTTCTTATCAGAGTCTTTCCCATTAATATTAGTAAGATGAAGTGTACAGTGAAGATCGAGCACATCCTAAATATTACCTAGGTTCAATGAATTCTCTCTGACATGACAGATAACGGGGAATTTTGAGTTTTCAGAGCAAAGCGACCTATTCCTATCTTTATCTCTCTAGCTAATGATTTCAAATTAATTATTGATTTTTTTGTGCTATGACTTCAGAAATCCTCATAAGATAGTTCCTATGTGCTACATTTCTGCACAACTAGGCAAGACATTGAATTAGCCAAGTTCTCTTATAACTTCTGTTTGTAGTATAGAGCTAGTCTTTTCTCAACTGTCTTCACAGCACCAGTTCACTATGACTGCCTGTGCCTCAATCTACTGCTCTGGGAGGGAGAGGAAAAAAGAGAAAAGAAGAGAAGAAGGACCTGAAAAGAGTCAATACCCTTAATTGTTGGAAGTGGAGAAGATAGGGCATCTTTTCAAAGCAGCTAGATTTCATAGCTATTGTTCCTTCCCTTGGTGTTCCTTTCTGTTGCCTCCTTATGCCCCCTTCCTGCCCCATTTCCAGGAGCTCACTGTCATCTTCATACATCCTTCTGGCTCTCCAAAACTGCCTCAATAGCTGCATGCTACCCAGGTGTATTGCTGCATGGTGCTGCTCACTCAAAAACTGTCTCCACTCATCAAAATCCCCGTTCCTTCAGTGCCATGCATTAGGAAAGTAATTTAATTTGTTGCACCATGATATTGAAAATAGAGCATGGGGGGTGGGGTAGGATTTGCCACTTAATCTTTTTTCCACTTAAGACATTTACATGTGCTAAAAAGCCTGTATAGATAGGCTTTTTGCTGTTTGTTTTAGCAGACAAGTATCACCAGTCCATCTTTCCCCCTGGCTAGTCTTAGAATGAGCTTCCTTCTCAGCTTTTTGCTTCCTAATTTACTGATCTACAAGAACTCAATGTCTGGATTTCTGCAACACTCCCTCCCCCAAACTGGAAGATTGGCTCATTCCTAGCTAATGGGACATGAAAGAATCCCAGGAGAGGATATGATCCTAAGACTAGCTTGTCTTTGAGGGAGGAGGGGTCATCACCCTTCCCTGAAATCAGAACTGGTAGGAAAGGGAGAAAATGTCTTCCTCTAACTGGAAAGGAAAGAGTATAGGCTACACCTTCATTCCTCACCTCCCCATCCCACTTGGCCCTCTTTCTTCAGCTGACCACAGAAAAGCTTGATTTGCTTGTAGGAAAATAATAATAATTGTTTTTACTTATGTGAATGCCTTGAAGTTGGTGCCTAATTACCTTGGAGCCCAACTAAAATTATGCATATTATTAAATTTGTATCAAATTAACTTTATTGTAAGTTTTACATAATGCTAACTTCTCAATCTTGATGGTTCATAGGAGTAGAGGTTTAGATCTAGAAGGGACATTATCTCATTTTTCCAAAGTTCTCATTTAAAGATGAAGAAACTGAGATCCACAGAAATGATGTGACCAATTTATTGCTCCATTAACAGCAGTCTTTCATGACTTAAAAGGAGAAGGTGAATTGGTTTTTTTTGGGGGGGGACATCCCAGCGGGTTATGTGCTCAGATCATCCCTGGAAATTCTGGGGATCTCCAAAGACATGGTGATGCACTGATTGGGCCTTTTGGAGATGACAAAATTCTTGGCTATTTCTGATCATGTGGTGGCATATCCCTGAAATGAGTTTAACGTTTTAGAATGATGAACGAATCCTGAGTGTTGTCCTGGTCCTACCCTTACCACCTCCATCCTCATTGGTGGATGGGGACTGCATCATTCAAAGAAATGATAGTCTCCTGCTGTAGTTCTCTTTTATTGTGACTCTTCTATTGGGAGAATATTGCAATCTGTCTCTAGAGAGTTTGTAAAAGGTGATAGGGGGACAGACTATACTCTTTCCATTATACCTGCTGCTACTGCCTATTGCTACTCCCATGGTGCACGGACTTATCTAGGTGAGCTTGTGTCTGGGTTATGGCTGCATTTTCTGATTTATGTTTCCTTTCTTGAATAAGTGACTAAACATCAATCTCAAAAAACTGGAGACAAACTCACAAATTCAAGAAGTCTGGAAGCTGTGAGTCCCTGGGAGATGGAGCTGGTTATGGCCGAAGTAGAAGAAAGATTACGAGAGGAAGCTTCTACATTGGAGAGTTTGGCCCCCCAAAAAAGGGACTGACCCCAATCCTGGCCTTTTACTAGCAAATACCAGAAGTTTTAGATAGTGTCCAGCTGAGGTCAAATGCCTAGTGCTAATTAGCAGCCTCACAAACAGCTTTATGTTCTAATGAGTCTTAACCATCAGTTTCTTATAAAAATGTACCAAGTAGTCATTAGTTAAATTACTTGTAAAGTACTGCATATGAACAGTTTGGCTGACAAAAGAGGCAGAAAAAAGAACATTTGTGTAAGGAAAACTGATAAAATCAACTTGAGAAAAAAAAAACCTCTTAGATAAAATTTTGAAGAGAGACAGATTGTTCTGAGGACCAAATGAAGAACTGCCTTTTTATTTTAATGATTGAGGACAGAGTAATGAATGAGATAACCAAGGCACTATGGTCCCTGAACTCATTTTCATGTGACTATTTTAAGAGTTTTTAAGGTTACAACTGGCAGAATTATTACCCAAAGAACTGGGGACTATGGGCAGATTACAACACATATAGCATGCACATATACGTAGATTGTAAAATATAGTAATACATGCTGGATTCATACTTGGCAGAAATACTAATTTGTAATTTTTATCTCATAAAATAATGATGATTTACTGACCACAAGGATTCTCTAATTTGAGACACTGGAAGATATAAGAAGCTAGACAAGGAGCTTTAAGAAAAAAGAAATGTACAAGAAGAAATAGAAGAAGCAGAAGAGTAACCTGAACACAGAAGGAATCGCAAAAAGACAGGAGCAGAAGTCAGAGGGCTTCCAGGTGTGACAGCTGACTCTTCCAATGCTTTGCTAGGAAGTTGATGACTGGAGGAGAGGCATTAGTTTGTCCATTGCCTGAGTAAACCCTGAAACAGGTTATGGAAGCTCATTGGCTGAGAGCTAAATTCCGATGTTGTTCAAAGGGCTATTGGTGCTCATTGCTCTCTAAGTACCATCAATGCATATCCTGAGAAGAAAAACCTGGCAGGGATGCTTGTATCACCATCCATTGCTCTCCCTCATTTGAGAGAAAGAAACAGAGAGACAAAGATAGCCTTTACATTTGTTTTGATGTGAGCTATGCTTTGCTATGAGAAAAGACTTGGAGCTGGTTGGACCAAGGTGAATTCCCAGCTGTTTGCAGACATGAGGAACTTGGCAGTTCTATATCTTAAAGGAACTACTTGTTACTAAAAGAGGGTAACACTTTTTATCAGTGCCCTGTTAGGGTTGGCTGGGAGTAAAAAGAGCCTGTCAATGCTTCAATAGCTCAAGAGCAGAAGTGGATCAGCTTTTACCCAGCAGGAAAATGGAGAGGGTCAGTAAGAGGGCAGCTAATAGAGAAATGGCTTTATTTGGGGCAGATTGTTCTTGAAACTACCGAGATCATCAAGCTTTGTAGTCCAGAGTCATGAGATGCTCAAGGCACGTGTGTTTTCCCACTCATGTGCTTCCCTGTTGATTTATATGTGTGTACCTAGTATCCCCCATGGACGTTGTGTACACTGATAGGAGAGGGTGGTTTAAGTCTATGGATGAAGTGTGGTGTTTTGACTATTCTTGTTTTCATTTTCTATCGAATAGCTATGAGGTTTGATAATAACTGCTTTTGCTTTCTATTGAGTAAATATTACATTTGTTATTTTTGGTTTATTATTTAATAAATGTTTTATGTTTAACATCAGTGTTATCACTGTAATGAATTAATTTTATGCAAATAAATACACCGATGGGGGCTCAGGAGCTACAGTGGCAAATAATATGAGTATATCAGCTCCCTCTTCTTCTCCCCTCTCCCCATACACATCAGAATTCTTACTTTTAGGCCCCCAAGACAGAGTTGTAAGTCGTAGCCATGTGGGGTATCCACACTAGGATCCCTAGATGCTGCCACTGTGAATTCAGGTTAGAATGAGTTAGTCAGCTGAGAGAGGGAAAGCAGCAATCTGTGTCATACCTGTACTATGTACTGAGTCCCATTAATGCATTCCTGTGAGTTTATGTTTAGTATTTGTGTGCATATGGGTGCACAGGAATAAAATAGCCAATTCATATTGTACATGTACTACTTGTTTTACTCCCCCATTCTCTTTTGGGGATGTCCCTAGATGTGAGCCATAATCGAATTTATTATAATTAAAATTGACCCTGAATTGCTGGAATGGGGGATTTAATGAGGCAAAGAGTTTGAGAAATGGAAGCTTAACCTCCTCTCATTAAAGGCAGGCTCCTTGGGATTGAACCCTGTCTAAAGTGAATAGCTAAGTACAGAATGGTACAGAAGCAGACATAATTGCCGTATCCCATCCCTGTGGTGCCAGTCCAGTGATTCCTCAAGGTTCACAAAAGCTGTAGTGGAGGTCTTTATACTTGATGCTTGATAGCAACATGCAGTACTCCCTATCATTCCACATACTGAGTCACTACAGCAACAAAAGCATGGGCATGTTAGAAATGAACAATCTTACAGCTATGCACTACAGTGACACCATGCCACATGCTTCCTCTGCCCTAGGAACTCCTGTTTCAGGATGAGAGTGAATTAGTGGACAAGGATCAAATTCTAACAAAGCGGAGACTTTCCAATTTTATTTTCAGAGATAGCACTTCCAAAGAATTGTGTCAAGCTCTGAGATTAACTACAGTACTCGATTTGGCTAATCCACTTTATCATTCAGAAAGCAATTTTGAGGCTTCCTTTAGAGACTGAACAGGGACGTTTGTTAATAAGAATCTACTTCCTATGTCCCTGTCGTATAAGTTGATCACCCACTTTGAATGACAGAGATATCCACGAGTCTAGAAGTGCTGAGAAGGTTCATGATGAATTGTAGTGCTCTTACAAGAAGTGGGGGAGGTAGGGACAGATTCATATGTTTTGTGAATTTTTGGAATGAGGTTAGTCTTCAGGGAATAGACTAAGTGCTTTATTACTTTGCCCTAAATTTAAAATTCATCTTGCATTAGAAAGACAAATCTTTATTATTCAGGCCAGCTTTTGACAATTCTCATGTGAAAGAAATGGTTAATATAGTTAGCTTCATTATACTAGACTCATTTTATTTATTCTACATAATTTAAGGAGTCTATGTAGAGAAATTTCTGTAGAGTATATTTTGAATTCCCCTAAACAGAATTATCTTGAATTTAATATAATAATTTTCCATGGGGACCAAAGAATTTTGAGTTGACATCCATTTGTAAAAGGGACATTTTCTCTGCCTCTCACATTTCTAGCCTACTCCCCCCTCCTCATCTCCACCTTAAGCTTTCCAAGTCCCAACTAAAATCTGACCCTCTGTAAGGGGTCTTTCCCAATAGCTCTTAATTCTAGTGCCTTCCCTTTGTTAATTATTTCATTTATATTTTGTACATAGCTTGTTTGTACATATAGTGTTTGGTTTGTCTCCTCCATTAGATTGTGAGGTCCTTCAGGTCAGGGATCTTTTTGTTTTTTGTCATTCTTTGCATTCTCAGAATTTAGCAGTGTCTGGTACATAGTAGGCGCTTAATGTTTATTGACTGAGGCACAGAACCTGTAAAATATTAAATTATCCATGTACATTCAGAAGCACATGCAACCATAGAATCTATCAGCCTAAGGTATTCGGAGAATGTTGACACAGATTTGTCAACTTTCCATCTCTTTCTGTCCTTCAGCCACCAAGTTGTATAAGTACCGTGGACTGATGCATTCACTAACATAAGGGTCAGTGCTAACAGGAAAAAATGACTTAACGCAAGTCAACTTTGTTACTTTTCTGTAGATTTGGTAAACAAGTCTAGAAGTATGACTATAAGTCATGCTTATATATCATAGAATTGTAAGATTTGCCCAATGCTTTATTAACAATTCTGTGAGGTAAGATAGCACTAGTGTCATTGTCTTTTACAGATGAGAAAACTGAGGCCCAGAGATGTTAAGGGATTTGTCCATGGTCACATAGCTACTGTCAAAACTCCAGTAGGAGGGGGAAACTAATGATTCAAATGGAGTCAGGAGTTATCTCACACTATTATCTTTCTATATTTTTCATGTTTCAACCAAAGAGGACTGCTCGTCATTCTTCAAACAAGGCCAGCACTTACCAGCAATTGTGTTTTGCTCATAGCTGTACATATACATATATACCTTTGTCCCTGCTCCCTTCCCTACTTATTGAAATTCTACCCATCTTAACTCTAGCCAAGTTCAAATGTTACCTTCCCTACATGCCCTTACCTGATTCTTCCAGATGGCACATAGTAGGTGCTTAATAAATGTTTATTGACTGACTGGAAATGATCTTCCCCTGCTTTAGAACCCACATAACAATATGTACCTTTCTTATGGACATAGCTATAGTATGAGGTAGAATGTGATTTGGATGTATATTTTTTTATCTCCCCTGCTAAATTATAGGCTGCTTGAAGGCAGAGACTATCTCTTGTTCTTTTTATCCTTCCCAGTGCCCCCAGCATAATGCATTACATATAGTTTGCCCTCAACAAAACTTTTGGAACAAATGACTAAATGAATTGTAGAAATGCATCAGCTTAGTGTATCCTTTCCCATTTGCTTGCCTGGATTTTAGCCAGATACAATTTCGTCCAACTTCATCAGTCTTCTTGGTCCTAAACCTTCTTGACCTCTCTTTAGCACTCGACATTGATCATCTCCTACTCCTAGAGAGTCTGGTTTCCTTGGATGTTTTTGGCCACACCTTCTCAATCTCCTTTGATGGATTTTTATCCATATGATTAAACCTTCATTCACCCTTTGCATAAGAGTACCCCAGGAACTTCTCAAATTCTTGCTTCTCTGTATGTTTTCTTGATGGTTCAAATAAACTTCAGTACTGCATCACCTGATTCTTATTAGACATCTCCAAATAAATATCCTCTAGGCATATTGTCCAAAACCAAACTCATCTTTCATACACACACACACACACACACACACACACACACACACACACACACATACCCCCATTAAAAAACCCCTTCCTTCTTCCTAATTTCCTTATTTATGTTGAGAGTACCACCATCCTTTTCGTCAGTCAGGTTCAAAACTTTGAATCATTCTCAGCTTAGTTTCCTTCACAGTGTCCAATTACTTACTAAATTGTTTTTACCTCTACAACACCTCTCATGCCCATTCCCTTCACTCCACTCTCATAGCTACCACCTTGGCTTAGGTTCTCTAGACGAGTGATTCTCTGTACAAGTAGATGTGGATCCCTGTAGGCTACATATTGACTTAGAAAATCACAAGTTAACGTTATCTATGTTGTACCTATTCAGCATTAAAAGTTCTTCACAACCTGGCACCTTCCTTACTAATTCTATAATCTAACCACAATGACTTAGTCCATAGAGGAGGAGAATGTATACATATATAAGAATTTATAAAGGTAAATGCAGGGGAGAAGGGCACTAGTAACTGGGGAATCAGGAAAGTCTTCACGTAGATGGTACCACTTGAGCAGATGGTGCCTAAATATAGGCAGGACACATTTTAAACTTTAATCTGCATTATTAACATTTTCTCCATCCTTTTCTTACATCTAGACAATAAAAAACAATAAAGCAATCCCTGATTTGTAGCATTTTTTTTCAATTTCCAAAATGTAAATATTTACATTGAAATAATATTATTAGTAATATGTCATAATTATAATTATTAATATTTTGAGAGCCAGTTTAAGCTGGCTATAGCACCTCATTGAATAAAATAGAAACTCCCCAGACTTTGGTGTTTAAAACCCTCTCCAACCTACTTTTCCAGATTTATTTTGCTTCCTTCATGCAGCAGCTATTCCAACCATATCGAACTAAAAGTTTTGCTCTGAATGCAAAGTTCCATCTTCCTTCTCCATGCCTAGAATGAATTCTCATTTCATTTCAGCCTCTAAGAATCTCTGGGTTCTTTCAAGGGTCAGCTCAGATGCCACCTCCTACATGAACCCTTCCTGATCCTCCCAGTTGTTGAGGCTCCCTCCCTGTTCAAATTACCTTGTATTTTCTCTTATGTGCAAAAGTTGTATCCTACATGAAAACTTAAGCTCTTTGAGAGAAGAGGCTTCTGTTTTGTCTTTGTGTCCCAAGCCTACCATAGAGTCTTGGCCATAATAAGTACTTAACAAACATTTGTTAAATTGAACTGAATTAGGGGTAGCAAGGTGGCAAGGTGGATAGAACCCTGACTCTGGAGTCAGGAGGATCTGAGGTCAAATCTGGCCTCTTACTAGCTGTGTGACCCTGGGCAAGTCACTTAACCCTTATTTCCTCCTTTAAAAATCTGAACTGAATTGGAAAGCATCTTCCTAATGCTGTGAGATCCTTGAAATAGCAAGGGCTACCTCTGGCTCAGGCCTGACATTATCAGTGAAGCTGTTGGTATCTGCGGCTACTATACCAAACTCACTAACTTCAAAGCTAGAATTTAGCTCACCTCTCAGACCTTGACTTTTACCTCCTGGATTTGATCAACCAATAAACGAACAATTATTAAACCCTTATTATGTACTATAAACAAAAAAAGACAAAAACAAAGCAGGCTCCAAGGGGAGATGAAATGCACCTATACAGCAATGAGTATACAAAATACATATGAAGCAGATACATGGTAACTTTTCAGGTAAAGTCAGTAGCCACAGAGCGGGAAAGGAGAGGCCTTAGGCAGAATGTGAGGCCAGTTGAGTCTTGAAGTACACCAGGGATTGCAAGAGGTCTGCCTAAGAAAGGTAAGAAAAGATTGAATTTTCAGGAATGAAGAATCTTTAGTGCATCTCCAGATGTCTCTTTTGCCCCCTCTTTTGCCAGCTTAGAATCTGAGTCTTAGACTTTAGGCTCTCACTTTTTTGACCCAACCCAACATTTTCTCCCCTTAACATTTGAAGGAGAACTGACTCACTCTCCAATTCACAAGATGCTTGAGGGTATGGACTCCAACTGAAAGGTACCTAGAACCCTATGACTATTAAAGGCTCATCTCTTAATCTTCTAATTCCAATGATACAAGTTCCTTAAAAAGGAAAAGGAAGGAAGGAAGGAAGGAAGGAAGGAAGGAAGGAAGGAAGGAAGGAAGGAAGGAAGGAAGGAAGGAAGGAAGGAAGGAAAAAAGAAAAGAAGGAAGAAAGGAAGGAAGGGAGGGAGGAAGGAAGGAAGGAAGGAAGGAAGGAAGGAAGGAAGGAAGGAAGGACACTCTTTTCCTACTACCATTTCCCATTACTTTGATCCCATCAGATCTTCCAACTACTATTGCTTCTCTATCAAAATTATATTATTTTCATTCTGTACATATTGATGTGTGCATGTTATCTCTCCTAATAGAATGCAAGCTTCTTAATTCCAGAGAATGCTTCATTTATGTTTTTGTATCCCTAGTGTTTAGCACATGATAAGTAGTAAATAAATGCTTTTGATTAAATGGTTGAATACAGATTTGTCTAAGAATTAAGGAATTGTAAACCAAGACCATGCTGGAATTCATGTGGCTGAGAGATAGACAACCTAACTTGAAATATCTTTAGATTCTTGGGAAATGTTCAGTTCAGTTGGAATGAATTGGAGAGCCAATAAATAGAAATAACTAATGGAGGAGAGATTTTTGTTTTTGTTCTCCACTGTCCCGCTGCTGCCCAAATATTGATAGAAATAATGAGTTTGGCTAGCCCCAAGCTATCACAGAGAAAGATCTGGAATCTTTATCTAACCCTTAGGTTATTCTCTTCATGTTATAATTTGAAAAGTTTTGTCTCCCACCTTCACACTATACTGAGTAGAAATGTAAATAAAATGTGCATTTCCATACTTGCCAATCTAATATTGGTAAATCTGATTCTTGTATAATGCCAAATACTTGACTAGTCACTGAATATGATTTAATTTGTAGAAAAGAGATTATAAAAGCACCCTCAATATGGTATTCAGCTTAGTTTTTTGTAAGAAAATTAAATCTATCCTTGGATCCCCAGAGTTATATTTAGGCATTATAATTCTTGTTATCCAAACTTCTATAATAACATTATTATTATTGCATATTGCTTATCATTGCATAAATGATTGCTTTATTTTTTGTTTCCACAGAGAATTCATATTGAATTTATGTTTAGGATAGAATAAAAATAGGGACATGGGGTCCCTTGTTATTTGAAATCTTTACAATATTTTGCATATAGAATTGTATCTACTAGTGCACCTATAGGAATTGCTTAGTCCTGCAAGGGCAACTGAAAGAGGCTACCAACACCTGGACAAATAATTTATAATCTTGCCTAAAGACTGAAGATTGTCAGAGTCCTATAACTCTTAGAAGTAGCTCACAGTGAGTGACCTTATAGAGTCTAGGGAGATGAACCCCAGCCACATCTTTGAATCAAAACTAATCCAGTCCAAAACCCTCATTTTAGAGATAAAGAATCTGAGATCCTAATGACTTGTCCAAGGCCACACAGCTAGTAAATGGCTGATCAAAGACTTAAAGGCAGGCCCTTTTATTCCAGATTTTTAATGGTTGTTCAGTTGTTTCACAGTTGTGCCTGACTCTTCATGTTCCCATTTGGGGTTTTCTTGGCAAAGATACTAAAGTGGTTTGCCATGTCCTTCTCCAACTCATTTTATAGATGAGAAACTAAAAAAACAGAGTTAAGTGATATACCCAGAGTCACATAGCTAGTAAGCATCTAAGGCCAAATTTCAACTCAGGAAGATGAGTCAATCTGACTCTGGGCTCGAAACTTAAACCACTGCTGCCTTTATTCTGGATGCAGAGAGGTTTTTTCACTGCATCACACACCACTGCCTCACTCTATCAGCACTCCTCACCCAGAAGCAGGTATACTGGCTGCCATCTTGTCAGCCAGAAGCATATATATGAGTACCTCAGGGTCATAAACAATATAAGGACTTTGATGCCATTTCTAAAGGCAGGAAACAAGAAAACATGTACGGTAACATTCAAAAGGGACACACTTAAAGCCGATTGCTTCTTCTAAGTATCTCAGCCACCTTCATGACCTCGTCTAAATCCTATACTCTCTAAGCAATTTCTCTTCATCACTTTTTATGGGGCAGTTTGAACAACGGTATACCATCTCCTTTCCCTTTGTATCACTTCTTTAAAAGTCCAACCTAACTTCAGGTCCTGGCAGAAGTGTGAATACTCATAAATTCCCTCAGCTATACCTTGTAATTCCAACAAGACTGAAATAATCTGTGGGGTATGATGACCTTAGTAACCCCTGTGCTCCTTTGCCACAAAGTCTCACTGTCTTCATCTTTGACACTGTACTAGGACTAGGTGATCTCATGGTTAAGATTCCATGATTCTATAATAGTGAGAGATTCATCTCTATAAATAACTTTTAGCTTTATGAATAGCTGTGGGAGTTACTTTTTTATAAGTTTTTTAAATTAGTAATTTATTATGAACTTAAGGCAATCAAATGAATTTACATTTACAATTACTTTTGGTTTTTTAAAAAAAATGATCTTCAATATAGATATATCTATAATATCTTATTAATTACTATCCCTT
>CM053626.1:227546195-227568608 GCA_028646595.1 Phalanger gymnotis
AAAAAAAAAGAATGCTGAATTTGGAGTCAAAGAATCTGAACCCCGGCTCTATTATTTACTACCTGTGTGATCTTGGATAAATCTCTTAACCTCTATGATCTCAGTTTCTTCATTTGTAAAATGGATGAGAATTAGGAATGGATAATCTCTAATGTTCTTTCAACTCTAAATCCTATGATTCTATTAAATCCTATCACGTGCCACTGGCTTAAATATTTAAATTGTCTAAAAGAAGAGCATGGCTAGTGTGGTTGGAAGGAGATGGGGTACACTTGTGTATGGCTCCATTTCCATAGTGAAAGATGGATTATAATAAGGACTTTAACCCTGTTAATATCAAAAGATGGGGAAAAATAGAGATTACAAAGCACCTTGTATTCATCTTTAGTAAACAGAAGAGATTGCAGTCAAGGGAGGAAAGTCTGATAAGTAGCTGAGGATCCCAAGGGCAAATATAAATGACCAAGAGGAGCGGATGGGGATCAAGAAGGCAGGATGACAAAAAAATGAAAATGATTATTTATGTTGGTAAGAGGTACCCTCAATAAGCCTACCTAATTAGGTAAAACTTCAGTTTATTTTGGAACAGGTTGCTGATCTGAAATTTAAGATAGTAACAGCTATGTGATGAATGTTTGTGATAAGTTCTGTTCTTCCTGCTCTGGTAGGACTTCCTGCTACCTCCCTTATTCCTCTCAATTTTATATTAACACCTTTTTAAAGTAGGTGTCATAAAGTACTATCAATTCACAGAACCTCAGAGTTGAAAGTGACATCAAGACATCTTCTCAAATCCATAAATGAACAATAATCTGCAAAGTACCCAACAAGTAGCGAATGACCTTTCATTGAAGATCTCCAATGAAGAAGAAGCCATTACCTTTGAAGGTAGCCCTTTCAACTTTTGTATATCTCCAACTGTTTGGAAGGATTTCCTTATGTAACAGGGGGCTGGCCAATATGGATCCAGTCCCTAAAGCATGTATAGATATTCATTGTCTGGTCTTAGTCCAAGAGACCACTTGGAAGCTTGGAGGAAGTTAGTTAGGTTTCATCTACAATGACTCAGGGTTAGTATTCTGTTACTATAAAAATCCTAATTGACTTCAGAAGTGGAAGGACTAATGAAGAGACTGAGAAGGAACCAAATATATATAGAAAAAGTCCACTTTCACTCTCTCTTTTATTATGCTCATGGAAAGAGAATCTGTTTACCTCCCCATCTCCAAAACACACAAACACATCCAAATAAACATGAGCACACCCCAGCCACTATGTGTCTCTAAGAACATGGAGCCTCTCTTTACATTATATTCATTCTTCCTCTGATATTAGGTAGATGAGTATTCAGAGATCAGAGTGCCCATATGACTGATGAGATCAGGAGACCCTTCAGAGGCCCTGCTGGCAGCTGCAGTCTTCCAGAATGGTAGTAGCTGACAATACAGGAAGCCCTTTCAGACAGAAGAGGAAAGAGTCCTCTGAGGACAGTTGCAGCTTTAGGGGCATGACCCTGAATGATGGAAAGAAGTATTGGCTATGGAGTCTATAAAAGCATCGATCTCATGAGCCCAGAAGAGATTTACAGAAACTTCAAGAGGACTCAACAAAAAGAGAAAATGGCTTCCAAAGTCAGGAATCTATAGGTACCCCTTGACTATACCTGTTCTCTACATATGCATGTCATTAGCACTTTCAGTTCTCAACCTGGTCTCCACAGGGACCTCATATATACAAAAGGAAAGTGTGCCCTGGTAGGGAGGGAATTATTTATGTAATTTGCTGTGCCTTCTTTGTGTTTGTAAATCTTTCTTTTGTAAGAGCCATCTGATATCAATTGGTTGATTGATTGGGGAAGAGTGGGTGGGGGTTTGTGATAGTACTAGAAACCCCAATCCTTCAGGAATAGACTTAGAATCCTGAGAAAAGCATTGGGAGTGGGGGAGGGAAAGGAAGAAATTATTAAGTGCCAACTATGTGCCAGGTCCTATGCTAAATGCTTAGCAATTATTATTTCATTTGATCCTCACAACAACCCTGTTACTTAAATTGTATTATAATCCATTTTACAAATGAGTAAACAGAGGCAAATGGAGGTTAAATGATCTGCTCAGGATCATATATAGCTAGTAAGTGTCTGAGGTGGGATTGGAATTGAGGTCTTCCTGACTCCAGGCACAGCACTTTATCCACTGAGCCACCTGGCTTCCTCTCTTTATTCATTGTCCCTTGAGAGCCCCTAAAGCTAGTGTGAATTGGGGAAGAGGATCCAGAAAGGATGATATACATATTAAATCAAATTCTATTCCTCTTTAACTTCAACCTATTGCTCTGAGCTCTGCGCTCAGGGCCCACTCAAGACAATTTTAAGTATTTCCACATAATATGACAAGCTTTCAAGTACTAGAAGACAATTATCATGTTTCATCTGGAGAAGTGTGTTAAAACCTCCTCTTTAGTTCTACTGAAAATATTAAGAAATGAATATTTCTCCAATCTAAAGTCCTTTCCACATTTGCCTGAAGGAAGGAAACTTTTATGTATGCTTAATTAAACTTTTCAGGAAACTACGCTCTCTACTAAAATAATTTTCTCCCGTTTTCTTAGGCCTAACTCCTTTCCATCAAGAAAATATGTAAAAGCTAAGGCCCAGAAAATGGATTAAAGGTAGTAATCAAATTTAGAAGGAAATATGCTTCCTGCCTAGTTAAGAGCATAGGCCTTCCCCACCCCTAAAGGGATTAGATTAATGATCCTCCAAACCTCCAAACACAGAGTACCCTCTTTCTCCATTTCCTGAAGGGATTAAGGTATTGATCAAAGGAATTTGATTATGTCAGATCACCTGTGACCAGCTTGGGAGGCCTTGAAAGGAATGGTAATAAAGGGACTGAGTGGTTTTGGAAGAATCATTTTCCAAGATTATTTTTCTGGATTGATGAAGCAAACTGTTCACTGAATTGTTGCCTAAAATCTGGGTCTTCTGTTTTATCTTTACTGTAAAATAGTCTTTATTCAAGGATAATATAAATTGGAACTTCAAAGTGACTTTTGACAAAGACCTGTCTGAGGAGACTATGTCCATTTGGACATTTGTCTATCTAAACTAGAAATGGATTTAGAGTAATGTTAAATTAATTTTTTAAAAAAAAATTCTGGCAGATTTGTGCCTAGAATAAGGAATACAGTATTACTTGTTTAAAAAAAATTTTTTGAAACCTCCTAAACCTTCTCTAGGACACAAATTCACAGTTCCTTCAAAAAATTTTATTTTTGATATTATAATCTCAAGGCATTATATCGAATTGTCTGCCTTCTCAGTGAGAGAGGGGGCAGGGAGGAAGGGAGAGAATGTGGAATGCAAAATTTTAAAAACGAATGTTAAAAGTTGTTTTTACATGCAACTAGGAAATAAGATATATGGATAGGGGTGTTGAGAAATCTATCTTGTCCTACAGGAAAATAGAAGGGAAGGGGATAAGAGAAGTGGTCGGGTGTTAGAAGGGAGCACAGATTGGGGAAAGGAATAATCAGAATGCACAACATCTTGGGGTGGGTGGAGGGGAGAGATGGGGAGAAAATTTGGAACTCAAAATCTTGTGGAAGTGAATATTGAAAACTAAAAAATAAATTAATAATAAAAATAATGTCAAGGCCATTCACCATCCTGGTTTGCTCCAGTAAAAATATGCTATTTAGAACTGAACATAATATTCCAAATATGGTCTGACCAGAGAGTAGGAAGAAGGCACTCTTATTGCCTTGTCTCTAGGCCTCTCTTGATGTACCCTAAAAGCACATTAGCTCTCTTGGCTGCCCAGACATACTGTTGTCTCAAGGTGAGCTTGCTCACTAAAACCCCTAAGCTTTTCTCAGATTAACTGCTATCTATCAATGCCTCCATGATCCTTAACTTAGGAAGTTATTTTTTTGAACCTACGCATTAGACTTCAAATCAATCTCTGCAAAATTTCACCTTTTTAAACCATACTATCATAAGATCAGAAATCCAGAGCTGGAAGGGACCTTAGAGGCCCTATGTTTCAATATGGCAAGAGCTTTTAAAATTCTGACCTTAATAATCCCAGGTGTTAGCTATCTCTCTGAATGTTGTGTTATCTGAATACATGAAAAGCATTCCTTCTATGCTTTCATCCAAGGCATTAATAAAAATGTTAAACGCTAGAGTGCCAAGCACAGAGACATAACCCTAGAGACCTAACTCTGCTTAATATCGACCCATTAATGACTATTCTTTGCACTCTGCCATTCACTTAGCTCTAAAATTCATTAGATAGTGGGCTCCATGAGAATGAGGACCATCTTTTCTTCTTTTTGTATCTCCTAGCATTTAGCACAGTGCCTAGAACATTTTTGTTGAGTTGTTTTTCAGTCATGTCCAACTTTTCGTGACCCCATTTGGCGTTTTCTTGCAAAGACATTGGAGTGGTTTGCCATTTCCTTCTCCAGTTTATTTTACAGATGAGGAAACTGAGGCAAGCAGGGTTAAGTGATTTGCCCAGCGTTACACAGCTAGTAAGTGTCTGAGGTCAGATTTGAACTCAGAAAGGTGAGTCTTGCTGACTCTAAGCCCTGTACTCTATCTGCTACACTTAAATTGCCCTTATAACATATAGTAGGTGTTTCATAAATGTTTTTTGAGTGATATCTAAAGCCACCTAATTGTATGATAATCTAGATTATATCTCTATTTGGTCCACAAGAATAACATCCGATTATATTCAATAAGCAATTATTAGCACCTTCTATCAGTCAACTAGCATTTGTTGTTCAGTTGTTTTCACACTGATCTATGCCTCTTAGAACTCCTATCTTGCATTAAAGTGTAGCTGAGGGGCCACTTCCTAGGTGTTACAGTTGTTCGGTCATTTCTGCCTTTGACACTCTTTGTGACCCCACTTTGGGGTTTTCTTGAGAAAGATACTGGAGTGATTCATCATTTCCTTTTTCAGCTCATTTTACAGATGAGGAAACTGAGGCAAATGGGTTTAGTGACATGCCCAGCGTCACATAGCTACTAAATTTCTGAGGCAAGATTAACTAGTATTATGTACCTACTATGTGCCAGGCACTCTCCTAATAGGGACTGAATATACATAGAAAAACACAGAATAGGCCTTGCTCCTCAAGCTTTCATTCTACTGGAGAAAATGACATGTAGAGAAAAACAAATCCTAGCAATGAGAGAAATCAAGAAAGACTTCTTATTGGAGGTAGCATTTGATCTGAATTTCAAAGGTAGCTAGGGGTTTCAAGAGGCTTAGGTGGGGAAGAAGAATATGCTAGATATGGGGTAGAACCTGTATAGAGAAACAGAGAAGAAAGAGAAATGTCATTTAGAGAGAATACCAAGTCTGGCTGGAGCGTAAAGGATGGTCAACTACTAGTTGCCCTCCCAGGGCTTTAAAGCAGCAAGCAGGATCTATCCCTGAATATTGGTGCTCCTGAGTGGTAGCATATGCTTGGGGTGGGTCAGCACTATTTGTGGTAGAGTTGGGGAAAATCAGAATCAAGTGGTGAAAGAATAAAAGAATGCAATGGGAAAGAAAATATAAATAGAATAGAGAGGTAAGGAATGAGTGCAGTGGGAATGAAAGTTGGCTGGTTGAGATCCTAGGGGCTTATTAGCTGTAGTTCTGTAGTAGCTGTAGTATCATTTTTTTTTGTCAAAGTGTACAGAAGGAAAGTTGCCAGTGTGGATCCTAGCACCCACTGAAGTCCTGCCCTCTAAGTGTGGAGCCTTGGAAGGATATAATAATAATATGTGGCTTTCTAAGTCAATATGAGAATTGGCAGGCTGTTGGAGTGGGTGTGAGTTCGTGCTGTATCCTTGAGCCAATTCCCCACTGAGAAATTCATCTATTTGTGGGATATGATGCAGAGTTGTTTCAGATTGTTTTTGTCTGATTGGCACAGATTGGTTCAGATTCTAAGAGATCCAGAATGAGAGAGTTTTTAAATCCAAGTGTGCAAGGGTTTGACTATCAATCGTCCTCTATTTGGATTCTGTGCTGGACATCCTGGTGGAGATCAAACTTGATAAAAGATGTAAAGTTCTCTGAAAACTTTAAAATGTAAATTTTGCTATCATTATGAAAGTGCTAATGATG
The DNA here is from genome assembly GCA_028646595.1 of Phalanger gymnotis. Lineage (NCBI taxonomy): Eukaryota > Metazoa > Chordata > Mammalia > Diprotodontia > Phalangeridae > Phalanger > Phalanger gymnotis. The sequence goes on from CM053626.1 coordinate 227,552,327, forward strand.
AATAATCTAAAGGAACATGTCTTTTTATATATTGTGTAATGTTCATACTTTGTGGGTCATCTCCTCATCATTATCTTGGTAGATTATCATTGGGAATAAGAGGAAAGAACAGAACCTGAGACTGATCTGGGAAAAGATGTATATGCCTAAACAAGATTTTTACAAAAATATTGAGGACTACCTATTCTGATAAGAACTTAGCAATTCTCTTTCCCTCCTACTCAATCTCCATGGTCACATCTGTTTTGTAAGGTTTTTTAAAATATACACAGGGGACATCTTATTGAAGGAGAACCTTTATGGCTATATTTTACTCTCTTTTCAGATGTTTTCTTAAAATCAGTAAACAATAGACACAGTGAGATTTATATTCTCTTTATTTTGCTGTTAGTTGTAGGACTCTAAAGATGTGGACTGCAAAAAAGATATCTGTAAAAGTATGTGTCCTTCTCATCCTTTAGTCAAGAATGCCTTCAATGGGTATAAAGATTATTCCCATAAAGATTTTATAGAACTAAGAAAATATATACGTTAGTAGTTTCTGATACCCTCTCTATCATCTTGTTCATAAAATATTAACTAATATTTATATAGTGCTTCTTAGAATCAGATTCTGTGCTAAGCACTTTTACAATTATTATTTTTGTTTAATCCTCACAATAATCTAGAGAGGTAAATGCTATTATCTTCATTTTACACCTGAAGAAACTGAGGCAAATAGAGGTTAAGTGACTTACCAGGGTCACACGGTTAGTGTCTGAGGCTATGTTTGAACTCAGGTATTCCTAACTCCAGTCCCAGTGTTATATCTACTGTGTCACCTAGCTATCCACAAAGGGAAAAAGTACCATTTACAATCTTTTTCATTCTTTTGAAGTCTTATGTTTGTGATAACTTGAAAATCAGTCCTTGAATACTTTTAAAATTTTGCCTCTGTAGTGAATTCTTTCATAGATAGTATATTTATATCCATCACTCTTCCTAATTCCAACTTCTTAAATATCCCTGGTATTGCATTACAGAGTACATCTGGCACTAAGGGGATAGCATCCATATGTGCTCATACTACTATTGGTCCTCATGAAATTTGATTATCATAGAAATTACAGTCAATTGTCTTCATTTCATAATAGTTTGTTTTCTACCCTTACCTCCAAGTTTCATCTACAAATGGCCTTGGCATCTAAGTTATCTGGGCCTCATACCAACCTTTCTGCAAGTTTATTTAGCTTTCCCCTGGTTTGTGAGATTATATTTTTCATAATATTCTCTTATTCTCCTCCATGATATTTTACAAATGAACTTGTACCCTAAATGAGAATTGACCTTGGTTGTAATGTCTCTATATCTAGCGTGGTAGTCAAATATTTACTGGCTAATAAGCTTTTGTGATCCTTTGATTCTTTTTTAAATGATGGTTTTCCGTTCATTAAAAATCTCCAAGAAATAGATACAGATTGGACATCTTTACTTTTGTCTGTTTCCTTCTCTTTATAGATTCAACAGGTCAGGATGGAGCTATTTTGATAGCACTAGATCTTCACATGTTTATATAAGGTGGTATTGATTTTGATCTCTTCTCTAATCAGCTGATAATCCAACTGTACACAATCAGTTGATTCTGAAATGACTATTATGTCAGTAACTAGTCATATCCTCTATATTAAAATAATAGGTTTCATTTTTTGTGATGTTCACCACATTCAGTATCGACTTGTGCTCATTTTCTCTTTGAAGTCACCAAAGGTCAGGATATATGTCGACTTAGTCCTTTATTTAAAAAAGTAACTGCTTTATAAGCCTCTTGATAACTTTGTGAATAAACTTGTTTTATCCTTTTTTAATTTAAATTTTTTTTTTCGTGTGGGTAGGTTTGAGGAGAATGGTCAGGTCAGAAGAAGCAAAATTCAGTTTTTCCATCTATAGATCTCACTCTTCCACTGAGAGCACAAGCCAAGGCCTTCAGCTGCTAAGGACATATTCTTTGGTGTTGCTCATGTGGTAGAATATATATCCCGTTATCACCAGCTTCTTCCATGACTTGACAGATGATGAAGCCAAGTACCATAGAGATAAAATGATTTGCCCAAGGTAACACAGGTAGTAAGTAAAAGAACTTGGATTTGAAAACAGGAATCTCTGACTACAGATCCGGTGCTCTTTGCGCTGTTGCACCCTGCTTCTCTAGAATCTTAAACAGATTATTATCATGATCGAAAACATCTTAGAAAAAAATAAAACATCTTGTAATATCTTCAGGAAAATATCTCCATTCATTAGAATTTAGAAGACCTTGACAAGTCATGAGATACTTATTCAATGTTCACCAGATTTGTATGTGAGATGTTGTGGGGGATAAAAAGCCATCTAAGACAGTCTCTGAACTAAAATAAGTGTATACTCTAGAAACAGTGCTCCTAATTCTTTAAGACATTTTAAAATAGAAATAGTCATTACCGGCTGTGAGACAATAACCATTCTAGCTCCCTGATATTCTTTAAGTCACATATTCTAAACTGCATAACATCTATTCTTACAAAAGCAACTCATCATTAATTTAAAATGCTTTGTAATTAAAACTCTAGAAAAATACATTTCTTTTAAAAAAAAGCATATGAATATCTATTTTGAATAGACCCTAGAAAGATTTAGTAAGCCATCGAATAGTATCAATTATGCCCCTCAGGCTTGGAGCACCAAGATTCCTGCTGCAGATGAGCTATCATTCCATATTACCTCATTAAAATCAACCACAACACTGGGAGAAAAAAAATGGTAAGCGGGAGACTTCAATTTTACAGTTCACCTAAGGATAAACAGCTCTAATATGCTCATATTCTGAGACATCTAGCCATATACCAGTCCTATTAAAGAGGCTTTATCAATGATTTACCCATTGATCATGTGATATTTTTTCCATCGATATAAAGTCTTTGAGTCTAGAGTGTGTCCTCAAAAAGCTTTTTAACTCCTCCCAGGACTCAGCTATGAGTCTTGGTCACTGCCATCAGGTGATTAATGATCCCTTTCAAGGTGATCCTAAGAGGCATAAAGAGCTTTACTCTGAGAAAGAGAAGCTATGAATACTAGAGATATTCCTGAACTTTAACACTTTAGACCAAAGGCCATTATAATATAAATAAATTATATTTACTAATAGGTGCAGAATTTGAGAATTTTAAGGGATCTCAGCATCTGACTAGTCCAATCCATGTAGTAATAAAACATATTCACTAATAGACACAGAATTTGAGGGCTGTAAGGGATCTCAGCAGCTGGCTAGTCCATCCATATAGTAACAAACCATATAGTAAACAAACCAGGAATTAGTTAACTTCACTATAAAACGTGAATATGCAATACTATATAGAATAAGAAAAAAAACCCTTCCAAATATATGTCATTTTTTAACTTCACTAACTCACAGAGTTGCGAGGGATGTTAGAGGCCATACAGCTATAGATACATATTTGCTGCCAGGAAATCCAGGAGCCTGTGGGGTAAAGCATAGCAGAAAGAATTTGGATGAAGGTCAATGGAGGTAGAAAAAAATATTCCACTATAGATCTTCTAGACAGAAAAAAAAATGGAATAAATGAGTTCAGGAAACAGATCACAAGACTGGTATAGAGGCTTGCTGTGGTATTGATGGGGGACTTAAATTATCTGGACAACTATTGGAACTTTTTTCCTTATCTAAAGTATGGTAGGTAAATGAAAAAAAATGAGGAACTAGTTGCTGGGGTAGAAATGCTTCTGTTTTCTGGTAGGAATTACTGCTCCATCTTCAAGTTTGTACTGAAGAATGAGAGAAAAACTGGGACTAGTTTGAACTACTTCCTTGATTTTTGGGAAAGGAGAGAAGTGATAGGTAGGAGCTGATAGATTAAACGCTACAGGGGAAGTAAGTCCAAGAAGAATGGGAAGTACTTCAAATTTAAATTCTTAAGCAACAAAGATATAATTCCAATAGAGAGGAAAAAAGAATAATTATCTAAGGAGATTATTGAGGATGTTCAAAGAACTCATCAACCAACTTTTTAAAAGAAAAAAGAAACCTTTCTTTTTAAAACTTACATCTATAAAAGATGTAAGGTTGCATGAACAAATAAGCATTGTAAGAACAGCACCAAGATTGTTAAAGTTCAGATGAGCTGAGGCTGGTGAGCAATGCTAAGGACAAAAATAACAAAAGAAAAATTAGCTGGTTCAATTATTGATAGTCATATTGGGCCAAAGAGAAGTTTCAGAGAATGGATAAAACCACAGGTCAGTATGGATACGACACTGATAACAAACAACTAGGAGAAGGTAAAGGAGATATAATAAGGGGTTGTAAATTAGCAAATGTTAATACTAATTTTAAAAAGGAAATAATACATTCTATAACCTATAGGCCAATGAGCTTAACTTTGATTCCCAGAAAAATTCTACAAGATACAATTGAAGGAATGGTTAGTGAATATCTAGAAAAGGAAGTGATAATTACAAAGAACTGGTATGGCTTTATCAAAGACGAGTCATGCCAGACTAACTTCCTTTGCTTTTCTGACAGGGTTATTAGATGAGGGATATGCTGTAGATGTAGGTGTGTTAACTAATTTGGGACAAAGATTTTGATGGTCTCTCATGTTATTGTTGTGAGGCTATAGTGATAATGTGATTAAAGATGTCCCTCCCCACCCCCATTCAATAGGCCTCAGTTGGGGCCAGTTAATAGAGGCCTGCTTAGAGGCAGGCCTACACCTTTGTGATGCCAATCAGGGATTAAAGATCCTTTTGCTATGTAGATGCTAGGTCTCAGGCCCACATCCTTTTGCTGATTGGGCATGAAGCCCTCGGGCCCTAAAAAGAGTATATACACCCAGAAGGTAGCCATTGAGAACTGAGAATTCAGACATCAGAAGTGAGAGTTCAGAATCTAGCCCAAGAAGGAGAAGTAAGAAATCCAAGATGACAGAGCTACAGAAAGAGTGTGGAGGAGAGTGGAAACCACAGAGCTACAGAGACCAGAGAACTGAAGGGGGAGAGAATGCAGGCAAGCAGACAGTTAGGATTCATGAGTGTTTACAGGGAGGCCTCAGCAGGGGGGAAGGTCACAGGATGGCTTGGTTCCTTGCTATAGTAACATGTTATAATTTCCTTGTTGCTACATTGAGGTAGGTTTACTAGTTATGGAATATAATTACTGCTGTATCACATTGGAGTTATTGGTTTTGGGATCTGATCCTCTTGTGTCTAAATAAATGTTATACTTCCTCTGTCTTCTACCTAGAGAGTTTTCATCCTTTGCGATGCTGAACCATACAGGCATGTTCATGGTCATTCTTGTGGTCATGAATCTTGCCTTATTGATACAGAGGGGATAAATGAAAAGAAGCTGGTTAGATGATACTTGTCTATTTACATTATAGGGTCAGATTTAGAGATTGAAGGGACTTCATAGTTCCTCTAGTCAAAGAAACTAATTTTACAAAAAAGAAAAAATGAAGTTCCTAGAGATTAAGTGACCTTCCCAAGATCCAGAATTCAAACCTAAATCCTCTAACCCCAAACCACGTATCCTAAGACCATCCATCCTTCATACACTTGCCATAAAAGATATTCCAGTCTATCCTTTTTTCATAGAATCAGAATTGACATTTATATAATGCTTTAAGGTTTGTTTTTTCCATGCATGATTTCATTGGATGCTTATAACAACCCTATGAGATCAGTTCTACATTCAAAATCATCTCCCTTTTACTGATGGGGAAACTGAGAACTAGGAAAGGCATATGACTTGCCTGTAGTCATGGCCAGTCTCTTAAAATGCTAAATCCAATGGTTCTTATTCTACTTGACCTCTCTGAAGTTTTTTTTTTAAATTATACTGTGGCTCATTCCTTCCTTCTGGACATTCTCTTCTTCCTTTACTTTTGTGCCACTCTTTTCTGCTTCTTATTCTACCTGTTTGCTCACTTTTCTTTAATTTTCTAAGCTGTATCATTATCTCTTTACTACCCACTAAGCATGGTTGGTATTTCATAAAACTTTATTTTGGGGTCTTTTCCTCTTCTTTCTCTATATCCTATCTTTTTTAAAAAAATATTCATTAGCCTTTACTGGTTCAAGTGTCATCTCCAGGCAGATGATTCCCAACTCTCCAACACTAATATTCCCTCTCCTCCATCTCTCCAGTTCCTGACTATAGTTCTATATCAACCACTTGCTGAATATCTCTATGTGAATATCTAATCAATGTCTCGAATTTAACATATCCAAAATAGAACTTGTCATATTTTGCCATACCCACCATTCCCCCTCCAGATTTCCCTATTTTTGTTGAGGATATCTCTTCTTTCCAACCACCTAGGTTTGTAATCTTGTAATCTTCCTTGATTCTTTGCTCTCATCATGTTCCCTTCATTTAATCAGATACTACATCTTGTCAATTCTAGCACGGTGTCTCTCACATCTGTTTCCATCTTCCCATTCACAGTCATTAGGCAATAGTATCCTGATTGTCTCTCTCCATCATTCTCTCTCCTTTCCAATCCATCCACACTGTCACAAAAATAAACTTTCTTAGGAACAGATAAGACTTTGCCACTTTCCTATGCAAGAATCTACAGTGGCTCCCTATTGCCTCTACAAAGTTGGCATTCAGAATCTAGCTCAGACCAGACTTCAGCCAAAATGGCCTTCCCGTTCCCAGAATTCTACATTCCACCTACACATTGCCATGTTTTTGTATAAGCTGCCACTAAAGTGTATTTGACACACTGTCTCTCATCATCTTAATTTTTTGGAATCCTTAACTGTTTGTAAGACTGCTTACATGCTACCTTCTACAGAAAGTCTTTCCTTAACCACCCTTCCCCAGCTATTAATGCTTCCTTTCTCCTCAACATATCTACTTTACATATTGATTCCTTCAAGTAGAATATTCTCTTTGAGAGCAGAGACTATTTTCCATTTATTTTAAACTCCACAGAGCCTTACACATAGTGAGCACTTAAAAAATTATTTGTTGAATTAAATTATACCATTAAAAACAAGAGTAGCCCACTGAATTATGAGTGATCAGTTTGTAATTTTCCATAATGACCAAACTATTTGTCCCTTCTGCATTGCCAAGTGGGCATAATAGAGGACCACAGTATGTACCCAATAAATGCTACCTGATTGATAATCTTTGTCTCATATTCTGGGGGTAAAGGTAGGAAGGAGAGGCATTATGCCTCATCTCCTTGAAGGGTTTTGGTCTGGCTGAACAAAGTATTTAATTGCAACTGACTAGATAAATTACAACATGTGCCCACATAATATTTGGGTATCAGCATGTTTTGTGTACCAAAAAGAAAGACAGAAAGTTACCAGATATTCAAATAGATCTCTTTGACATAAATGATTACCCTTGAATGTCAACTACTTTAATATAAATTATCTTGCTGAATTTTTTATTTCTGAATTTACTGGTCACATATTAGTCAGGACACATTAGGCACAAGTACCACAGTAATCCTTAACTTCCTTCAACTTAATTATTCCTTTCTGGTTTTGAATAATAAACCAGAATACTCTCTGGAATTGCAGAGGGAATGAAGACTCCTTTCTTCAATACTTCCCAACACCAATATAAATTTCAAATATAACTAGGGTTATGCCCTAGAATTTTCAACTGGAACCATTGCTGGCAAATGCAAATTACATGGAAATATCCATACGTGGCGTGTAGGGTCATAGCCCCACATGGGTCAGATCCCTTCCTAAATGCTCACAAGCTATCCTTTTAAGATAGTCTCCAATTTTGCCAGGAATTTAAATAAAATTTACCAATCTTTAATTTGAAGACTCTACCATTTCCTTTTTTCCTCTTCCTTCCTAGAGTTGGAAAAGCTCTCAGAGGCAATCAAATCTAATCACTACTAATATAAAAATCCTCTTATAGCATCACCCACTAATAGTCCTCAGACCTACACTTAATAACCTCCACAGAAAGGAATTCACTGTCTCCTAAAAAGGCTCATTCCACTATTGAATAACTCTAATCATTCAGAAGTTTTTTTTCCTTACATCAAATCAAGACTCACCTCTTTGGAATTACTACATATTGCTTCTAGTTTTGCTCTCTGGGGTCTAACAGAATAAGCTAATAATCCTCATCCATCTTCCAAATGATAGCACTTTGAATGCTTGTAGAACACAATTATGGATCTCTTAAATTTTATTCCTCAAACCAAATATAATCAGTTCTTTCAGCTAATTTTTACATGGCATGGTCTCTTATTCTCTCTCCATCCTGGTCACCTTTGTCTTTATTTCTTCTACCTTATTGATGTTGTTCCTAAAAGGCAGTGCCCAGAAATGAATACAATACTCTAAATATAATGCGAATGGGACAGAATACAACAATACTATTACCTTCCTCTTTCTGGACACCATTTCTTAGGAAAACCCATGATAACATTAGCTTTTGTGCTATGATTTTTGCTGTACTAATTGGACTATTAATTAATATTGAGCTGGCAATCCACTAAAATACTCATATTTATAACATGAACTTTTGTCTAGCCACACTTTCTCCCTCCTGTACTTAGGCAGGTGATTTCATACTCTGTTGTGAATTTAAGATTGCTGAGATCCTGGCATATGAATCTTTACATTTATCCCTGCCAAATTAGTATTATTAGGTTCAGTCCATCATTTTAGACTTGAAATCTTTATGAATTATAACTCTTCAATCCTGCATAGTAATTATCCTTCTCAGCTTTTATATAATCTACAAATTTGATAACCTATGCCTTCTTCCATACCATTGATTAAAATGCAAAGTAAAGGATAGATCACTGGAATTCTCCATTAGAGTCTTCCTTCCAAGCTGAAATCAAGCCAATTGTTCAGACTCTTTGAATCTGACATTCAATCAGTTCTAGATCCATCTTACTGCTATCATTTAGCTTTCTTCTCTCCATCACGTGCCTTAGGATAGTAAGAGAGATTTTGCATATTATTTTGATGACATCTAGGTATGTAATATTTATGTCATTTTTATGATCTAGCAGTATATCTATTTTTTTTAAAAAGGAAATCAAAGAACTTGATGGAGCCATGTCCTTAACGATCAATACTTCCCTTTCTAATCCTCACAAGCTATTCTTTTAAGATAGTCTCCAATTTTGCCAGGAATTTAAATAAAATTTATCAGTTTTTAATTTGAAGACTCTACCACTCTACCATCTTCCTTTTCCGTTCCTTCCTTCCTTCCTTCCTTCCTTCCTTCCTTCCTTCCTTCCTTCCTTCCTTCCTTCCTTCCTTCTTTCCTTCCTATAAATGCACATTAGCTGTCCAAACGGTGTCCCATGACTCTTCTCTATGATTTTTTCAAAGATTACTGACAATAACTTAGTAATCATGTTTGTCACACAAAATTCTCCCCTCCTCTAAACATATACAGAATGGGGAACTAAGAAAATATTTCCTGACTGTCATGGTAGAAAGAGGAGTGGAAAAAGTATTAAATCTGGAGTCAGAACACTGGGTTCTAAACTTGCCAGCTGTGTGGTTGTGGACAAGTCACTCACATCCCTGAGTCTTAGTATTTTCACTTATAAAATGAGTTGTACTACTTAATAACAGTTGTACTACTTAATTTTGGGGTTCATTATAATAAAAGTCCTTTATAAGGATGGAACCAAGATAGTAGGATAAGACAGGAACTCTCTTGAAATGCTCCCAAACTCACTTCCAAACAATTATAAAATAATGCCTCACAATAAATTCTGAAGTGTCAGAATCAACGAAAAGATGGGGTGAAACAATTTTCCAGCCCAAGACAATGTAGAACATGGGTGGGGAACCTGTGGCCTCAAGGCCTCAGATTCTCCACCCTTGACCTAGAAGGTTGGCAGGAAAGGTCTGATTCACTTGGGTTAAAAAGCACAGTCCAATGCAGATAGTATTTTGGCAAGCAGCAGGCTATATCCCAGAAAACCAGCAGGAGGTCCCAAGACCTAGTGTAGGTCAGTGGCAAGGCCTGGTAGCCCTGCCACAGCAGGCCATCTGTGAAGCCTTAAACCCTTGTAACAGGCCAGCAGCCAGACCTTTGGCCCCCAGGATGAGAAGTTTGGGAAAGTGACCCTTCCACCCCAGGAGCAGCGCCCAACTTTAAAAGTAACAAAATAGCCTGGAAACGCACACACGCACAAAAATCCAACCATAGAAAGTCACTACAGTGTCAGGGAAGATCAAAATGCAAACTCAGAAGAAGACAACAATGTTAAAATGCTGACATTCAGAGCCTCAAAATAAAGTGTGAATTGGTCTTCGGCCCAAAACAATACTCCTAGAAGAGCTCATAAAGGATTTTAAAAATCAAATATAACAGATAAAAGAATAATTGGGAAAAGAAATGAAAGTAATGCAAGAAATTTATAAAAAGAAAGTTAACAGCTTGCTAAAGGAAGCACAAAATGGAAAAAGATGTATAAAATTCACTGAAAAGAAAAATTCCTTAAAAATTAGAATTGGGAAAGTGGAAGCTAATGGTTCCATGAGACATCAAGAAACAATAAAACAAAGTCAAAAGAAGGAAAAAATAGAAGAAAATATAAATTGTTTCATTGGGAGAACAACTGACCTAGAAAATAAATCTAGGAGAGATAATTTAAGAATTACTAGACTATCAGAAAGCCAGGATCAAAAAAAGGTCCTGAACATAATATTTCAGGAGATTATCAGGAAAAATCACCTTGATATCCTAGAACCAAAGGATAAACTATAAATTGAAGGAATCTACCAATCATCTTCTGAAAGAGATTCCAGAGTGAAAACTCCCAGGAATATTACAGCCAAATTCCAGAGCTCCCAGGTTAAGGAAAACAAAATGCAAGCAGCTGGAAAGAAACCATTAAAATATCATGGAGCCAAAGACAGGATTACACAGGATTTAGCAGCTTTTACATGAAAAGATCAGAGGTTTGGAATATGATATTTGGGAAGGCAAAGGAGCTAGGATTACAACCAAGAATCACCTATCCAGTGAAACTGAGCATAATCCCTCAGCAAATAAAAAAAAAGGATTTTCACTGAAATAGAGTATTTTCAGGCTTTCCTGATGAAAAGACCAGAGTTGAATAGAAAACTGATTTTCAAATACAAGCCTCAATGGAAGTATAAAAAGGAAAAAGAAACCATAAGGGATTCAATGAGGTTAAACAGTTTATATTCCTACTTAGGAAAATGACATTTTTAACTCCTAAGACCTTTCTCATTATTAGGGCAGTTAGAAGGAGTATACATACACATGGGGCTCACTGTAAGTTGACTATGACAGGATAATTTCCAAAAAGTAAAATTAAGGGATGAAAAAGAGGAATGCACTGGGAGAAGGCAAAAGGGAAAGGTAGAATGGGGTAAAATATCTCACATAAAAGAGGCACAAAAGAGCTTTTACAGTGGAGGTGAGGATAAGTGGAGTGGAGAGTAATTCTTAAACATTCCTCTCGTTGGAATTGCCTCAAAAAAATACTATCTTATTAACACCCACACAAAAACATCTTTAATTAGACAATTTGAAAGTTGATTCTACCTGAATAACTTATTATTCTCATGGGGAATATATCTCCTTCACCTATTCCCCCCTCTTCCCCCACCCCGCCAGCTCCCGAGCCCACCTCCACTCAAAGAAGTGTCCTGGAATTTCAATGTTGACCGATTTGTTCTATTTTCATTTCTTGGTAATTCAGCAAATAGATTCTCTTGGGGAAATTGCCTAACATAATGCTCAGAGCTCCTTGGATAAAAAGCCCCTTTTATTCACCTCTCCATTTAATCTGTGTCAGCCTTAAAAGTAAATATGGGAAATTAACCAGTCTGCATTTTTCATTTGTTTCTTTATTTAAATAGACTTGGCCATCTGTTCACTAGGAGATTCTGGAAAGAAAAATGCATGGGAGGGCAAAGGCAAGGAAGTAAGTCACTATTTGGAAGGATGACTTTTTCTGCATAAATAATAGTGGAACTAGTCAAAAGGTCAAATAATCATTGCATTCATTTCAACTGCAGAGGAGGTTTTTATTATTATTAACAATGATGATGGTGGTCATGATCACAAAAATAATTCACATCTATATAGGACTTTAACATTTACAAAGGTCTTTGCTCACGACAGCTCTGCTGGGTAGGTAGTACAAATAATATTGATCTAGTTCTGAAGATGAGAGAACAAGTGACTTGTCTATGGTCATACAGCTATTAAGTGAAGCGGTTTGATTTTAACACAGATCTCTTGACTTCAATTTTAGTATTGTTCTACTATAAAAAAAATGACATATGCCCTTTTCACATTTGGTAGGTATTTTCCAAAGATGACTACTATACATAATGAATATGTTTTTAAAAGTCTTTTTAAACAATTGATTATATTTGGTTGAATTTAATAATAATTTATCAAGGGTTTACAATGTGTATGAGACAGGTAGGTGCATTGGTAAAAATGTTTAAAGCACTGGACCTAGAGTCAGGAAGACCTGAGGCCAAATCCAGTGTCAGATACTTACTAGTTCTATAACCATGGGCTAGTCATTTAACTTCTATTTACCTCAGTTTCCTCATCTGTAAAATCAGAATAATAACAGTACCTACCTCCCAGAGAATTAAATGAGATAATAAATAGAAAGCACTACATAAATGTCAGACATTATTATCATTATTATTAATTTTTCCTGACTCCAGGCCTAGTACCTCTTAGCTATTTAACTACCATAATCATATAAAAGCAATGGACACTAAAACTTCTACTGAGTGTCTGCCCAGCCATTGCCTCTTCCAGAGCTCAGAAGTCCACAGAATATAAAACTGAATCAAACTGAGGAATTCTAGAAACTGAACAATGTGAATTTGTTTAGTTCCCAGTGGCACTCCTCAGGGAACAGGAAAAAAAGGTATGAACTGTCCAACACGGTTTTCACTTGATGTTTGACTCACACTTCCTGGAGGATCGTATTTTGATGAAGACCAAAAAGTATGTCACCTGGGATCTGTGGTTCCTCCTCCTGCATGAGGACATAGGCTCAGGACCCAACAGATTTGGGGGAAGACAGAAATTCCCCAGGGCTAATGTTTTTCTCAGTCATGGCTGGCCTATCATTGGCAAGAACCTATGACTTCATTTAACTATTTGCCCTATCACAAAGCAGGGAAAGTGAACTAAGCACCTGGCTCTGGAGAGAGGTAGTTATCTCCATTCCACCCTGGCAGTTCACTGACTATTTGTATGCCATCCTTTTCATGACAAGATGTGGATTACTTCCTCTCTTTCTCGCTCTTCCTAGAGTTAAAACCCATACCTCTACAGTGAATGTTGGAGAGACAGACTGAGAGAGGTAAAATGATACAACCTACTAGACTTTGTATAGCCTTAAAGAGCTCCAGTACCACAATGAGGCAACAATGGAGGAGTAACAAATCAGTTCTTCATGATTTTTCCCCTTCTTTTTGCTACATATCTTAATGATGGGGGTGCTTGTTGGTGTTCATATGATCAGATATCAAGAATCAAGGAAAGAAGAGAACTAAGGGGAAGGATAATCTGCAAACTAGATAAGGATTTCCTGAACAAATACATTTGGATGCAGATAATTTATTTTAGTGAGACTTTAAATTTATATCTGGCTTTCAGTTACTTCATCTTCTATGTTAATAACAGCTTTGAAAATTCAAAACACATTCACTTCTGTAGCTGATCATGTATTAAACTTGAAAAATTCTATTTAATTTAATATACTTGGTTAGAGAAATCTGTTGCCATACTCTCAGAGCATCTGTCTGTTCTAACTATCTTCATTATATAACACCTAAGTGAAATACACTTTATAAAACACAAAGATGACCTCTATTTTCAAAGATACTATTTGTTGTGTTTTTTGTTTCATTTCATTCCACACCCAACTTCTCTTTTCCAAACCCATCTGCTTGCTCTTGGGTAAATATGAGTAATTTGGTTGAAGGTAAAGCATCCAGTGGCCTTTCAAAGCAGTGTAACTTTGGCAAAGGAAGAGATCCCAACTGAAATTAAGAAAATTGCAAGTAGTATAAACAGAAGTGGGGGGGAATGTTGCCTTGTTCAGAGTTAGTATTTCTTCTTAATGTTTTATTGGTTGCTTGAGACTCCCAATCAGTTTTTTTTACCTAATTAAATATTCTAAGCAATTGTTGTTGTTTAGTTGTTTTCAGTCATGTCCAATTCTTCATGACCACTTTTGGGGGATTACTTAGCAAAGATACTGGAATAGATTTCCATTTCCTTCTCATGCTCATTTTGGAGATGAGGAAACTGAGGCAAACAGGATTATACAGCTAGTAAGTGTCTGAGGTGAGATTTGAACTCAGGCCTTCCTGACTCCAGACCTGGAACTCTATCCACTGCACCACCTAGCTGCCCAATTACATCTAGCCAATTTTAGGACTAGCTAAAGACTTACACAGCTTCCTGACAAGAAAATAAATAAGAGTTGTGAAAAACTTCTATATGAGGCCTAATGGTGGTGGTAATGTAGAGGGGGAAGAAGTGATTAATTCTTAGGGGAATGAAGAAAACCTTTCTGGAGAGGAGAACATTTAAGTTGGGCTTTGAAGGTTGGGTAGGAATTTAACAAGTGAGAGAATGTAGAGGTCATTATAGAAATACAAAACAATAGGAAGACAGAGGTAGTAGTTAGAATTCACAAGCAAACATAAGTAGTCCAGTTTGACTAGAGTATAATGTATTGGGCAGAATGGTAGGAAATAAGGCTGAAAGGGTAAGTTGGTACCAAACTATAAAGGGCCTTGAATGTGAGACTCAAAAATTTGAAAGAACTTGCTAATACAAGTTTTTTTGATAGATAATTTAGATTATATTAAATTAAAAAGATTTTTCACAAACAAAATCAATGGAGCCAAGATTAGAAGAAAAGAAGAAAACTGTGTGCATATGTGTGGGCGTGGGATTTAGAGTAAGTTTCTCTGATAAAGGTCTCATTTCTCAAAGGTAGAGAGAAGTGAATCAAATTTATAAGGATATGAGTCATTCTCAAATTGATAAATTGTCAAAGCTTATGAACACATAGGTTTTTGATGAAAAAATCAAAGTCATCTATGGTCACATCAAAAATGCTCTAAGTCACTATGGATTAGAGAAATGCAAATTAAAACAACTCTAAGGTACCACCTCATCATGCCTATCAGATTAGCTAATATGACAGGAAAGGAAAATGACAAATATTGGAGGGGATTTGGGAAAATTGGGACACTAAAGTATTGTTGGTGGAGTTGTGAACTGATCCAGCCATTCTGGAGTGCAATTCAGAACCATGTCCAAAGGGCTACAAAATTATGCATACCCTTTGACTCTGTAATACCACTACTATATTTGTATCCCAAAGAAATTTTTTTTAAAAAAAGGAAAAGTATCTAAATGTACAAAAATATTTATAGAAGCTCTTCTTGTTGTGGCAAAAAATTCAAATGGAGGGTATGCCCATCAATTGAGGAATGGCTAAACAAGTTGTGGTATATGATTGTAATGAAATACTATTGTTCTGTAACAAGCAGGATGCTTTCAGAAAAACATGGAAAGACTTACATGAATTGATGCAAAGTGAAGTGAGCAGAACCAAGAGAACATTGTATACAGTAACATCAATATTGTATGATGATCAATTTTGAACGACAACTATTCTCAGCACTATAATGATCTAAGACAATTCTGAAAGGCATATGATAAAAAATGCTATCTACCTCCAGAGAAAGAAGTGATGGAGGGGGCGGAGCCAAGATGGTGGCTGGGAAGCAGTGACTGGCGTGAGCTCCCCACCAAGTCCCTACAAAAACCTATAAAACAATGGCTCTGAACCAATTCTAGAGCTGCAGAACCCACAAAGTGGCAGAGGGAAGCAGGGCCCCAGCCCAGGACAGCCTGGATGGTCTCTGGGTGAGGTCTGTTCCATACGGAGCTCCCAGCCCCCAGCTGAGGGGAAAGGAGCTGAGCCCAGCGCGCATGGCGTGAACAGACCAGACGCGGACCTACCAGACCAGGAGATGAGCGGAAAGTGCCCTGGCATCCTGAAATACTGAGCTGCGGCATGTACCAGACCTCTCAACCCACAAAGAGCAAAGACATCAGAGAAGGTTAGTGGGAAAAGCTGTGTGACTGAGTTTGCGGGTTCGGCCACTTGCCCCTGGGGCAGCGGAGGTGGGGCAGCTTTAGAACTAGGCTGCAGTTGCTTCTGGCCCCAGGCCCACCTGGTGGGAGGAATTA
>CM053626.1:227569108-227633650 GCA_028646595.1 Phalanger gymnotis
TTTTTTTTTTCCATGCAACTAGAAAATAAGATGCACAGGCAATGGGGCATAGAGATTTATCTTGCCCTACAAGAAAGGAAGGGAAAGGGGGATGGGAGGGGAATGGAGCGACGGAGGGGAGGGCAGACTGGGGAACAGGGCAACCAGAGTGTACGCCATCTTGGAGTGGGGGGGAGGTAATGGAGAGAAAATTTGTAATTCAAACGCCTGTGAAAATCAATGCTGAAAACCAAACATGTCAAAAATAAATTAACATTAAAAAAATTTAAAAAAAAAGAATCCATTCTATGACATCATTGTCAAGTTGTAATCTAGCCCCTTCTTGAAGACATCATGAAACATCTTTACTGACTAAAGCAGCCCATCAACTTTTTTGGGCAGTTCCAGTTGTTAGGGAAATTTTGCTACCATCACATTCATTATGCCTGTCCTAAATAACATAAATTTCTACATTTCCTTCAAATTCTCTCTCCTTCAGCTTTTTACTTCCATTGCTATGTGAATCCTTCTTGACTACACTGAAGGCTCCTTGTAACTCAGCTTAGGCTCAAAGTCCTCCATGATTTTGGTTTGCATTAGTTCTCTTACTCCACTTTCAGAATTTCCTTCCTAGATACCATAAACCCATTATACTGCCAATAGTATGACAGATGGTTCTGCAACTAATACTACTTAAAGGAGAACAGAGTTCTTTTTTTGTATGAATTGTAGCTTTAGCTATGAAGTTTCTCTCCAACAACCTCTCTCCTGTCTTAAAATTCTGCTCACTAAAAATCCATCTTCTCACAGAATTTGAAAGTCTAGTGGGTATCTGTACCTCTGTTTCATCTAAGGTTCTCTCCTTGATCTTCTCTCTCTTCCAAACTCAACTAAAAGCATATTTTCTTTCCTGCTTCTTTCACTTAACATGCATCTCTCTCTCTCTCAACTTGGTGACTAACAGTAAGTAAGCTCTAAGCAATCATAATAGAGTGTTTTTATCAAAATCATAAAAGGTTTATCTTTTTAAAAATGAGTCATTTGATGCATCAAATAAAGGTGGAAATTAATTATTCTGTTGGTCTTTCCACCCACCAGCACTTGCCTGAAAAAGCCATGTAGGCAACTGCATTATTCTGGTATGCACACCTCATGATGATTGAGCCCAGGGAAGAAATATGTGGGTGGATTACAACAGTGTTAGAAAGTGTTGTGTAAAAATAAAAAAAAATATTCAAACCACCTGATATCAAAAAATGCATATGATGCTAACCATCAGAGTATCCATCAGATAAATGTTTTTATAAAGGTTTTTACAACCTTATACTGAACCTAATTCTCTTGACCTCCTTCCCACCTCAATATTAAGTTGGGTGGGAACACATTTTTAATCACGTTGCTAACGCCAAGATACCAGGTTACATGAAATAGGGCTCCACCAAATAGCTGCATTCTGAATTCAAAGCAGATGATAAGGTCCCTGGGATGAGACACATGGATCCCCCTCTATTTCAGGGATAGGGAATAGAGATTGGACCTGTGATTTTCCTGATTTAAGGAGCTGTCAATTGACAAAACTTCCTCTATCAACAAAGGTTGCTATCATCTCTGTAACTTTCAGTAGAGGTATTCCTAGATCATTGAAAGGTTAAGCCCATGGTCACACAACCAGTATATGTTAGAGATAGGATTTAAATCTATGCTATTCTGATTTTGAAGTTGTCTCTCTACCCATCATGCCAAATTGCTTTTACCCTGGGATCCTATATTGGCCAAATGAAAAGTCACTGAAATTGCCTTTTTTTAAGACAAAAGTAAGATTGATACTAGGAAACTGTGGAGTAATGGAAATTGCACTTCATTAGGACTTAGGCGCTCTGGGTTCTAATCTTAGCTCTTCTACTAACTAGCTCTGTGACTTTGGAGAATTTTCTTTATCTTTATTAACTTATTGTCCTCATGTTTAAAATGAGAAAATTAGAGTAGATCATCTCTAAAGACCTTTCCATCTTCTAACATTATATGATTCTGTATCAATGCCCTGGGAAATACCGCATGACCTCCAAAATTATATTTCATTATATCATGACCTATATTGCTCCCATAAAAGAAAGGTTAATTCAAG
This sequence comes from Phalanger gymnotis, assembly GCA_028646595.1. Taxonomy (NCBI): domain Eukaryota; kingdom Metazoa; phylum Chordata; class Mammalia; order Diprotodontia; family Phalangeridae; genus Phalanger; species Phalanger gymnotis. Next base: position 227,571,213 of record CM053626.1, read on the forward strand.
ATGTCTGATTATATAAGTCATCTGTGTGCTATTTTTTCCTCCTTCTGACGCATTTATATTTCCACTCCAGAGAATAAAATAAGAACCTCAATTTATACCTATGGTGTACCTACCTGTTTCACCTGTTCCAGGCTTAGCTGAAGGTAATACAGCCAGGACAAACCATGTTCCCAATATATGATCATGTGTCCTGGGGTAGTTAGTATAAATGGCATAGAGATTAAAATATCAGATTTAGAGGTAAAAGGAATCTTAAAGACCATTAAGTTCAACCCCTCCATGAGGAAACTGAGGTGCATAGAGGTTAATTTCCCAGTCACAAAACCAGTATCTGAAATGGAATATAAATTCAAGTTATCCTAACTCCAAATTCAGTAAGCTATCTTTGCTATGCTACCTTTCAAAGACTCAGTGAAATAAAGAACCCAAGGGTCAAATACTTTAATCAAGAGTCATAGCTTATATTATAAATATTCTTATATAAGATTTCATTGATCCTCCCAACAACCCATTTTACAGATGAAGAAACTGAGGTTCAGAAAGGAAGTTATTTACTCGAAATTAAAGATGAATAAATTTAGAGTTGGAAGGAGCCATAATATTCATTCATTCAATAAATGTTTACTAAGTACCTGCTATGATGCCAGACACTGTGTTAAGCACTGTGGATATAAAAAGACACACACACACACACACACACACAGGTCCCTGTAAACTTAATCTCAATCTAATAGGGGAGATAACATGCAAACAAATATATACAAAACAAGTAAATACATGATAAATAAAAAATAATTAAAAGGAGGGCACTGGAATTAAGAGGGGTTAGGAAAGTGGGATTTTAGTTGGGAAAGGAAGCCACGGAGGTCACAGCTGGAACAGATGAGTGAGAATGTTTCAGGAATGGGGAACAGAAAAAATGCCTGGAATGAAGAAATGGAGGATCTAGTTCATGGAGGAGCCATAGGGCCAGTGTCACTGGATGAAAGAGTATTTACCAGCGAATAAGGCATAAGAGAACTGGAAAGGTAGAAGGCACTAGGCTATTAAAGCCAAATAGTATTCTGTTTTTGATTCTAGAGGCAATAGGAAGCCATCAGAATTTATCGAATAGGAGGGTGACAGTATCAGTAGTCATCTAGTCCAAACCCTTCATTTTACAGATGAGGAAATTATGTTCCAGAAAGGCTTATCCAAGGTCACATATCTATCGAAGGTTACAAATGAGATTCTAACTCAGATTTCTAATACTAAGTACAGGGTTGTTTCCACTATATCACATTGGAAAAAGAAATTCTTTTTCTCAACCTTGTTCAACCATAAGTAAAAAGTGTCAGGTCATAAAATCATAGATTTAAATCTGGAAGGGACCTTAGAAGCTATTTGGTCCAACACTCTCAATTTACAGGTGAAGAAACTGAGGCCTGGAGAGGTGAAGAAGTTTGAGCAAGGTTTTACATGTAGTAAGTAGAAGAGATAGAATCTGAACCCACATCCATCAACTCCACATCCAGTGCTCTTTGGTATCATGTTGCCTCTCATCTTTAGGAAGCTATGTTGGATTGGAAGTTTCAGGTTAGTACTTGAACACTTTAAAGAATTCTTTTTCAAGACACCATTCTGTTTGACTACTATACTAATTAGACCTCCAGGGTTTCAAGACTGATATATTTCCTGCCTTTCCTGGTAAAGGGCAAAAATGTATAATACCTACAGGTCACTGGGAAAACAGCTGCATTAACTAGACTCTGGAGTAGCTGCCATATTTGCAAGAGAAGAAACTATGCAAGTATCCCTGAACAAGATGAGGAAGGTCCTTTTGATGACAACTTAATAGTGGGAAATTAAGAAATTAATCTGTTCAAAAAGTTAATCTATTTAATCCACTTTTCCAAACCTGTGCCAAACTTGCTGAAATGACCAAGATGATTCTTGTCATACATCTTGGCGTTTTTCCCAGTATGGATGACAATTGCACATACAATTTGTTCATTGGACTGGCTTTCATATCAAGAACATAAGATACTAGTGAAGCCTCCTTCTTCTTGTCAGAGAGATTAACATAGACTCAATTTTTCTTTTAAAGTCTAAGAAAATTGTACTCGTGAGTCTACTTTTGTCTTTTCCTCCTGTTATTTCATGGAGTTAGTTATGCCAAATGTCCATGGAATTTGATAGGCCCAAAGCCTGAAGATTAGGGAAGAAATCTCTCTCCCCTCTTGATTACCTTGCTCCCTTCCACCACTCCACCACTACCTTCCCTAACAGTGAGAAGAAACTGTCCTCTCTGTTCTACAGCTTACTGAAAAAAACTATCGGAGAGTTACTGTTTCCATTTCTTACTCACCTCTCTATATCAAACGTTATTTAAAACTCTACTTATCTTTACCTGGACAAAAAAATCTGTTATAAAAGTACAAACAATGACAATACACTACAATACAATAAAAACAATATAAAAGTACAAAGAGTGTAAGCAATGATGGTTCACTAAACATTAAAGAAGTAGGGAAGGACATAGATCATGGATAAATTCACCAATTCCCAGTAGCATAATGAAGTAGGCAGATTTGAAGCAAATCTCAAGTTGAACTCAAGTGTAGTGGAATTCCATTGCAAGTGAAAGGCATTGGTGCCCTGGATTGCCTATAATCATGAGAGTTAAAGCTTTATCTGCCTATTTAAGGAATAATCTGCCTGGATAGAACTTGCCCTTTTTGCTTTTGTCTTCCTTTTTGACTTGCTCTTCCCTAGGTTTCCATAATACCACTCTCTCCTGTTTCTCCTCCTTGCCTCCTTCTATATTCCTCAGTCTTCTTATTTTGACTCTTCATCCATGTCAATAGCTTTCCACCACACCCTTGAACTCAACTTCATGGAACATTAACATTCATGAGATTCTCCTGTCCTATGAGACTGCCACCTCTGATAGTCCTTCAGTATTTTCTTCCCACAGGGAAAACCACACTTCATTGCCGCCCCTGCTGCCTCTGTGGGGTTACACAGCAATATGACCTATCTACCTGGATTGAACCAATTCTCTTTGATTCATTTAAAACTATATCCACTCCACTGCAAGACAGTTTTCTAGTATATAATGGTGTCTAACTAGATTACAACCTTGTTCGTCTTTAACCGTGTATATGTATCCACATTTCTGGATATAAAATAGGACTTTAAAGTTATATAGTGCCTCACTGGTGAACCAGTAAAGATTATCATCAGTGACATCAGTCTAGCCAGATTCAAATATATTTTATTCATACTCATCAGAGCAATCACTAGGAATTCTAGGGATGTGGGGCAAATTTATTTAATGGTAGGGGTGTAAGGTATGAAATCACTCCTCTGCTTAGTAAAGGGAATGGGGTTTGAGGAGATTGAGAACTCAGAGGTCAAGGTATTCAAAGATATTTAGGTTGAGATACAGAAGATGTTGTACCTAAAATTACTGGAGAAGAGCAGCACTGACTTTCATGTCCATGGATGCCAGCAAGAAGGATCTGAACATGATTGAGGAGAGGTTGTTACTGAATGATGGTGGCAGAGGGAAAAGTCTCAAAGTTGTAGTCAGGAGCAAGAAGTATGCCAAGTCCTCCTCATAGCAATATGTGTGAAGGAGATAAAAGGAATAAGTATCTCTGGAGATATTACCAAGACATTTGCTGTCTTTAAGAGGAAAAATTACATTTCAATAAGCACTAGGAGATGGAAGAAAGTTAGAGGAAGTATTCTAGAAAGAAATGGACGTTTTAGTATAGAAGAACTCTAGAAGGACACAAAAGAAAGGGAACAGAGAGGGAGATAGTTTACCCACCCTGGGTGGGGCAGTAGCTGGTGAACACTTGTCTTTATTTTAGATTTTTATCCTGGCATCACTCAAGTTATCGTTAAGTCATCTTCAGTTATGTCCAACTCTTCATGACTCCATTTGGGTTTTTCTTAGCAAAAATACTGGGGTGGTTTGCGATTTCCTTCTCCAGCTCATTTTACAAATGAAGAAATTGAGGCCAATAGGATTAAATGACTTGCACAGGGTAATGCAGCTAGAAAGTGTCTGAGGCCAGATTTGAACTCAGGAAGATAAGTGTGCCTGACTTCAGGCCTGGCACTCTATCTACTGTGCCACCTAGCTGCCCCTCCCCACAATATAGGCCCTAATAGCAAACAATTTCTTAGGAACTGATAGAAATAGCAATATTATGGTCATGAGATACAGGAGATGGAGCAAACTGCTCTCAGGGGAAAGGAATATGCCCTTCCGGATATTGACCCTTGGATATTCTGTGATTACTGCAGCTGTCATATCCTCTTGAGATCATTTGTACAGAATGCCCTAGCAGTATTTAACACTATTAAGAATCCCTCCTTCTTTCCTAAAGCATTTTTTTCCTTCCCTTGGCTCCCATAAATTATACTATTCTAGGATTTAAAACTACCAGGGATCTTAGATCATATCCAACTCCCTCACTTTATAGATGAGAATTTTTACCAATAAGATAATTTTTACACAGAAAGAAGTCACATGGACAGTTAGTGGCAAAGGTAGACTGACTAAATCCAGAGCCTTTTTCACTGTACAATACCATGTTGCTCCTACCCTAGGATACATCTATTTTTTAAGAATTGGTTCAACAACATGAGAATGACGGTGAACAACTTTCTAGTAGCAAACAGAAATGGCAAATAGAAGATAATATGGCCAGAAAACACTTTTCTATGATATTTAGACTTGCAACAAGTCATATAATTTTTCTGCTCAAAAACCTAAAATATGCCACTACCTAGAGGGAACAAAATGGTGTCTAAAAAAAAACCAAACCAGCTGCTTTGGTTTTGTTATTTAACTGTGCCATCTGTGTATGCTATCCCTAATGAGACTGTAAATTCTGGGTGGGCAGGGACCAGATCTTATACTTCTTGTACAGTCCCTAGGGTATTTTGTTCCCACTTCATAAATATTCATTGACCTTCCTGCATCTTCTATGTCTTTTTCTGGCTACCTCTTATCTCTTACCCTCTAATTAAGAGGTCCTTAACTTTTAGTTTGTGAATTTGTGTGTGTACATATATGTGTTTATATAATATATTCATGTGTCTGTGTATATGTGTGTATATGTGTACACAGACACACACACAATTTTTTTTTCCTTTCTCAGGGTTTTAATGCTACTCTTTCAACACATTTTTTTTTGGTAAAGACAGTCACTCTAATTTAATCTATTTCATTTGAACAGAAATTCCATTGAGCACACTGGCCCAGAACATATACTGTGGTGACTGTAAAGCAACACAACATCAGATCAGCAAATCTATTGCACTTAGTGAAAAAAGTAGATTCCTCCTTTGTCGCTCAACTTCCAAAGGCGCTGTGTGTCTCACTGCCCTAGCCAGTTCTTCTCATTCAGTCCTACATCTCTACATTCACACATGGCACACTCATGTTGCCTCCTTCTGAAAACATTTGAGAACACCATTCTAGTAGCTGCATCTCCAAGTTGAGTCTAGAAATGAATTTAAAATGCAATCCAATCACTGTCAATAGATCAATTATACTGACTTCCACATATCATGAATATGCTCATCACAAAAGGGCAGGATGAGGTCTCTCTGACCAGCGCTAACACTATGTGATCAGATATCACAGGAATGCACTTTCTATGTGACAAGAAGATACCAACATGATGGAAACAAACACCAATCTTATTGCACATGGTGTTTGGGCAAGCAATAAAAACCACTGTGATGGACGAAAATTCTTTATATCTTGTTTCCTCAGTCTTTTCTAGAGTTTGACGTAGCAGCAATATCAATCAGCATACACAGGAGAGGTGGGAGTTTCTGGCATTTGATCCAGGATTTTACAAATGTAGCATGCAACCTCCACTGTGCGCTCTTCATACATCAAAATAAAGGGATGTTTCAGAAGTTCTTTATACTTTGGTCTTTTGGATTCATCCTTTGTAAGGCACAAGTTGACAAAGTTAATGAAGCTTGGGGAAAATTCCCTTTCCTTGGAATTACTCAGCTGTGGGGGGTCTCCTTTTACTACTTGTGTCACCTGATCAAACATGCTGTTCCACTTTGGGTAAGGGAATCGGCCCATAGCCAGCTCATACAGTGTGATCCCCAAACTCCACACATCAGAACGGACATCATATCCTTGTCCAGATGTACTTGGATCTATCCTTTCAGGTGCCATGTATGGCCTGCACCCAGCATCTCTTGTTTTGGCAATGGAGTCCACAAGTTGTCCACTAATGCCAAAATCACAGAGTTTAATATTTCCACTTCTATCCAGAAGAATATTGGAAGGTTTGACATCTCTGTGAATAACTTTCAAGTTTTCTTTTAAGTGGTTTAGTGCTTTCACAGTTGCTAAAGTGGTTTTGCCTAAAATTTCTTCTGGAATGACATCACCTAATACGCTATATACATATTTGTAAAACTTGTCAAACGAGGTAGACATGAGTTCCATACAGATCCAACAGTCACTCTCTCTGAAGAGTACGCCAAAAAACTGAACAATGTATGGGCAGTCACTACTTTGCATCAACACATCCAAGTCCATAAGAAGCTGTTTTTGCTCTTTTTCATCCACTGTAGACCGAATCCTTTTAACTGCCATTATTTGCCCACTTGGTTTGTGGACCATTTTGTTGACAGAACCATAAGCTCCTTCTCCAATTTCTCCAAGGTCTTTCAAGTCATTTGCCGTGAAATCCCACTGCTGTTCGGGGGAGATCTTCAGTTTCCCTGATGATTTGATGCTGTGTGTTCTCAGTCTCTCCATGTGTGGGTTTTGGACTCCTGAAGGATTCAAGGTAAATCGTGCTGTAGATTTCAAAGTTGGATTTGCAAAATTCAGCTTCAGTGCTTTATGTTTACCCTGCATGCTGCTGACAGCCATGTCACCTGACCCTGGGGGCCCCACGGTGCTGGGAGAGCCACTCCCGCTGCTGCCACTTGGGCTTGGTGCCGCCATTGTTGTCCCAACACACACAATTTTGAAATGAAGTCTATAGGCTTTATGAGATTATCAGAAGGATCTGTGACCAAAAAAAAAAAAAGGTTAAGCATCCCTGCTTTAAATGAAAATTCCCCAAGATTCAATCCTTGGTCCTTAATAGAGTCAAAGGAGCACATATTTAGAGGCATCAATTCCAACCTTTTCATTTTATAGATGAAGAAATTAAGTCTGGGAGACATTAAGTAACTTGCCAAGGGCACATAACTAATAAGGTCTGAGGTAGATTTTGAACCCAGGTCTTCTCAACTCCATCCAGCATTCACTCTACTATGCCACATATACCTCTAAAGAATTTCCTGGGGGAAGAGGATTCTGGGAAGATGGCAAAGTACTTCAGAAAATTTCAAGCTCTCTAGATTTTCCTCCATGAAAGAGATAAAATAGCACATCTGGGTGAACATAGAATAGTTAAAAATATATAAGAGTAAGGGCAAAACAGTGGCTCCTCCTGGGATAATCAAAGAAGATATGGGGGAAAATTCCAGGATTAGATTTCCTTCCTGTGAAGGGTAAATACCTCCAGGCTAAGGTCTGCTTTAACAACAAGTGGCAAGCCCTAGGGTTAGCTGGGTTGGGAGGCTGCCTCTGGCCAGGCCACAGAAACTTTTATCCCCGGGACAGCGAGGGGAGTTGGGTGTCTTACCTGGGGAAGAAATAGGGAACCTCTGTTGACAAGGAACAATAGACCCATCTTTGCTGAGGGGTGATGGGAGAAGGAACCAGCACAAGCTCTGTGAATCCAGAAGCAGTGGTGTGGGGAGCCTGGAGATCTTGGTTTGAGTTCAAGGTCAAAAGGGAGAACTGAAGAAAATCAGAGGCCAGAGGTACCACCCCTCATACCCCAGGACTAGAGGTGATTGATTATAAAAAAGTAAATTATTACCAAAAAATGTATAGGCAAAGAAGAAAGAATCCAACAATAGAGAGCTACTATGGGAATAGAGAAGACTGGTGTCTGCCTTCAGAGGAGAATACTGAAACAAAAAAAAACCCTCTTCTACCCCAAAGAATAATGTCAAATGGTCACCTGCCCAAAAGGAATTTATTGAAGAACTTAAAAAAGACTTTAAAAATCAAATGAGAGACTGAGGAAAAGAATTAAGAATTAAGAATAAAACAAGAAAAACAAGAAGATTATGGCAAGAAGGTCAACCAGTTAGAAAAGGTGATCCAGAATCCTTTTAGCCTCGGGGTAACAGGTAAGGGGGAGGAAGAGGGAAAAAAGAACAAAGTAAAAAGTGTATAGCAGAGAACAAAAGAAAACCTACAAGGAAGCAAAGAACAGATGGACAACTTTCAACATAACACACAGTATTTAATATATAATGGGCATTCTTTGAAATAAGCTATTGCTATATATTCTGAATCCTCTCCTGTGTTCTGTTGTGCACATGACATGTTTTCTCTTTTCTTATTTTATATTTAATATTTAAGTTTGTAATGTTTCTTTTTCTTTTCCTATTCTGTATTTAAGTGTTAGTTTTTGCCTAAAATAAAAAAAAAATTAAGAATTTCATGGTCACTGAGAGGGTGATTTATTTGCCCGTGGTCACACAGGTAAAAAATACCAGAAATGAGATTGGAACCCAAGTCCTCTGAATCCCAATCCAGAACTTTTTCCATTGTGCCATGCTTCATATGTCCTCATTTTATTGATGTTTTTTCTTGGAGAAGCTATTCTATCATTTTTAAGATTTCTATGTGAATGACAAGATAGACACCTGTAGTTTCAGATTCTTAGACTAGTTCCAACTTACCAATACAATTTTTACTCTTGTCACTTCAAATTCACCATGTTTTATAGCTCATTCATCATCTTCCCACCATTCCAAACAAGTGACTCTTCCCAATGTACACACTATTTGGAAGAACTTCACCCTCCGTAGCTAGTGAGTTTCTCATTTCTTCTTTTTTCCAGTGTTTCTCCTACTCCTTCCTCCTTTTCCATTCCCAGTGTCACTATATTAGTCCAGGGACTCATCAACTCTTATCTAGATTACTTCAACTGCCTCCTAACTAGTCTTCTTTCCAGCTTCTTGACACTTCAACCCATCCCATATATAATCTCTGCCAAATTAATCTTTCTAAGTCATCAATTTAGGAACAAAGGGTTAATACAGGAGAGTAGGGAGAAATAAAGTTGAATAGATAGGTAGCTATTTTCATCAATTCACTTCCTTACTGGAGAACTAGCAATGGCTTATTATTACCTTTACAATGTAGACTAAATTCTTCCACTTAACTTTCAAAGTCATCCATGATTTGCCCTCTGTATATTTACGGTATTATAAAATCATGAATTTAAACCTGGAAGGCACTTTCATCCAACCTCCTCATCTTTAAACATGAGGAAACTGTGGCCCAGAGAGGTTGAGTGACTTGCCCAAGACGTAGTGTCGGTAGTGGATTTAAACTTAGGTTTGATGCTAAACCCCTATTAAACACTAGCCCCTGTTACTCCTCAATATGACGCTACCAATTCTCAATGAGATAAACCCCATCACTCTAGTCTGGCCCATGTCCTTATTGTCAGATAGCCCATGTGCTCCATCATTATATTCACCATGTCAAGAAAATACAAGGAAGATCTGACACTTGGCAGGACCCCATCTCTGGTATTTTTGGAAGGAAATGGGCAAGAGTCACACATGATGAATAGGCATGGATGCATTGTGATCCATATCACATATGGCTGCATTATGGATATAGGCTTGCATTTTAACCCAAGTGTTTTGACTACAAATTCAACAATCTTCCTGCTGCATTATGAGTTTGGAACTAGATTACCTCTGAGAACTTCCAATTCTGGTATTCTATGTCTCTATAAAATATTCCAGAAATTCCTCGTGGGTTAGAATCTTATCTTACATTCCTTATTCTCTACCCCCTCACCACTCAGGGCAACTGATAACTGTAACCCACACTTTACTTAAAGGAACAGGTGGCGTAGTGGGTAGGACTATGGACTTGGACTGAAGAAGACAGGCATTGGAATCCTTTTTCACACATTTAATCATGTAACTGTGGACAATTCACTTATCCTCTGAATCTCAGTTTCTTCATCTGTAAAATAAAGCTACTAATAGACTCTCCCCCAGGGTTATTGTGAGAATCAAATGAGATAATATATGAAAAGCCCTTTTGAAAATCTTAAAGTGCTTTATAAACATCAGCTGTTACTGATGAAGAATTAATCTTTTATCACCATCATTTTTACCATTTGCCCCAAAATAATTTCTACTATAGCACAGTGTTTTGGTGAGCCTTTTAGGAATGTAGCTTCTAAAATATTAAGGATTAAAGGATTGAAGAGCTGTTTAAAATAATGAGTTAATCGACGTTTCTAAAGTCTATGGAAAAGAAGTGATGACAACGACTGTGATGAGGTCCACGTTAAAGTCCATAACAAAAGAAATGCAAAATAAAAAAGAACAAAAGGATAAGAACTAAGGAGAGTTTTTAACTATAAAAACCAACAGGTGTATATGTCAATGGCAGAGAACAACTTCTCCAGTCTCTATTCTGTTCCCTCTACCTCTTTCCAGCCTTGTATTTTTTTTTTACCTCGAGACCTACAATTTCCTTCCTTCTTTCTTCTATTTCATCCTCCCCTTCTGTTTCTCTCCACTATTTTCCCCTTCTCTATCCCCATCAGCCTCAACTTTATTTAAATAACACAGGGGAGAGGGATTTCAGATCCATACTATGATCTGTTTATTAAATAAAATTCAAAATTTTTAAAAACAGCCAAGCTAAACATATTTTCTATTTCTTTAAAGAGGGGAAATAATTCAGGTTGCTTTTTACATGTGGCTCATTAAAAGAAAAAAAGTTACTTGAACCTTCCATAGTATTAAGAATAGTGCTAAAATCACAGTAGGTGTTTGGTAAGTACTAGTCATTTGACTAATTGTTGTCAAGATAGTGTCCATCTAACTAGATCTCTCCAAAGTAGAAGACCAGGAAGCATCACGTGGTAGATTAAAAATATTAATTGATAATCTGTCTTAGCTTCCCTCCCTACCTTTTTTGTGTTTCTTTTATGAGTCACCCCAAGACAGGCCAATAAAGTTGATAGTAATCATAGCTTTCCTCTTAGCTAGTAGTCAGGGAATAAGTGGTGGCCTGAACATGGAGACGGGACCACAAGCTTCTAGGTGACCGGTATGTGTTTGTATGTGAAGTCTCTCAATCCCGGGTTCTAAAACACTTTAATCAGAGAGCAGTCAGATACGGGACTTCAGTTGGGGGATTGCTTTTTAGAATAAGTTAAACAACACACAATTAACAATTTCACAATTTATGAAACTACAATGCAAATAAGACCTTCCAAACACTTTCAGAGGAAATACAATTGGGTACATACCTCTGTTGCTGTTCTGTAGTAATACAGCTAGCTAGAGTCAGGGACTAAGAAACACACCTCAAGACAGCCCAGGTCTCATTTAGAATTTCATGCTTTTTATCTCTCTGCTCGTCTCCCCCACCCCAATTACTTGCTAGCACATCCACCTGAGGTCAACTAGAGACATAAAATAAGATAAAACTCAAACCAGCTGGTTTTGTTGGTTGTTAATGTGACATTTTGTAGGTGTAGAGATTAAAAAACAAACACTTGGGTAATGCCAGGCTTATAAATGTTAATTGCCCCTATGGGTACTAATGCATTAATATGACAACACACATCTGCCCCCATCATTTAGAAATGAGCAAACATCTTTACCTTTCTTTTTTGCTATTTCCACCTTACCCTCTATTGTAGGTTATTTTGGCAGAGGACTTCCATATAAGCACTTTAATGAATGTTCTATTTAAAGGTATCTAGGTATTCTACAAACATTGACTTACTTTGACTACATCTCTGTCTCCTTCTCCTAATTTCACATTTGGAACTCAGCTGCCATGAAAGGTTTCTGACTTGCAATTCTGGCAACATTTTGTAAAGTCTCTGCACTGCTGATCTAATTCATAGATGCACTCTCCTCAATGTATGAAGTTCTGGACAAAAGTCCCCAGAAATTACCCTGCATTTTTTCATTGGTGGAGGAAGTTTTTATTTCTTAAGGATCTAATGTGGATCAGCAATCATCTACAATTTATAGCCTTAGAGAATTTTCTGCTGTCATAGAGTGGTTAAGTGAATTGCTCAGGATCACACGTGTAAGAGGCTGGACTCCTTTGAATTTACCTCATCTTTATTCATATTCATTCCACCTGTTAAGATGTAAGTTCTTTGAGGGCAGGAACTATTTTCAGATTTGACTTTGTGTCCCCAAGACCTAGTGAAATAGGTAGGTATTTAAGTAATGCTTATTGAGTAAAGGAGATATTTATCAGTTAATTCTATCTTTAGAGATAGAATCTTTAGAATCTGAAAGCTGTCTGGAGAAGGTTAACACTTGTCAGAAATTCAAACTGCCAACAAATGTAATGGAATTTGTTTTTTTTTCCTTATTGCTATTTGCTAACCTCGATGTAGGAATACACAGACAAGAATATTTCACAGGCCCCCAACTCAAGTAGTACCACCCCCTCCTTTATTTGGTGAATAATAAATTTGAGAAGTCAGCTACAAAGTTGTCAGACTCCCTTCTTCCTTTTCTCATTTCAACCTGTTATAAGGCTCATAGATTCCAAAGTGTAGATCTGGAAGCCAAAGCAATAAACAGATAACCTCCTGCCTCCCTACACATGATTGGCCTAGAACATGCCTGTGCAAACTGCAGCCTGCCAAAGGATTTCAGGCAGTCAATGAAAAATGTAGAAGAAAACATCCTCTACATTTTTCATGGGCTGCCTGTGGGGCCGTATGTGGCCTGCAGCCCCCAGGTTGTGAAGGCCTGCCCTAGAGTCTCCTTAAAGTAATAAAACTGTTGAGGAATCATTAACAGGTGGCAGAGATGGGACTTATTCTATATGTAAGGCAGATTCTATGCTAGGGCAACCAGAGCTTTATTCCAGGACATCAAATTTGGAGGATGCTTACAACACTTGTAGCCCTTCCGTAGAATATGAACAACCAAACCTAGCCCCTACTTAGAATAATTAGTGAGGAAACATTAGTTAAGAAAGCTCTTCCTCCAACCCACTCCCTAGCTGTGGCTTCCTGGGATAACCCCAAGCAAGGTGCTTGACCTATGAGGCAAAAACTGCTAGTTACAGCTCTGCTATCCAATGACAGGACCAATCTGTATATTTCCATCATGTGCTCTGTGAAATTTGACTGTAATTGTCAAAAAAAATAGGCAATATTAAAAGAGAAGGAACTACTTTCCCTTCAAAAAGACAATAAGTGGTTTGGGTATTAAACACAGAGTGCCTTTTCTTAATACTCTCCAACCTGTCCCCACCCCCTCACGACTGACTTAATCTTTCTTGAGTTAGTAGGGTTTCATCAGACCAAGTAAAAACTGAAAAGAAAGTGGCCATTTATCTCTATAATGGAGCCAAGACTCCCTAAAACTAGTTCAGCACATACGCTAACTATTGATCAAAAGAGTCCCTGTTGCAGGGGAGAAATATAGAAGGTGGTCTGGAATGGGGGCTGTTTAAGCCACAGTCTCCCATGAATGCTCTCTTTGTTATCAAATGGTGGTACTGATCTGGAGCTCCTAAGTAACGTCAGAGACCTGCTTAGAGATGATACCTGAAAGACTGAAGACTAAATGATATTCCCAGCAGGCAATATACAGAAAAGAGATAGAAGGACCAAGGGCACAACCTTGGGAAATAGCTATATTAAAGGATCAGGAAAATAATAAGGGTCTAGTGAGAGAAGAAAAAAGGAGGAAGAGCTAAAGAAAAAGAAATGGCATGATACTGTGGGAAGAGTATTGGACTTGGAGTCAGGTGACCTGGGTTTGAACCTCTCCTCAGAAAATTAGTCCTTGAAAATCAGAATTGGCCAAATGGAAGCTAATGACTCCACGAGACATCAAAAACAGTAAAAAACAACATCAAAGGACTGAAAAAAATTGAAGAAAGTGTGAAATAAATATCATAGGAAAAACAACTGACCAAGAAAATAGATCAAGGAGAGGGAATTTAAGAATCATTTCACCACCTGAAAGCCATGAACAACAACAATGAGAGCCTGGGCATCACATTTCTAGAAGTTGTAAAGTAGAACAAAGTAGAAACTGAAAGAGTCCTCTGGTTACCTCCTTAAATATTATGTCAGACATTCTATGGGACCATGAGAAAATCATGGCCTCAGATTCCTCAGCTATAAAGTAGGAGATGTGAAGAATGTTTTGTAAACCTTAAAGTACCAATAAGTGTTAGTTCTTATAAACCAAGAGAGTTGAGTATCTCTGAAGGAGAAAGGAAAAAGTAACCACAATGTGGTCACATAAACACTCCATAGAGATAAACATCTCACTTCTTCTTTAAGAGGATCCAAACTAAAATTATATCTATTTGCACCCCTAAGTATTTATGGTTTAGGGGTACACTGTTTTTAGGTTGATAAGTAACCAAGGCACTGGCTTCCCTTTTCCCTATCCCATAAGCCTGCTTACACCCACAGGCTTGACTACCAAATGAGAGTTACACAAAAGACCATTACAAGAGTGAATAATGAGCAAACTCACTATTCAGATACTAAACAGAAAACTGAATTCTACCAGATAAAGTATATAAGAAAATGTACAAGACTGAATGAGTTCTTTAGATGGGTGTGAGCTGAGATCTTCCTCAAACAAGAGAGGGCCTGATCTCACCCAAAGGAAAATTCCCTTTAGCCTCTAGGGAGGCACTTTAATAAATGTTTTTGCATTGAGCAAGTTGTGCCATTTGGTTGACTGTTCATGATAAAGGCACCAGCAGGTTCTTTTGAGCTACAGTTTTAGGAGTGTAACCTCATGAAGTATTTTGAAACCTGAGGACAGTCTCATCCCACCCCCCCCTCATCAAACCTACAAATCTATGAATGAGGGGCTATATGAGGAAAGTACTTTGTAAACCTTAAAGTTCAAAAGAACCTATATAAATGTGAATTTTTATTCAGTGCCACCTAGAATTAACTATAGCTCAGAATCAGGCTGTAGGAAGTTGGAATAGAATTCCTAGTCTAATTTCTTTTTTATAAGCAAGAAGTCTTACATTGCCCTGAAAGAGTACATACGAGGTCAGGCTCATCTGTTTTAGCTGTGTGCAATGAAACGTGTTATATGGAAATAAACATTCTAATGTTCTAAGACCATGCATAGAACATGGTAGAACCCAATCTACAAGAAAATGCAGCATGCTGCTAAGTACTCTTAGAGTTGGGGGAGAGTAGACAGATGTCTTGCCTATATATGCAAATGATAAAATAAGATAAGTCCTCTCAGATTTTATTGTTTCAATATGACTCAGTGAGGCTACCTTGAGAACAGTACTCTTCCTTTGTGTATTTGAGGAAATTACAGCATATCCCCCAGCTTCTCTCCCCATACCACCAACACAACATATCCTTATATAAGTGAAATCCAGAAGGTTATGTTGTCAAACTCTTTCATTTTATATTTAATATAATAACTAGCCAGGCACCGCTGAACTGAAACCTTAGGGGTTGGCAACCTACACCTATCCCTGTCATTTGTCTGTCACTGGGAAGGAACTCAACTCTCCAATGAGTCATACATAGCCAGGAGCAGGCAGAGGATATCTACACATGCACAAATTTTTACTTGCCCTTCCCTCTCCCACAGACAAAGAATATTTGCACATAGTCCGAAGGTGGGAGAAAGAAGAAATGAGGTGTTAAAAACAGATGAGGAATTCTAAGCCCAAGAATTTAGGTGATCTGTCCAAGGTCACACAGGTGTAAAGTGGTAGAGTCAAATGAGTGATATGGTGATCATAGAGAGGCTCATTTTAAGAGTTTCAGAGATGCAGAGAAAAGATAAAATGTTTAAAAAAAAGACCAAAACACTGTCCTACAGAGTTGATTAGCTAAGTAAATGTAGTTTTAAAAAAGAAGAATCTATAAATGGGGTCAGCCTTCAGAAAAAGTACACAACAGGATAGTAGAGAATTTTTTTTAGTTTTCCCCTACACCACTGTCATTCTCATATCATATCCGACACTTGGCTCTCAAGTCACCCTCCTATATTCCTTCCCCAGGCCAATTTCTGGGTTCTACGAAGACCTAGTGATCCAATATCTACTAACATCCAGGCCTTTCCTGATTCTCCATTAAAAAGGATAGTACCATCTTCTTGCTATATGAAAAGAAAGTGTCATCTTGCTGATGCATTCAAGAATAGTAATTGTTAATGTGTTATCTCTTTCTAAGGAAGAAGCTTGATGCACCGAAAAGCAATGGACCAAGACTCAGGATACCTGATATGACACTTACTAATGTGACCTTGGGCAAATGTGACCTTGAGCCATAATGAGCCTCAGTTTCCTCATCTATAACATGGGTATGAAAATACTTGCATTTGAGTATCTACCCCTCACAGTGTGTAAGATGTAGGGGGAAAGTGCTCCATTTAACTTTAAAATGTTGCATAAATGTGCAAATATTATTTCTAGGTAGCATTTGCATGTTAGGGGCTTTCTGGAAAAAGAAGAGATTCTGATAACACAAAATTTTAGGCCAAACTGCATATCTGGTAGGGTTACCATTTGGGGTAGGGTTTTAGGTATGCCTCTAAAGATAGCCTGTGGGTAGGTTGATGAATGAATGAATGAAAAAGCACTTATGTTTACTTTATTATATGCACTATATGTATTATATTTATTTTATTAGAAGTACTAAGAACTATACTAAGCAATGCAGAAACAAAGAAAGTCCCTTGCCTCAAGGATCTTATATTCTAACAGGGAGAGATAAAGCTGTGGTCGTTAGGGAAGGGTATTTTGGTTTAGAAAGTCACAGGAATGGTAGATGCAACTACAGCAAAGTAGATTTGATTCATCCTTTTCAGTAGGAATGAAATATTGGTTTGACTACAATTCTATAGCTGGAAGTTGGGTGGTAGGGGTGAGATGTAGGGTAGGGAGGGGCATGACAGGAAGGCTTGTAGTGGCAGAAAGGATGGTAGAAATATAAAGTGAAGTATCCTTACTATTAGTACAGCTTCTAGCATTTATAGTAGATGCTTGATTAATTGAAGATTAATTTGATGAAAGATTGATATGCTACTTAAACAGGAGACCCACCCTGGGTATGATCATCCGCCAGCCACCACTATAAATAAAATGATTGGATTCTCCACCTGAAAGGACCTTCAAGGTCATCTTGTCCTACTGAGACCTAGAATGGTGAAATCACTTTGCCAACTCCACACAGCTAATAAAATGATAGACCAAGGATATGAACTCAGACCTTCTGGCTCTAAAACTAGGACTCTATTGCATCACACTGCATCATGATACTACGTAATCATTGCATTTAATATTGCTGCCACTTGCCTTTGCAGGGCATTTCACTATGGGAGCTCCTTCTACAAATTTCTCCATCAGCCTGACGGTTTAATGAAGAGAGAGGCACTCCTCCCTCTTCACTGTGGACTCTGAAGTCAACCTTTCTGTCAGTGGCTTCCCTGCTGTTGATTCAGGGACAGCATAAAAAGAGCATCACAAAGCCCACCAACTTTCTTTGGTGACATATAATTGCTTGAGTTCACAGCCCACTAATAAGTTCTCCTCCAAAATTTTCTGTTTTGCATCAGCACTTGAAAGAAAAGCTATTTCCTAGGGTGAGGAGGAGAAGCAGTTTGATGGGGAGGGAAAACAGTTGTGCTAAGCAATTGTGCTATCTCTCAGCTCAATGATTCAGTTTTTAATCAGGGCTAAATTTATCCAATCTCTCCTGGACTTACAATAGACCAGCTGCCAAGCAAACTGTGATACAGTCAGCAAAGGTAGAAAATGTATCCTCATGCATCTAAAACCAGAGAGGAAATCCTTTCTAATGAAATTCAGCAGCTAACAACAAAATTAAGTGAACCAGGAATGATGGCAGCTCATGAATGAATGAATCTCTTTGCATCGACAACCTCTCCCAACTACCCTTAAGTCACTCTGTCTTGTAAGTGTTCATTCACCTGCAGAAGTATATGTCTATTCTCTGACCAGAAACATGTAGGGAACCAGCACAGGAAGTAAGGTCCAATTGCCCATCTTTAGCCATACCTGCAATATGAGTTCATCGAGAAAGCTCTCAGTTATCTGCTGCAGGGTCTGTCCATGGAGAATCTGGCTCTGGAGTTCTTGAAATCACTAACTACTGTATTTAATTAACATATTCAATGAGCTCTGTTTGGGTTAGCCCAGAAGCACCTAGAAATTAAAGCCTTTTGAACAAGTGCTTAATTATTGGTGAAGCCCCATGAAAGGCCTTGGAGGACCAGGTTTAAGCTGTCATCTCTGAAAACAAACGACCAAAGAGTAACAGATGTTTTCCAACTGCTAATAACTCTAAAAATACCAAAGAATTTACACAGATTATTAAAACCACAGTTAATTCTGAAGAATAAAATAAAGAAATAAAACCAAAGAGCTAACAGTTGTCATAAGCAAAAAATTTTCTTTATTCTGTTAGAGGAAGTAAACTAGATACATGTGTGTGGGGCCTCTTTTAGTAGGAGACCAGCTTTAGTGCAGGCAAATCTCAATACATTTACTAGGGACTATGCAGTGAGCCATAGCCCTGACAGTGAGCAGTAACAGCAACAGTGAGACAAGTTTGATTCATAGAAGGGCTTTATGACCAGAACATGGTTTCTGCAGGTACATGTCTGAGCTCAAGGACCACCTGGTGCTGGTTTGAAACAATTCTAGGATTTTGCTGTGACTGAGTTCATCCAGCAGGTGAGCACAAAGGATTGTTATTGTGCCAAGTTAAGGACATAGCTTGCTTGCTGGGTCTTAGCTCTGGGAAACAGGGTGTCTCCTAACAGTAAAAATAGAGGAGTAAAAAGAGAGAGGAGATCTTGGCATGGGAATCATAACAAAACAAAATGAAAAAAGAAGGCTAGTTCTGATTTAGGCGGCTATTTCATATCATTATGGAAGATATCTTTCTCTAATATGAAGAGTTGAATAGTGGAATTAGATGAAAAAGCCCTATATAGCTTCATGTCAATCTGGCTTTGTCATATTTGAACTCCACTCCATCATCATGGAAGCATGAAATGATGAAAACATTACCATATTTAGTGGTAATCTAACATTTCTAACATTTCCAAGAATTTGAGTCTAATTTTCCTTTTCCTTTTGTAGGGAGCATGTAGTTATCATTCAAGCAAAGAACAAGGTCAGTATCTGAAGAATCAGGCCAAATTGGAAGATATGACCAAGATTCAGTATCTTAGTAGGTAGGATGGGGTGAGAGAGAGATCAGAGATCCAAGCTGGGCAAGAAGCCCAGATGGTAGTGTCATCCAAGACTATAGAACAGATATAGATCAGGATTTGAATCTGAACCTATTCCCATCCTCCTGCAATTGTAGTAGTGATCCCCAAAGCTGGCCATACTCCCACTGCTATACCCCAAGGATAGCTGTGGCTATAATACTATGCTTTATCACTTTCCACTTTTCAGAAGACTTTTCCAAATAGTCTCATCAAATTCACAGACAAGGGTTCTGGAGCACTGCATTGCATTTGTCTAAGGCTACATGGTAGTTAGTTGCAGAACAAGTCTAGACTTCAGATCTGCAAACTTTAAGCCCCTGACTCTTCCCACGAAACATTATAAAACATAGGCTTAAAGGATCCAGGAGCAGAGAGGGATCTTGGAAATCTTCTAATCCAACACCTTCACTTTATACACAAGGAAACTGAAGCCCAGAGAATGCAAGCCACTTGCTCAAGATGACACAGCTAATAAGTGCCAGGCCTTCTGACTGCAGATCCGGTGTTTTTTCTATTACCCAATGCTGTCGTAAATAAATGAAACCATGGAATCTTGGAGTTGAAATGGACTTTAAGGACCATTAAGTCTAATCTCTGCCTAAATATGAGTCCATTCTATAATATTCATGATAACTGCTTATCCAGACTCTACTATAAGATCTCTAGTGATAGAGATTCCAGAACCTTTTGAATCAATCCATTCAATTTTTCAACAGCTTCAATTATTAGGAAGTTACTTTTTATATTAAGCCAAAATCTACTTCTCTCCAACTTCTACAACCTGCTCCTATCTCTGCCCATTGGGACCAAATAGAACAAATCTAAAACTCTCCCACATGATAGCCCTCCTAATACCTGAAGGCAACTATAATGCTCCTCTGACATCCCTAAGTCTTCTCTTCTCCAGGCTATACATCCCCAGTTTCTTCTACTGTTCCCCATATGCCATAGTTTAGAATCCTATCACATCCTGGTTCTTCTGGTCTGGACTCTATTCAGTTTGTCAATGGCTTCCCTAGAATTCAATGTCCAGAACTGAATATGATACAGTCTGATCATGGCAGCAGATAGTAGGACTATCATGTCGCTCATCTGGAATAGTGTACTTCCACTTATGTAGTTGAGTGCATTAGCTTTCTTAAGTCTGTCACGTCATACCATGTAGTGATACTGAGCATGAAGTCAACCAAAATCTCCAGATTTTTTTTCACACAACCTGTTGTCTAGCCACACTCCTCCCTTCTTAGACTTCTGAAGTTGAATTTTGTAACCTAAGTGTAGGACTTTACCTTGGTCCATATTAAATTTCATTTTATCAGATTAGACTCATCATTCTAACCTGTTGGGATCCTGACTGTCAACAAAAGTGCTGGTTATAGACTGACTTTCTTTACAATTACCTACTCTATTGTTCAGTGTTCAAATCACTACACATGTGTTAGGTTTAGAAAGTGCTTTCCTGCCTTTGTATACAAATGTATACAACAATAAGAATGTACACAACGATAGCATTATAAAAATAAACAGCTTTGGAAAGCTGTAAGAACTACAATCATTACAATAATCATTCATGATTCCAGAAGATCCATGATGAAACATGCAATCCATTACAGAGAACTGAAAGATGTAGGGTTTCAGGACGAGACGTATGTGTACAGACACACATGCATATGTGTATGTGTGTATACATATCTGTACGTGTATACATACATATACACAGAGAAGCCAGGTGGCTCAAAGGATTGAATGCCAGGCCTAGTGTCAGGAAGACCTGAGTTCAAATCCAGCCTCAGGCACTTACTAGCTGTGTGACCCTGGGCAATTCACTTAACCCTATTTGCTTTAGTTTCCTCATCTGTAAAATGAATTGGAGAAGAAAATGGCGAACCACTCCAGTATCTTTGCCAAGAAAACCTCAAATGCAGTTATAAAGATTGGACATGACCGAAATGACTGAATAACAGATACATACACATATATGTTTGTGTATATATCCACATATACATATCTGTGTGTATAGCCAGTAGCGAATTTTGTC
The DNA here is from genome assembly GCA_028646595.1 of Phalanger gymnotis. Classification (NCBI taxonomy): domain Eukaryota; kingdom Metazoa; phylum Chordata; class Mammalia; order Diprotodontia; family Phalangeridae; genus Phalanger; species Phalanger gymnotis. Next base: position 227,592,631 of record CM053626.1, read on the forward strand.
TTGCTTGACTATGCATATTTGTTCTCAGAAATTTGCTTTGAAAATGTTTAATGGAGTGGGAGTAGGAAGGAGAGAAAATATATTTCTGCTATTTTTTAATAAAGAGGTAGGGGGGTCCTATCAATGTGAAATGTCTCACGTCCTTTCAGATGAGGTTACAGTATTATTAGCTTGACTTAAAGGCTTTACTTTGTTACAAGAGACCACTTAAAAAGAGGGAGTTGTCTCTAAATGTACATAGTAGAGAAACAAAATGTATTATTAGCCTTGTCCAAAAGGAAAGGAAAATATAAAAAAAATCACATCAATAAAACTGAAAGAATGAAAATGTTTAAGTTATTTTAAAAATAAAGCCAAGAGAAAAGGAAAAACCAAAAGTTACTAGAGTAATGGGGATTAGGGGAATAGCCCCATGAAGCAAAAGCACAGGAAATTTCACTTCGAAATGGAAAAAAATAATAATTCTAGAATACTTCCATCATAATCCATTCACCTTTCCAAAGAAATTTCCCTGAAACAGGTATGTATACAGGGAGGTTGCTCTCTACTTCAACAAACCCGATATATCTTTAGAATGTAATAATGCAACAAGAAATGCTTCACACTAAGATTTTGGTTTAGTGCCCGTAGTCTCTTCTATCTGAACTAAAAAAATCTAGGTCTTTTATTTCTTCATCCCAGTCTTTCTCCATTTGCAGCAAGTGAGAGAATTCTTCAACTGCAGATAAAATATTGATCTTTTATGTGATGGTGCCATTTGTACATTAATTAGAAGCACCAAACTATCTTCTTTGGGTCTCTCCAGTTGCTAGATGCAAAAATGTTAACAATCTTTATGCTGTTTTGACAGCAACTTGAGAGGAGAAACTGTTGTGCCTCTCCCCTTCACCCCTTTCCCCCCACCCCAAGACAAAACAAGATTCCTTTTTGAATCTCTGACAAGTGACTAGATAAGATGACAAGGAATATATGCAAAATCCAGCACCTCTGGATATCTTGAGGTCTGTCTCCAGCTGCAATTCCTTGATTATATATCTGCATTCATCTCTGGAAGGAAGGGGGGGGGAAGTTAGGGCTAAAACAGACCATTATCAATGCTGATGAAAATTTTAATGTGCCCAAATACTTGCCTTTAAATAGCAACTGACATTTGCAAAGCGCTTTGTAAACACACTCATTAGCTTCTTCTTCCCAGTGCCAACATTAGATAGGTGGGTGCAACTCTGCTTCATGGGCACCTGGTAGCTACAATAAGCAGAACTTCCTTCTCAACGCGCTATAGTTCTTAAAAAGTCTTGCATTTGGAGTTGAACTTGGGTTCAAATCCCAATCTTGGAGAAGTCACTGAACTTCCCTGGGCCTCGGTTCCTCAACAAAAACATGGTTACAATAAGCACTAAAACAACACCAGCAATAGCATTTATATAGCTCTTTTAATAAGAACAGTTAATAAGAGTTGACATTTATATAGCACTTAGTGTGCCTGGCACTGTGCTAAGAACTTTACAATTAGTATCACATTTGGTCTTTCCAACAACCCTGGAAGGTAAATGTTTATTTATTAGTCCCATTTTACAGATGCGGACACGAAGGCACTGAGAGAGTAAATGCTTTACATGTTAAATCATTTGATCCTGACAAGCCTGAGAGGGAGGTGCTATTAGTCTCCACATTTTAGAGTTGAGGAAACTGAAGCCGGAGAAAATGAGTAATTTGCCCAAGGTCACACAGCTAGTAAATATCTGAGGCAGTATTTGAACTCCGGTCTTCTTGACTCCAAATCATAAACTCTATCTACTGAGCCACCTAATGGGAGGGCAGGAAGAGATTGTAATAGAGGCTTCTGTAGTCCCTTCTAGATTGAAATCTAGGATCCTATAAGATGAACTGTAGCAATTTATGCAAAGTACTACGTAAGCATGACTGCCAGCAGGTTGGGTCAAATTTTCAGGAAAGGTGAATGGAGCCATGCCTGATATTCGCTTGGTACCAAAGCACCAAGAGGTAGCCCCCATTCCTGGTTGATCATTGCTTCAGAGAACCCCACTCATCCTTAGATGTCATCTAGACCAGCTCCCTCATTGCTATATGAGACTTCAGAGACTCAGAGCTCTAGACCTGGAAGGGACCTCAGAAACCACCTAGTCTAAGCCTGTAATTATACAAATGAGGAAAACCAAGACCCAAGGAAACTATATCATTGGCTGAAGGTTATGAAGCTACTAAATGGCAGGGCCAAGATTTGAATTTGGATTTTCTAACTCCAAATCCAACATGTTTTCCTCCCAAATTGTATTGTTTTCATTGCTTTCTCCCTGTCTTTCTGATTAGATTTACAAGTCTTTAGACCAGGGGTTCTTAACATGGAGTCCCATATACTTGTAATACATGCATACACAATTATGTATGTATGTATATGGGTATATAGCAAATATGTGTGTAACAACTGAAAAACCCTGAGAAAGAGTTTATGGGTAATTAATAATCAATATATTGATCACGCCAACTGATATTCAATAAATCGATGATCAGTAGTTTCAGTAATCAAAGACAACTGAAGGAGACACCTTAAATACCTTTATAAAAAAGAAAGCACCTGACAAGTGAAAATCAACCCTAATTGGCAGACACTTAATGAGGACTTGGGCCAGAAGTCTTCAGCTCCTCCTGCTGAAAAATGGATTGATCATGAGATTCAGCTGCCTCCAGCAATCTGTGCAGGGGAATCCATCACCATCCAGACCATTCTGGCTGGTTTTCTCCTTCATGAGTTGAATCACCCTAAACTCTAATAAAGGGGTACAAGGAGAGGGTAAGAATTAGTCCAGACTGGATTCAGTTTACTCTCTAAACAGAAGTTAGGTCTTCTAGCTGGGTGGAGTTCCACCGAAGATTGAATAGCAGGTTTCTTTGAAGGCTAGGGACAATTTCATCAATTAGTCATATACTTCAGAGACTGACTTTTCATAGGACCTTGGCCTCAATCAGGACATAAAGGAGAAAAGCCTAGGTCTCAATTTAATAATTGGTTATTAATATAATAGTAAAATAACAATTTCTCTCATGTGTGTACATATATTACACGTGTACACATGTGTATATGCATACATTTGCATATATACATCTATACACATGCATATTGTGTGCGTGCACACACACCCACATACATATGTATGTATTGTAGGGGGCATAGCATTGTAAAATCTTGGGTGAGAAGCCGGAGAACCAAACTCCTAAAAATACAGATGTGATGTTGTTTTTGTTGGTTATACTGATCTAAGATATAAGAAGAGTTTTCGGAAAAGAGCAGTGGGTTTCAGAATTCAAAGCATTACAATCATATCACAAAATGAGATTTGAGTTTGTAGACCATGACTTAAAACATAGGAAATGTGGTTTGTTGGTGAGGATGTAATCAGCCACTGGGGAAAAATGTATTTGCATTGAGCATGGGTTATTAACTGTTTTTGTGTTATGGACTCCTACAGGAATCTGGTGAAGTCTAAGGACACCTTTGCTAAATAATATTTTTAAATGCATAAAATAAAATACAAAGGTTTAAAAAGGAAAACAAATATATTGAAAAAGTTATGTATGTATGTGCATATAACTGAGTATAATAGAACATATACACAAATGTATGTGTATACACACACACTCTGTAATATGTGTGCTCAAACCCATCAGTGAGTTAGGGGGACGTGAAGACTTCCTCTGGTGGAATGGGAAGATGAGAACAATTTGTTCCAATGGCCATGGAGGTGACTGAAGCAGGTGCTATGGAGAGCTTGGTCAGACATCAAAGATGCCAAGGTCATCCTCTGTATCCTGGGCCGATTGACAGTTTTTCTGACTTTTGCCTTACCACTGGACTTCAGTGACTCTGAAAGAGAGAGTGAGGCTGATGACTTTGTTCAACTTTGTCTCACTTAAACAATTCATGCACAAGTCGAGATATCGCCCCAGGATGTCAGTGGTCCTTCTCAAAAACAAAGGATAGACAACAACAAGCAAAGTGCCTGGCACAGAGTAAGCTCTATATAAATGTTAACTATCATTATTATTTCCTATTGTTATAGACATCTTAAACTCATTATGTCCAAAACAACTTATCTTTCTCCCAAAACCCTGTCCTCTTCTGAACAAACCTATTCCTGCCAAGGGCATCACCATCCTCCCAGTCCTCAAGACTCACAACCTAGATATCATCCTCAACTTCTCACCCTCTTACCTATGTCCAATGTGTTGCTAAGTCCTATTGATTCTACCTTTACAAAATCTCTCATATATGCTCCCTTCTCTCTGTTTAAACTATTTCTACCCTGATACAGAATTACCTCATGCCTGGACTATTGCAATAGCCTTCGTCTATTGCAATTCAATGAACTAACTTGGTTGTTCTTCCTGTCTCAAATCTCTCTCCATTAAAGTCCATTCTCCAATGGACTTGCCAATGGGATTCTTCTAAAGTGTTGGTCTCTTCATGTTACTCCTGTAATCAGTTAATTCTAGTGAATTACCTCCAAGATTAAATAAAATATCCTTTATTTGGCATGTAGAGCTCTCTACAACCTGGCCAATTCCTACTTTTCCAGGTTTCTTACACCTTGCTTCCCTCCACAAATTCTATGACCAATAACTTTGACTTGCTTTTTCACACAAAAACTCCATTTCCTAGCTCTCTTCCTTTTCATTGACTGTTCCCTATGTCTGGAATGTTCTACCTCCTCACCCCTGTGTCCTGGATTCCCTAACTTCTTTCAAGTTCTAACTCATATCCCCTCTTCTCTCAGAAACTTTGCTCAGTCCTTCTTAATGTTGATGCCTTTCCTCTGACATCACTTCCAATTTACCCTGTATATGTGTTTTATGTATACATTTGTTTATATGTCATCTCCTTCATTGGAAAATGGCTTCCTTGGGAGAGGGGGAAGGGATTGTTCTTTTTTTTTGTTTCCCTAGCACTTAGCATAGTGTTTGGCACATAATAAGTGTTGTAATAAATGCCTGATTTAATTTGGCTTGATGTGACTTTCCCCAGGGCACACAACCAAAAGGGAGATGTGTCTGCGAGCTTGAGATTTTTCAGGGCAAGCAGATACTACAGAAAGCTGCAGAAATCTACATACAAAGAAGAGAACCATTGGCTCCCAAAGATCACTATAACTTCATCAACTTATTGTATCTAGGACAGCTTTCAACTATGATTTGACTTAAGGCTGAATCTTACTTCTCCTGAGGAACAACACTGGCTAATTTCCTACTCTCCAGCCTTCTTCTGATGAAGCCTGTAGTATCATTCCTAGGGAATGGCTATCATGTTCTAGTGCTTAGGCAACCAGGTAGGTGAAGAGAAACTCTATCCTGAAAAAAGGAGACAGTATCTGAATCTGCATCTAGCAATAAAGCAAGAAACCAACCAAATCAGTATAATTGCTTCTTCCTAGCACCAAGCTCCAAAGGACTAAGACAAAGAAGAAAACCAAAGGTTGTGATGAAGATTCTGGCCTGGAGGTCAGTATTGAGTGGATCAAGAGGGAAAATATGGGGCATGTCAGAGAAACTAACCATTTGTTATATTTGACCCTTCTCACTAAAGCCTCCATCCTTTTTGGTGGCTCTTTGTAATCCCTAACCTTGGCTTACTTGTTGTCCTAGGCTGAGAGGTGGGGGGAGGGTATAACACACATACAACCCTTCCCCCAAATGTGGCTTTTCCCCAAATCTGCGGTTTCTGTTTAAGCTACCTTTACATATACTGTGGTTACTTACTAGTCCTATTGGGAGCAGGATTCCCAAGTATTGTGTCCTAAAATAGATAGATAGATAGATAGATAGATAGATAGATAGATAGATAGATAGACAGACAGACAGACAGACAGACAGACAGACAGACAGACAGACAGACAGACAGACAGGCAAGTATACTGAGCAGATCTTTTATTGATTGTTTACTATATTCTTGCCCTCAAGGAGTTTACATCCTATTGGGAGATAATAGTGGCATAGTCTATAGATGGTGGGGAAGAGAGGTAAAGGTCTGGGGTCTGGTCAAGATGGAGGGAAAAAGGAAAGAGGGAAGGAAGGACTTATTAAATTTTTACTACACACAAAGCAATGTGCTAAGTGATAAAGATACAGATAGAATAGTGAGAGTCTTTGCTCTCAGAGTTTTTACATTCCAATAGGAGAAATACATATTGAAGATTTCAGCTACAAGTAGACGGTAGAGTTCTATAGTCTTTAGGGTACAGTGCCAAAACGTATTCTAATGCCTCTTTTTAAATGATATTTTCACTGATAAAATCATTTTAGTTTCTGAGGTTGAACCATTTTGTAGTACGGAGGACTTTAATGGTGAGAACCTTTCTTTTCTGAGTGTTTATTAGTACCCATGGCTAAGATAGGATAGGATAAGATAAGATATATTGAAACCCTAGCTATCTAAATCCAGAGTGTTTCAGAGCAAATGTTACTATTGTACTTAACTATCTCCCTCACCTTCCTTGCCTCCTTTGTACCACACTGGAGTAGCAATGCTTCATGCTCCTGCCTGTGGTATTAACACATTATTTCCAATGTGTTCTAAATACCGAATATGGCGTTATCTGTCATTTCAGAACCATCAAAGATGATTTCATCTTTTTTCTTTCTAGTTATTTTTGTTGTTTAGTTGTTTTCAGTTGTGTCCAATTCTTTATGAACCCATTTGGGGTTTTCTTGGCAAAGATACTGGAATGGTTTGCCATTTCCTTCTCCAACTCATTTTACAGATGAGAAAACTGAGGCAAACAGGGCTAAGTGACTTGCCCAGGGTCACACAGCTAGGAAGTATGTGAGGCCAGGTTTAAACTCAATAAGATGAGTCTTCCTGCTTCCAAGCCCAGTGCTCTATACCGCCTAGCTGCCCTAGTCACTGTATTTGCTCCTAAATGGGAAAAATGGAAACATTATCGATTCCTTTAGTGAAAGACTTTAAAACACAGCAGTGGCTTCAGCTTCTTTCTCAATACCCAGAAAAGTGAGGAAAGATGTCTCATTCAACATTTTTGACACAACTGGTCACAACCAACAAAAAAGCGAAAAATCTTTGTTTAGTCTTCATCTTTTAGACTTTGCTTAAAGGTGAAAACGTGACAAAAGCAATAGATTGACTGCTTTTGAACCAACTACTAATGGCTAATTGAAAAAGGAAGGTGACACAGTGGAAAGAACACTGGCTTCTTGGGTTCAAATCCTGAATCTATCACTGGCTACCTCTCTGTCTTTAGGCAAATTACTTACCCTCTCTGAGTCTTAGTTTCTTCAACTATAAAATAAGAGGATTTCACAAGATGACTGCTAAAGTCCCTTCCAGCTCCACACCAATGAACCTATGTGAAAATTTCATTAACATAATCAGGAAGATTGACATGTCATTTTAAGAAGTCCATACAATCTTAGGTGTTCATCTATGCTCATTCAGGTGCCTGTGACAGGGACAGACAGACAGAGAGAAACAGAGAGAGACAGAGACAGATGAAGACAGGGAAACAGAGAGAGAAAGATATAGAGAAAGATAGAGTCAGAAACAGAGTAAGAGAGAGAAGCAAAATTTTTTTAAAAAATTCTATTTGCAAAGTTCTTGTTCTTCCCTTGCATTTGGGGCTCTGGATTTGCAGAAGTCATTGAAAGTTCAACAGAGCTGACTTCAAAGACAAGGGGCTTGATGGAAGAGTGATTACATGAGACCATGTCTGATTTAAACTGACAATCAAAGCCAATCAGTTGACAGACTTTATGGAAAAGCCAGCACAGAGTGAACCAAGATGAGAGAAGCAGTGCTTCTGACAGGGGAGGCAGAGTCCTGGTAAGTGACTGACTCATTCCAAAGGCTTGTGATCTGTTCAGGCCCTAACTGGAGGAAATGCCAAGTGATTCATAAGATAAATGGACTTGGTCCTACCAATCACTGAGCCACTAATTCTCTCTACCCAGCTCTGGCTTTCCCTGTAGCCCTAAACTACTTCTTTTTCTTTTCTTTTCTTTTTTTTGAGAAAAGACAGAAAATTATTTTATTTTTAAATAAATATTGAAGACCCACCCCTACTCCTCCCTTCAACTCCTTTACAAAACTTCTAAATATAGAATGTTCTTAAGAATCCCTCGATAGCCTATCATAGTGGATTAAAAGATCAGCAAAAATCTAATTTTCTAACAAGGAGTGCTATAAGAATGGCTCCAAAAATTAAAGCAACTGAATATATACTTGTCAAATTACTGAGTTGAAGGCTGAAAATCAAATCCACTTTCTGCACTACAAGTATCATTAATTTAGCAGTCTTTGCTTAAGACATGGGGTTAATTCAACATGAAGCCAAAGTGGGATGCAACAAGCAGCACAGAATTCCATAGGCATGTCATAATACAGCTAGCCCTCCAACTATGCCCATGAGATCCAATAACACGAAAAGAGAAAACTGAACTAGGCACCTCTAGTAAACCTGTGGTATTCCTCATGTAATGGAAGAGATCACTGTTGTGGGTAAGACCAGAGCCTCGAGAAGGAAAGAACTGAACTCCATGTGGATTATTCAAGAGTAAGTTGTAAATGCAGTTATATAACAAAAGCTGTTGGAAAACCTCAGTGGAATAGAAGATAACAAACATTTTTAAGAGATAATGAACAACTGTATGATTTCAACCACGTATGTTAGTTGCTCAGCACCAGTGTTCCAGGATACAACTTTTATAACCATGTTTTATTTGTTTGAGTTATGTCATTAGAATTGAAGCTGTTGGCTGTTATTTACCTTAAAAACTAGCCCCAAACTTTTCAGCACATTATGAGCTTCCCTTTCTTCCACCTCAAGTATATTTGGATGACTAAGTATATTTGGATCATACTAGAATTCTCAGGAATATACTCAGCATATTCCAGAAAAGCTGTAAGATGGAGAGGGAACCCTAAATTTTGACTAGTGGTATGCCATGGGAACACCACTGACCCTTAGCTTGCAGTTTGTGGACCTCCTGAGAGTACCAGACTAGATGGAGGAAAATTTGTTCCAGTCAGTAAAGCAGCTTTGAATCCAAAGGAACCCTAGAGATAATTTTAGAATAGTTTTTCAAATTAACAAGCATTTATTGTCTTTCTTTCCCACCTCCTCCTCCCTATTGAAAAATGCAAACAAAAACGCAACCCTTGTAATGAATCTGTACAAAATTAAAAGAATCCCCACATTGGTCATATCCCAAAATACAAATTTTAACTTTATTTTTCTATTTCTTGTTCCTCTTAGGATCACTGAACTCTGTGGGCTCCATTCTGTTTTTCAGGGAGTCTACTACTTGGGGGAAGGTTTCCAACTTTGATACTGAGTTATGAACTCCCAAAGGTAAAAATTCCAGGACTAGATGGATTTATAAGCCCAAAGACCTTGAAATACTCCTGGAATAGCATATCAATTCTAAAACACTTCTTACCCCAATAATGGAAGAAATTTGAGACTCTCACAGTAAGCCCAAGTGACTGAATATGTGGATATTCTATTCTATTTTATTCCACATATCAGATGTCTGGTGGTTTGGCCTCTTTGTAGTTTGGTACCCAGGCTGGGCTTGTAACAATTGGGATGAAAAAGAGTATATCTCTACAACTCTTTAAACCAAATGAGGATTATACTGGAGTCCAAAAGGTCTTAGTAATGAATATGCAAATTTGGGCAGAGAGGTTTTGGCCAATATACAGGTGCTGATAGTCTGCTTAGTGGACAAACACTACAAATCAATGGGAAAATAGTACTAAGCAATCAGTCATAACAGTGGTAAAATTTACATCAGACCATCAAATCTGGGGATGGGGAGAGGATAGGTTGGAAGCAATGGAAGAAGGAGAGGTAGAGATGTAGAGATAAAAGAAAGAAAAGGGGAGAGAGAGAGAGAGAGAGAGAGAGAGAGAGAGAGAGAGAGAGAGAGAGAGAGAGAGAGAGATTGACTATTCAAAGAAGCAGGAAAGGTGAAGGGGATGGTGATCAGTAGGAATTAATCATGGGTAGAAGATGCAACCAAAGTCATCAAAACCAAAAGGATGGTGAGACTACAGCTGGATTGAATTCAAAGCCACCAGCACAGATAATGGAGCAAGTTTTCAAAATAGCCTTTTTTATTAAGTAGCACATCTTAATATAATATAGAATGTAAGCTCTTTGTGGGCAAGGACTGTCTTTTTTTTACTTGAAGCTCAGGATCAAACATAGTACTTGGCACTTAGAAAGTTCTTAACAAATGCTTCTTGATTGATTAACAGAGATCTTCAGTGCTTTCCATGCAGCACAACTTTGGACCTTAAAGGGGCCTAGACCCTGGACCAGAAATATCAAACTCAAGTAGAAAACTGGGGCCACTATGTAAGGATTCCCATGAGCGGCTTATTGACTTAGTTTTAAAATGTAACATTATCTATATTCTATTGTATTTTTATTTATTTTGTTAAACATTTCCCAATTACTTTTTAATCTGGTGCAGCTGCACTTCAGACCAGACTGTTGTAAACCCATGGGATCAGCAGGCAGCAATTTTTACATCTTTGCCCTGGAGGGCTGTCTGGCTTCACTAGATAATAGTTTCATCTTTGGCCTAGGAATCCTCCAAGTTTTAGGTAAAAGGCAGTGTTTGTCCTCATTACAGATGAAGTCTTTCCTAAAACCAAAATGGGTATAGCCATCCCTTAGTCCTTACTATATACTGAGATAGGAATCATATGGTGTTGGCCCAGGGTCCTGACAGCAAAGTAGAAATAATGCCGATTGTAGAGAAAAAAACCTGGCATCTGCTATTTACTACTTTTGTGACTTTGGAAGAGGAAGGGAAAAGGCATTTATATAGTGCCTGCTCTGTGATATTCACTGTTAAGCACTTTTTTAAAAACAAATATCTCATTTGTCCCTTACAACAGCCCTGTGGGGTAGATGCTATTATTAGCCCCATTTTACAGTTGAGGAAACTGAGGCAAACGGGGTTAAGTGGTTTGCCCAGAGTCACACAGATAGTTAAGTGAGGCTAGATATGAATTCAGGTGCCAGGCCCAGTGCTGTAATGAATGGGCCAGCTAGCTGCCTCTACCCATAAAATGAGATGACTAGACTAGACAACTTCTAAGATTTATTCCTCCATGAACCTAAAGGAAAGGCTAGAAACTTGAAATCATAGATCTAGAGCTAAGAGTGAGTGTATGGGGGGGGGAGGGAAAGAGAGTAGAGGAAGAGAAGAGAGGGAGTGAAGACAGAGAGAAAGAAAAGGGGGAGGAAGAGAGGGAAAGAGGGGAAAGGAAAAAAAGAGGAGAAGGGAGAAGAGGAGAGGAGCTAGTATTTGAGTTCAGGACCCAGTGCTCTAAGTTTTGCACCCTTTCAGCTGCTCTAGGCTGCTTCCTAATATGTTGGTGTTGGTTAATAATTTAAGATATTTCCCATGTCTCAGTTTGACTGAGGCAATGTCCATTCATTGATTAAGACTAACGACCACCTGGGGCCATCACCGGTTGTCCTGTTCCATATCTGGCCACTAGGTCCAGATGGCTCTAGAGGAGAGTGTGACTTCACACAGCTCTCCCTCACTTAAAACCAATTCACTTGCAAGTCATGACATCATCTTCCTGATGTCACGATCCTATTTGAGAAGAAAGGACAAACAACAAATGTTTGTTAATAAGAATTCATTCTTAATTAACTTTAACTTCATTTGGTGCACTATGAGAGGAAACTCTGCCTCATCGTTCTGAGTGTTTAATCTTAATTATGTCTTCTCTGAGGACTCTAAATTCAGTGTTGCACATTGGTTTCTTTTTCATTCACTCAGTAAAATGGTGAGAAGAGTCTGAAAGCAGCTATCAGGGTTCTTATAACAAAGGTTCTGTGTCCTATGTGCTAGCATGATGAAGAGAATGAGGAAGGGCTAAGGTAGTGCTAAGGATATAGTTGTCATCACCACCCAACTCTCTGAGCCCCAAATTTTTTCACAGCATAGCCCAGCCTCTGAGAATTCTCTAAAGTCTAGGAGTATAGACAACCCAGGATAACCAAAAGAAAGCCATCCAGAAGTAACTGAAGCCCAAAGCCTTACTGTGTTTTCAGAGAAATCTCACCTAGCACCTTCTCTTTGCCCCTATCCAACCTAATCCATTTTTAAATAAACTACAACTAAAGAATTGTGGGCAGTCTATAACAAGTATCTCCTCAGAGATTCTTGATCCTTCTGATTTGATACACTGCCCAAAGTTATTGCCTGAGTGGGAGTAATACCAGAGCCTTCATTAGAGCCATTGCCAGCAGCTGCTAGGGATCAGCTGCTTCAGGTAATAGTAGCAAGTCCCTAGGATTTCCCAAGATTCATAGGATGACTCATCCATTAAATGAAAGTTACCATCCTAATGCTAACAAGATTATCATTAATCTGCTCTATTTAAAATCCAAATAGCCTCTCTAAGCTTAGATATTTTTTAAAGCCTTTCAAAGACAGGAATGATGTGAGAAATTGTAAAAAAAAATGAACAGCTGTTCAGGCAACTCATTTATTATAGCAAACATATTACCAGTCAGAAGTTGGTGATTGTTATTCCCACTTCAATGCATTTTGAATTTGGTGGTGTGTATTTCATTAAACTTGATATTTGCAGAAGAAATACAGTTTGTAGCAGATGGTGAGGTTAGAAAAAGATTTTTTTTCATTTTAGTCAGCTGCTTTCCCCTGATTTGTCTGTGCCTCTGTTTCCCTTCTCCCACTCAACCCTCCTATTATGAAAAAATGTCAAAACTCAGTTTCAATTTCTGCTATTTATCTCCTATACAGACACCTTTTAATGTGATAAAGCCAACTCGGCAAATATTTGTAGTAACATTTCTAGACACCTCTAGAGAGATTAGAAATCTTCAAATCACACTGTAAACTGCAGTGCTGAAATCTGCCCACATTTAGAAATCAACATGAACTCCCAAAGAGTTGCCCTTGTTCCAGAGACAGAACCCAATTTCAGCCAAACATCTATCACATAGCCAGTAATCCTATCATTCATAAGAAGAACTATAAACATTAGTTCACTGAAAAAAACCCACCAAGTTAAATTATCCAGAGTCGAATAGCAACTTCCAAAAGTGCCACGTACTAGACCTTGAATTCTTGCTCTCAGACTAGGTTACTTGGTCAGTTACTGTTGAACTCAGCTATGGAAGTATGTAGAGGAAAGAACACTAGGTTTGGGAATTGGAAGTCTTGGGTTTGAAAGCCTTGACCTTAGGCAAACTGCTTCACTTCTTTCCATCTCAGCTTCCTTATCTGCAAATCGGGGTGAAGGTGAGGGCCTTGGGGGTATAGACTTGTGCCTAAATGAACTCCAAGTTCCCTTCTAGCTCTAAATTGGTGGTACTACAAATGAAAGTGATTAGATTAAGGAATCAAATGTCAAGGACTATAGTTTATTTCTAGAAAGGATAAGTAAGATCATGAATAGAGAATTTTTTTTAAATCAATTTTTAGTTTTCAACATTCACTTCCATTAGCTTTTGCATTTTAAATTTTCTCCCGCACCCTCACCTTACGCCTCCTCAAGATGGTGTGCAATCTGATATAGGCTCTACATATACATTCATATTAAACATTTTCACATTAGTCATGTTGTAAAGAAGAGTTAGGACCAATGGGAGGAACCATGAGAAAGAAGAAATAAAACAAAACAACAATAACAAAAAGAGAGAGCAAATAGTCTGCTTCAATCTGTATTCAGACTCCATAGTTCTTTCTCTGAATGTGGATGGCATTTTCTATCATGAGTCTTTTGGAATGGTCTTAGATCCTTGAATTGCTGAGAAGAGCCAAGTCTATGAAAGTTGATTATTGCACAATGTGACTGTTAGTGTGTACAATGTTCTCCTGGTTCTACTCACTTCACTCAGCTTTAGTTCATATGCCTTCCCATGTTGAATACAGAACTTTCCAGGAGGGAAAAAAAAGGTATTTTATTAGTAAATTAAAATACTTGTTATACATATCTTGATCCGTGTTGTCTTCTATGCCCTGGCCTTGGGAATGCCTAATAGATATGACTGACTTATGATGAAGCATTTTGCATACTTCAATGACTAAATGATTTAGACCTGCCCAAAAGAAAGCTAGAAGTTCTAGTAAATGAAGAGACGTTCATGCCTTTGGTCATTATCTGAAGCAACATATTTTACTTTCTTTTTCCTTAATCTTTTACAATTTGGCTTCCAGCCACATTCTAATAAAACTGTACAATCTTATTAATGACCTCTTAATATCTAAATGCAATGGTGTTTTCTTGGTCTTTACCAATAGAGGGTATGTGAAACCTTAAAACATAAAGAGATGTGAGCTGTTCCTAAAGGCTCCATCCTGCTTGAAATCCTCCTACTTTGGTTTCTGTAGCACAACATTTCTATTTATCTGAATATCCCTTGACTGTCTCCTTCATGGATTCTTCTTCTTGGCCTTCTCTCTACATTCTCTACCTTAGCAAGCTCATCTACTCATATAGGTTTAACTATGACCTTTTGGCAGACAACTCTCAAATCTATGTCTAGTGCCAATATTCCTCCTCCAAGTCTCTGACCTACATTTCTATCAGCTGTTTTATATCTCCACCAGAGTGTTCCATGAGCATCTTAATCCCCATGGGTTAGAAAGGTAAGATTACATCTTCATTATCAAAACAAAACAAAAAAACCCAGCTCCTTCTCCTGATTTCCCTACCACATTCAGGCTCAAAATCTCAACATCGTCTTTGAGGTCTCCATTGCCAGTTGTCAAGCTTTGCATATTCTTCTGGATTGCTGCTTGCCGTCCATCCTATTCCCCCATGTACCATCCTAGCTCAGACCCCTATCACATTTCTGTCTGGATTGTAACACATCTTCCTCTTCCAACAGATTCTGCATACAACTGCCCTAAGCATCAAGTGATCATGTCATTTCCTAGTTCAAATGTATTGCACACCCGTTTTTGCTCTGAAGCCTATAACTATTTTCGTATTTTGATTGTTTATTTGCCCCTCAGACTCAAGTAGCTCATACATTCAGAATACAGCTAAGTGTCAATTTTCAAAGTGTACACACACACACACACACACACATACACGCACACATATGTATTCCTGAAATGTAAGTCAAACTAGTTTTGCCAAGCTAAAGTGTACATAGTCTATTATAAATTCTATCTTAAATTGAAATCTACTGGGACACTAGATTACCAAGGGTAATCTACAAGGTTTCAAGTCTATAAACATTACCGGGGAAGTACAAAGAGACATTCTAATGCATCTGATTCAATAACCAGACAGGTGGAAATTTAACTCAACAAACTTTTGTCATGCCTTATTAAACTAAAAGTAATAGCAGTCCTAGACCAAAAGAGGTTCCCATTCAAAAAAGACACCAAGTTTCAGAGAATTAGGAGTACTGGGGGTTCTACACTAAAGGGAACTAATATCAATCAGAGATTCTCAAAAGAGACTGAAATTTTCAAGCACAAGGGCATCAAAAGTGCTAGATAGCCTAAGCTTCTAGGGATTCTGAGACTGCTATCCTAGAGCTTGTTCCACGTGCAAGGCAACTTACGTGTATGCCTCATTCCCTGCCACCTGGAGATAAGTCTATAGGACTGGCAATAAGTAAGAATTCATGCCAGCTTGTTTAGACCTTTTTGTCCTAAGCAAGAACTCCAGTCCCTTTATACTACCCTGTTCTCTCATTCCATAACCCCTTCTCTGGCCTCACTTTATAGGCTTGATAGCCTCTACTCTTTAATCTCTTGTCTTGTTGATACACTTTGGAAAACCCATTTCTGGGGTACCTCCACTATCAGCCCTTACTGCTAAAGTCACACAACTGTGCTGATTGTGTCCATTTTAAATTTACTATCTAATCTCAATTGGACCATTACTGTTGAATGAAAATCCTTTCATTCTTCCCTGATTGACTGTCACACTCTCCACCGCAACTATTCAAAACCTTTCCTCTCAAGCATCCTATTCCATCCCTTGCTCTCTCCCTACTGAACTGAACCCTACTTCCAAATTTATGAAGAAAATAGAAGTCATCTGTCATGATCTCCCTCTTCCTCCCTATTCCACATCTCAGAACATCACCTCTGCCACTGCCTCAAATCTTAGCAAAGTACCTTATCTCACACTTCACCAAGAAAATTGAGGCCATCCATCAAAAGCTCCATCCTCTATACCTCAAATCCCTTTGACATTCTCCTTTGCTCTACTCTCTGAGAAATAACCTTTATCCTTGCCCCGCCCAAAAGAAAACGAAAATCCTTTACTTACATCCTTAATCATATGCTATTCAGTGTCCTGAGTTTACCCCATTATTATTATGACTCTGTCTGTCTCTCTCACACACACACATGCATGCACACACACACTTACACACATGAACTCACACACATACTCATACATGTTCAATCTCTACTTATTAATTCTTTTCCTGCTCCCAACAAATATGCCCACATCTCCTCTATCCTTAAAATATCTATAATTGACTTTGCCATCTTTTTAAGCTATTCCTCTATTATGCCTTATCTTTTTCACTGCCACACTCCTTAGAAGGGTCATCGACTCTCACTACTTGCATTTCTGATGGCCTATTCTAGGTCATCATCCTTCATGACCTCTCAGTAACATCTGACACTCCTGACTAACTCATTTTCCTAGATAACCTTTCCACTTTGGGATTCTATGTTCTCAGTATCACAGAATTTTATGACTCTTATTTATTAGTCTTTCTTGCTACATCATCACATATCCTGACCCCTAACTGTGACCATACCTCAGGGCTCTGCCCTAGACCCTTTTCTCTCACTTGGAAATCTCATTACCTCTCATGGATTCACTTAATATCTCCATGCATATAATTCCCCAAATTCCCTATCTGCCCTCATCTGTCTCCTGAGCTTTAGCCCTACATAAACAATTGCCTATTAAGCATCTTCACTAGATGTTCCTGTCACTTCAGATTGAACATTTATGAAATGGAATTTAATTAATTAATTAATGGAATTAATTAATTTAATTTCTTTTTTTTCTTGAAACTCACCTCTCCTGACTTTCCTGTTTCCACTGAGGGCATCACCATCTAGCCAGCAACACTGGAGTTATTATCAGTTCTTCTCTCTCCCTTCAGCCTGCCAACCCCAATGCCCCCACCCCCACCCCATATAATCAGCAGTCAAGTCTTGTCAATTTTACTTCCACATGATATCTAGCATCTGAATTCACATGGCCACTACCAAGTTCAGATCTTCACCTCTTACCTAGAAATATTTCCATAGCTTTCTTATTTAATGCCTTGATTCTAGTCTCTCTTCTACATAGTCCATAAACAATTCATGACATTGTCAGACCTATCACTAGCCCCCAGGACTGCTGGATCACCATCCCACTGCCTCTCCACCTTTACCCAGGAAGAGAAAACTAGCATATAAGCTGAGGTCTAGGAAGATATCATTTTATACCTACCAGATTGGCTGAAATGATGGAAGGGGAAAGTGACAAATGTTGGAGGGGATGTGGGAAAGGCGAGACACTAGTTTATTGTTGGTGGAATTGTGAACTGAGCCAACCATTTTGGAGAATAATCTGGAATTATGCCCAAAGAGTTATTAAACTGCCTATACCCCTTCACGCAGCAATACTACTACTAGGTCTATTTCCAAAGATGATTAGGGAAAAAGGAAAAGAACTTACATGTTCTAAAATGTTTATAGAAATACCTTAATAGATGAGATAGCTATTATTTACATAGTGCTTTAAGTTTAAATGTGCTTTACAAATATTATTTTATGACAGAAGATTAATGTCTGACTCTCACTTTCAGAAGTGACTCCAGGACCATAGCATTGTACCACCCTCCTCACATCATTCAATGAAGGAGAAAGTCAAATCAATAACCCTTCTGGGACCAGAAGCACCAAGCTACCACTACCACTGAGAAAAGAACAACAATATATTATCCTATGACTAGTATCTCTTTTTCTCCAAATCTTTGTGATTCACAGTCAAAGGGTATCCTGGCAAAAACTTACTTCCCTTGCTCTTATTCCCCAATCTTTCACTGTAACAACAATGCTGCTTGCAGCTACTGTGGAGGTGTAAGGCCAATAACACCAGCACAGAAGGGCTGCCAGCATAGGTTCTTTGATCTGCTTTTCTAAGGAAAGCAACTTTAAGGGGTTTACAATCTTACTTTAATTAAACATACATATATCATTCACTTAGTTCAGGGGGAAAACTCAGCACCCTGAACTTCAGAGCAAATACAAACAGAAATTACGAACAAAAAATAACACAAATCAACAGACCAACTGTCTGATCAAGACAATATATACATAGCTACCAGAGAGAGAAGCACCAATATCTGGATTTTCAGAGTTGGGGGGCTCCTTAATGGCTATATGTCTGGCCAAATCACACAAATACTCTTCCAATGAGTGAGCCCCCAAAGCAAAATGATAACCTCAGAGTATATATATACTTCTTCAGGGTCAGAGGGCAACACAACCACGTGACTCAAACTCATGTGACTTAGGCAGGTCATCAAAGATTCTTGATTCAATCAAAGGCAAGTCTCAATCAAAGGTACTTGATCACCTTAGTGCTGAGAAGCACTCCCAAAGAAAAAACAGCAAAAAATCCCACTTTGCTTGCCATTACGTTCATTCCCATCCATTTCAAATATACCTGTTCCATGTCCCTATCTTGTTTTCCTTCCTCTTCTCTTATGCCCCCGTTAACAAATTCTATTGAATTATATCTCCTCATCTCACACTCTTTCCATCTTCTTACAATTGTGGAAATCAGGCTCTTCCTGGAAGACTAGCTATCTTCTTCAGTTATTAATCTATTAATTAACATTTATTAAGTACTTACTATGTGCCAGGCATTGGGCTAATGACTAGAGTTAGAAAGACAAAGCAAAAACAGTTCCTGCCTTCAAGGAATGTGTATTTTAATGTAGAAGACAACATATACATATATAAGTATGTACAAAAATATATCGGAATACATAGAGAAGAAAGTACTAGAATCTGAGGGAACCAGTAAAAACCTCTTAAAAAGGGTGAGATTAGAGGTAATTCTTGAAGAAAATCAGAGATTTTAGGAGTCAGAGATAACAGGAAAGGAAGAGAGAGGGAGGAGAAAAAGGGAGAGAAATAGAGAGACAGAGACAGAAAAAAGGGGAGGGATAAAAAGAAGAGGGAATGAGAGAGAGGGGGAAGGAGGGAGAAGGAAACAGAGAAGGACAGGGAGGGGAAGGAGAAGTCCAGACAGGAGCCATAGCCCACACAAAGGCAAAGAAATGGGAGGAAGGGAACAATACATCAATCAGTGTGACTGGAACAATGAGTCTGGGGAGGAGAGTCATGTGTAAGACTACTGGAAAGATATGCAGGACCCAGGTTGTAAAAAGGCTTAAATGCTTAACCAGTTAATATTTGATCCTAGAGTTAGTAGGGAGCCACTGGAGGTCATTAAGATTGGAGTTAACGTGGGAAGACCTACTGTATGCTTTAGGATTACTCTGGCAGCTTTGTGGAGGATAGATCAGAATGTACAGAGATCTGAATTAGGGAGACCAATTAGGAGCACACTGCAATAGTACTGGCTAACCTAAAGTAGGGTGGTAGTTGTGTGAGTGGAGGGAAGGAGGAAAGGTGTTGTGGAGAAAATAACAGGATTATGGTAAGTGATTGGATCAGTGGGGGGGGGGACTGGACTGAGAGTGAGAAGCTGAGGATGATGGTAAGGTTTTGCATCTGAGTGACAGTAAGGATGGTGGTGTCTTTGACAGTGTCAAGGCACTATTAGAGACACCCTGTTTTCCAGAGCTAAGGCCCATCAAGCAAGCTGTGCCCTGAGTTTGTCATAACGACAATCCTTGTTCAGTCACCTTTTAGATGATCTCACCCTCTGGCAAAATTCATGACTCATGAGTCTTTGGGAATTGTCTTGGATCATTGTATGCCTGAGAAGAGCTAAATCTATCACAGCTGATCATTACACAATGTTGTTGTTACTGTGTACTATGTCCTCCTGATTCTGCTCATTTCACTCAGCGTCAGTTCATGTAAGTCTTTCCAGGTTTTTCTGAAATTTGCCTGCCCATCATTTCTCATAGCACAATAGTATTCCATTACATTCATATACCACAACTTGTTCAGCCATTCCCCGATTGATGGGCACCCCCTCGATTTCTAATTCTTTGCTACCATAAAAAGAGCTGCTATAAATATTTTTGTGCATGTGGGTCCTTTTCCCATTTTTATGATCTCTTTAGAATATAGACCTAGAATGATTTTGTTGGATCAAAGGATATGTACAGTTTTATAGCCCTTTGGCCATAGTTCCAAATTGCTCTTCAGAATGATTAGATTTAATATCACCTCCTTGTACAACAAAATCCCTTAAAAATTTTGCCTATTCTCATCACTTCTACTTCCCTAGCACACATTTTTCAAACACCACCAATAGATAAAAACTATCCTCTCAAAGGTTGATAAAGATATCTTAACGGCAACATTCGGTATAGTTTTCTCAGACTTTATCTTATTTGACCTCTTTTCAGTGTTGACCATCCAATTCTCCTGGATATTCTTCCCCCTTCCCCCCCCCCCAGTTTCTATGCAACTGTACCATCCTGAGGTCTATAGGGTATTTAAGGAGGACTAGCCAGTCTTGTGTGAGGGTTTGCCAAGCACTTTTCAAGGCTGCTCACTTGCCTTTGGCGTCTACATGACACTCAACTCTCACCTGTGGCTCCAAGAAGCTATACTATGCAGAGCAACCACACCCCAGTAAACCATCTCAGCAGATGGCTAAACCAGGTTAAGGGTGACCAGTGGACCACAAACCTGATCAGTGAGTTGGGGGATGTGTACTTGAAGCATATGAAGGCTTTCCCTAGCAGAATGGGTGAATGAGAACAATTTGTTCCAACAGCCATAAAGGTGACTGAAGCAGGCACTGTGGAACACTTAGAGCTTGGTGAGACATCAAAGATGCCAACATCATCCTCTACATCAGAGGCTCTTGTCAGTGGTCCTGACTTTTGTCTTACCGCTGGACTTTGATGACTCTGGAAGAAAGAGTGAAGCTGATGACTCTGTGCAACTCTGCCTCACTTAAATTCAATTCACACAAGAGACAAGACATCACCCAGGATGTCACTGGTCCTCTTTGAAAATGAAAGACAAACAACAATACCATTCTCTTACCTTCTAACCACTCTCCAGTTAATAATAATAACAATAATAGCCAGCATTTACTTAGAACTTTACACTTTGCAAAGCATTGAACATAAGTTATCCCATTTGATCCTCACAACAACCCTGTGATGTAGGTGGTATTGTTATCCATGTTTTACATATGAGAGAATTGAGACAGACAGAAGTTAAGTGACTCACCCAAAACCACATAGTTTACTTGAGGTAGGATTTGAACACAGGTCTCCCTGATTCCTAGTCTGCCGCTTTTATCCACTCCACCACTTATACCTCAGATGTACTCCAGGAATCTATCCTGGGACCTCTCCTTTCTTTTTCTCTGATCTCAGTAGCTCCCAAGAATTCAATTATCATTTCTATGTAGATGACTCTGCAAATAACAGACCCAGCTTCATTTCTCTTCTGAACTCCAATCTCATATTCCCAATTTACTGCTGGACATATCCTCCTGAATACTCTATTGATCAAAAGCCGTAACTCATCATCTTCCCCCTTGAAACCTAACCTAACTTCCCTATTTTCACTGAGAACACCACCATCCTTTTAGCCACTCATATTCACAAGCTGAGTAATCCTAGATTCTTCACTCTCCCTCACTTTCCAAACCCCATCTTAAATCAATTGCCAACTCTTGGTTATTCTGCCTCCCAAAGATATCTTATATGCCTCCTCTTCCCTCCATGCACATGGTCCCTACTTTAATTCAGGCCCTCAATAACTCTCACTGAGACTGTTGCAATAGCCCTCTAATCAGACTCTTTGCTTCGGGCCTCTTTTCTCTGCAATCTATCTTCCTCATGGCTACCAAATTGCTCGTAACATCTCTCCTGTTTGAGAATTTTTAGTGCCTCCCTTTTGTCTCTAGGATAAAATTCACATTCTAGTGTTTGGCATTTAATGTCCTTCACAATCTGGCTTCAATATATCTTCCCAGTCTGACTTCATAGTAGTCCCCTTTATACACACTGTGCTCTAACTAAATAGCCTTGATTTCTGTTCATTGCTTATGACATTTCATCCACCACATATATGCCTTCACAAGCTATTCCCCATTTCTGGAATGGTCTCCCTGGTCACCTCACTCTTGAAATCCCTAGTTCCCTTAGCTTGTGTCACCTCCTTCATGAGGCCTTTCCTGATTCCTTCTCCACTTATAGTGGTGATTACTCTCCTCACCCACACCAAAAAATATCTTGCATGTATTTCTCATTTTCTAATCCATGCATTTATTCTTTCCTCCAAACAGACAGCAAGTTCCTTAGGGGCAGAGCTTAAATAATTTTAGGTTTTATATCCCTAGTGCTTAGTTCAATTCTCTGTACCTACTAGGTGCTTAAAAATTGTTTGGTGAAGTAAATAGAATATGTAAAGCACAGTGATTGGCACTGGGTTTAAAAAGATGAAAAATGACAGTCCAAGTCTGTAAGAAGCTGAAACAAAATCAACAACAAAAACAAAACCAAAGCCTGTGGGGATATAAGCACCCTTCAGGCCTTTCAGAATTCATAGTCTAGTTGGGGAAATTATATAAATACATGGGGAGGTGTAGATTGGAACACGTCTGACATAGGTGAGCACGTATATTTTTGCTTCATTGACTTTGGCACTTGCTAAAGGGCATATTTGACCCAAGTATCCTCAGTTGCCTCTTGGTCTCTCTAATGGGAGGAAGGGAGCCATGGGGTGGGAGGGATGGTCCAAAGAAGACTGGTAATGAATTCAGAAAGTTACAGTCTTTGTGAGCCATAAAGAATGAGGAAGTAGAGTTTCTTGAGCAAAACCTCATCCCCCAACCTCATCACAAAACAACCCCTCCCCCAACCTTATCCCCATCCCACTACACAGGAAAAGTTAAAAATCTACAAGACAGTATGAGTGGCAAGGAAAATGGTATGTCAGTCATCACTATGGGAGTACATGAGTGGAAAAATTACTGCAGATTATAGTGATCATGAGTTTTATATGTGCTTATGATATTTTGTGTTTACTACTCTTAAATGTATAGCTGTTGTCTCCCCCATAAAATGAAAGTTCCTTGAGGGCAGAGATTATTTTCTTTGGGGATTTGCTTCCCTAGTGCCTAGTAAACTGTTAATAAATGTTTGCTGATGGACTGAGGAGGTGGATGTTGAGCTGTGCCTTGAAAGCAGAATAGAGTCCCTTGGCTGGCTTCCTGATTCATTGACAACCCACTTGAAAAGTTGTCTTGGAGGAAGCTGTTCACTCACACAAGGTAAAAGAACTCTGGGGACGGATGATTTTCAAAGTCCAGAAAGAAGTAAATATTACCAAATAATACTGGGAGTGGCTGATAGAATTAACTCCCTTTCAATGGATCAGCAAAAAAAGAAAAGAAAAGAAAACAAAAGAAAAGAAAAGGATTCACCAATAGAGAAGATAAGTACACCCATCACAAAGAGCAGTGATGTCAAACTCGATAGAAATTGAGAGAAACTAAACTATACAATAGGATCCCCGTGGGTCACATATTGACTTAGAAAACCACATGTTAACATTGCCTATGTTTTATTGTATTTTTCTTTATTTTGCTAAGTATTTCGCAATTATACTTTAATCTGGTCTGGGCCTCACTGGAGAGTGTTGTGGGCTACATGGGCTGACATCAACACTTTTGTTGACGTTGAGTGTTCTTCACAGTAGTGAAGAAAACCACCTAAACCCTCTCAGACATGCCGAAGTTTGGTTCATTCTGAGATTCAGCTGACATTGAGGATGAATGCTTTTTTCTCCCTGAAGCAATTCTCTCTTCTTCAGTACTCAAATGTAAAGAAATCCTCATGGCATCTGGAGCACCTCTGCCTCACTCTGGACTCCATTGTTGGGTGCTGAATGCCTACACTGCACATTGAGTGAGAAGAAGATAAAGAGCTTTTCACTCCCTGTCCGTTTGAGTTAGGAAACATTTTCTGACTCAAGGTTTACACTGAGGAAGAACTGCCAGGTTTATCAAAAGGGCCAGTTCAATTTGAGAAAGTTGTTTACTGCAGTGTGTTGACTTGATAGGGTCTAAAAGTAGAAAACCTAGTGCCAGCAGAGATTGGAAAAAATAAACAGGTGTTATCACTGCAGGAAAACATAAACCCAAAAGTTATTCATAGAGGCTACCTGCTCACTTTAGTGGTATTATGAACTAAAATATGAAAGTTCTGAGTGATGAGACAGTAAGAGGCATAAGGGAAAAAATGAATAAGCTATTGGGCACCTCCACGTTTCCTACCCTTGGGCTAATACCTAGTTTCTTCAGTGACAGAAGAGTTGCTTTTTAAGTTCTTATCCTCTGAACAGCACTTGACAATGGTTTGATATAGATTGTAATTCCAAGATTAGGTATACTGATGCATAATAGCAAGGGGTCAAGACACCATTACCTATGGGTTCCTGGAGCATCCTGACATAGAAAGTTTGCCCCTGCTCTCACCCTCCTACATCAGTGTCCCTTGTCTTGCTAGACTATATTCCCCTAACTCATTACTAGGTTCTAGGAACTTCTGTCCCACTTCCATTTAACAACTTAACATCAAATAGTTTTCACAAAAGGATGTTTACTTTCAAGATACAGCAAGGGAACTGCAAACATTACCCCCCAATTCTTGGGGGAGTACTCTCCCTTGTACTACGTCACTCTCTGGAGGAATAGGCTCAGAATACTTAGCTCAGTTTCTATTTAGCACTGTTCCTACTATGAGGAGGCACAACTGCTAAATGAATATTCTCAGATTCCACTGGCCTGGGTCTAGTAAATCACTCCTGAAAGTCACACTGTGCTCCTTGGGTCATTAAAGCTGGACTGGCTATAAAGCCCATTGTAAATACTAACTCCTGAACTCCTCTGATTCACTCTTTTGAAACTCACAGAGACTCTGTTATCTTCACCTATAACAAAAAAGGAACAAAAGAAGAGGCCAGTGACCAAAGCCCATTTTTAGGGCACATGACCGAATGAAGGGATCAACCTGGAGGTCTTTCCTCTTACAGAGTTCTCTCACAATGAGTGAGTCACTGAATCAAGTGTTATGAGCCAACCTTTTTTTTTTGAGAATGTTCCAAGTTTTGGCTACTCCTCCTTTTGAAAAAGAATCATCTCAACCAAGTGGTTGGAAAATGGGAACCAGCTGCAGAATGTCTACACATGCTCCATAGTCTCTTCATTGTACTTCAATTACAAATCATCATGAGTTTCCCAAAAGCAGGCTCCCAACCTCTCCACGTGAAAAAACCCAAAGCATTGTGTTTGCACCAGACACCTATTACATACAAATAAGAGATTTTGCTCGATATGAGAGTAAACAAGGTGGGAGGGAGGGAAGAGGGAACTTTGAAAACAGAAAATGGGAGAATCAGAGGCAAAAAGAAGTTGGATGAATGAGGAACAGACCTATGGGGACAGGAGTCAAATTGCTAAGCAGTGACTCAGCAGTAATATGGAATTCCTACACATGATATGCTTAGTTATCCAGGCTTCTAATCTGGAGCAAACTTTTCAAAACTCAAATCTTACAATACTTGAGGGACTACCAGAGAGGCAGCATAGCACAACGGATAGAGAAATAGCTTCCCAGTCAAGGAGACCTGGGTTCAAGTCTTGCCTCTGATACATACTGGCTGGGTTACCCTGGACAAGTATAGTATTAATGTGCTCAAAGATCTTCCCCGTCCATTCAATAGGTCTCAGATGGAGCTAGGTAGGGAAGCTTGACTATATCTTTGTTTGTAAGTAGGCCTAAAGCCTCTACTTATCAGGTACTAAGCCTATTTGGGTGTGAAGCCCTCAGGGCCCTAAGGGGAGTTACTAAGACCCAGAGCCAATGGTATGTGCACTGAGTTCTAGTCAATCATGAATTCAGCCAATCAGAGACCTGAGTTCTAGCCAATCAGATGCCAGCTAGGACTATATATAAGGAGAACCCAGAGTGTGAGAGAACCAAAATTGAAGAAGGACAGAACTGAAGAGAAGCAGAATTGAGAAGCAGACATCAAGAAGACACTGAGGCAGCAGACATCAAGAGGGTGCTGAAGAGCAGACATTAAGAGAGCCAGTGTTGACAAAGCTGCAGAAGAGTGCTGAGCAGAGTTAGGACTCATGAGTGATGGTTTACAGGAAGGCCCTAGCAGGGGGAAAGGTTACAGGATGACTTGGTTCCTTGCTATAAAACAGTGTTATAATTTCCTTGTGGCTATATTGAAATGGGCTTACTGGTTTTGGAATATAATTACTGCTGTATCAAATTGGAGCTATTGGTCTTGGGATTTTATCCTCTGAAGTCTAAATAAATGTTATACTTCCTCTGCCTTCTACCTAGACAGTTTTTCATACTTTGCTATTCGAACCATACAGGCATGCTCATGTTAATCCTCAAGGTCATGAATCTTGCCTTACTGATACAGCAAGTGATTTAATCTCTCAGTGCCTCAGGCAACTCTCTAATAAAACTATAATTTACAGGGCAGTTGCTGATCTGCATTGGAAGAGAAAGAGTTTCCATGTTTGGTGTTCCCTAAACCAATAAAAACATAGCTTCAAATGCCAAACAGCTTGGAAAGGTAAGGAAAGGAAGATGCTAGCATTAGAATCTGAAGAATAAAATTGAAGGAATCAATATTTAAAGGATTTACTGAGCACCTATTATGTACCTAGCACTGTGTTCCCAAAAAAGCAAAAGACAGGATCCCTGGGCTTTTTTAGCATAGGGGTCTTGCCTATAGTATAATGCAGCCCCAAAGGACCTAGCATATCATCATGCATCATCAGTATACTCAGCAAGTAGTTGTTTCTATGCATGTGTTGGGGGGGAGGGGTGTTGATATGTGTTTTTAAATAAGAGGGGTTTTTATTTAAATAATAATACTATATTAATCTATACATATTAATCTATAATACATTTGTTTAGCAATAAAAAATAGAAGTAAAAACAAAAGCCAACAACAAATGATCAATAGTCATTAACAAATCCTTCATTACTGTAATATTGGACTCCCCTGTCTCTCCCCTACCCCCCGCCCCTGCTTTAATGCCTTGTCGTGGCAGAGGGGCTTGTGTAGCTCCATGAAACTGTGAACTATGCTGTATAGGCTTAATCAAGATGGGCAGGTCATGGTGGAGAGTTCTGACAAAAGATGATTCACTGGAGAAGGAAATGGCAAAGCATTCCAATATCTTTGCCAAGAAAATCCCATGGACAGTACTGAAATGATAAAAGAGATAAGATCAGAAAATTAGCCCTTCAGATTGGATGGTGTCTCATACACTGCTAGGAAAAAATGGAGAACTACATGTAGTTCCTGCATTAATGAAGTGGCTGGGCCATAGCTGAATGGAAACTCAGCTGCAGATGAATAAGGAGGTCAAGTCAGTCAATACTTAAAGAAATTAATCCAGGCTATTCACTGAAAGAACAAATACTAAAGGTGGAGCTTAAATACTTTGGCCACATAATTATAAGATGGGACTCATTGGAAAAGACCCTGATGTTGGGAAAGATTGAAGGCAATGGAAAAGGAGATGGCAGAGGATGAGATGGATAGATAGTATCATGGGAACAATGAACATGAACTTGGACAGACTTTGGAGAGATAGTGGAAGATAGAAGGGCCTGGCATGCTATGTATGGTCCATGGGGTCATGAAGAGCTGGACATGACTGAACTATTGAACCATGACCAAAAATGTTGAACTGGCCAATGGCAGTTCAGTCTCTATGAGTACAAACAAAATGCTTGGCCTGATGTAATCCCCACATTTGAGCCCAATCTCTCCTGGAGCTGCCCTGAGGAGATAGAGGGGAGAATGTGCCCCAAGAATTTGGGGGGAAATGTACTTCTGGATTTTGTCATATCTTCTCTGTCAAAGTCTCTTTGTAAAGTTAACTGATGTTAACTGGTTAAATGACATTAGAGTGATGAACACTGAAAAAATAATTTTGGGGAGAACAGTTTGGAATGGGAGCTCAAACTTTCAGCATTAGTGAGAAAACTACACATCTCCTTAGGGTTACCCTAGAACCCTGAGGGGGAGATATAGTTAGCCTAGTGCTGGGAGACACAACCTGCCAGTGCAAGTTAGAGTTAGGATAAGGGTACTCTCCCCTTCATCTTCCACCCTTAGTTTATAAAGACTATACATTGGCCCTTATCTGGGATAAATATTTATCTCTTTGCATTTGGGCTACCTATTGGAGAGATTATTCACCCAGGACTTATGTTATTGGATTCCCTAGATTCAGAATCTCCTGAGAAAAATTGGCAATTTCTTTCCTCTATTGTTTTAGTCTGTAATTGTACAGTAATTTCTTCCAATGTGTGTTTCCCCTAGAGCTTACAGGAACTATATTACTATACTAATCTCTTTTCCAAGTATGTAGTTGCTTTAGAAAGAGCTCTGAGCATTCTGCTAAAATCCTGGCATCCAGGAAGGATGATGAGCCTCAAGCAGCCTTCTGGAAAGGAAACATAATCTTTTAAAAGGGTTCTTTTTTTCCTATAAACTAGTAATTTGGATGCACTATGGAAGGTCTTTAGTAGAGCCATGTAATAGGAAGAGCTAAAAATAGAATCCATGGTTCTTGGTAAGATTAATTAATGTTTCATTTTCCTCTCATGCCTTTTCTTTTTTGTTTTTGGAAAAAATTTCAACTCTGTCTTTCTTTGTCTCTCTTCTCCGTCTCTGTCTCTCTGTGTCTGTCTCTGGGACTGTCTGTCTCTCTGTGTGTCTCTGTCTCTCTGTGTGTCTCTGTCTCTCTCCCCAAACACACACACACACACACACACACACACACACACACACACGCAGAAATACAGTAACCTCTGGAAAACAAGGCTGCTCAGTGAGAGGATACCAAGTTGATTTGAACCTAAGTTTTAAAAAAATGACCAGTGAGTTTGCTGAAGAAAGCTAAACTATGATATACAAAATCTTGCACTTATTCTATATTGGGGCTGCTCTTCCAAATCCTATATTTCTTTGTACAAAAGCTACAAAGTTAAGAATTAGCAGGAAAAATGTGCCCCAAGTCAGGCAAGCCTATGATTATCGACACATGCTAATCCAAGAATACATTTTGCTTCACCAGACACATGTGGGGGAGGGAAGGAAGAAGGAATGATAGTGGGGAATGGAAGAATGGGAAAGTTACTGAGCAAACTCCAAGACACTACGCAGACAATCAAGAGTGGGAGGAGATGGGATTTTCATGTCCATCACTTTAAAACAACCCAGTTGTCTACATAGAATGATGGCTTCCATTCTTGGAGAAACCGTGTCCTTGAAGCAAAAAGAAATACATCTCACTTGTATTCATTCCTCCTGCTCTTATCTAGAGGTTTTAGAATATTAAGGCAGGGAAAGACTCAGAAGTTCTCCAGTTCAACTCTCATGTCCCTAGGAAGGACTACCGTCATGCTATTCCAGAAAGAAACCTTTTCACTGAAATCACTATTGGGTTGGGATTTGTCAACTGCCATTAGTAATGATTTCTACAGTAATGATTATTCCACAGTCTGGAAGGTCTCCCTATAGATTTCACTAATGTCCCATCTTGTGCTGAGAGATGAGTCATTGAGACAATCTGACCAGGCTTTGGCTGAAGCAAAGATTAAAACTCAGCCGTAATAGCAAGAGCTGACATTTCTATAGTACTAGTTTATGAGGAGCTTGATCTCATTTAAGCCTCACAACAAACCTGTGAGATAGATACTGTGATATCATTCACCACATTAACAGATGAGAAAAGAGGTGAAGCTATTTGCCAATGATGATACAGAGAGTGATAGACACAAGATTTCCATCCAGATCTTCCTAACTCTCAAGTCCAGGGCTCTTTCCTCCACACCAAAATGTCTCTCCAATTACCATCTCCTCTGCTTTGACACACAGAGAAAGGATTTTTCTCTGCTTTTACTGACAAAGGGGCATTTTCCTAATAAGAAGTGCAGTGGGTCTTGTCAGTTGAAGGCAGGGTTTTGCCACCACTGTTAGTATGTGACCTTTCTTTGTTCCATCATTTCAGCCTTCCTTCCAAAGGACTCCTGTTCATCTAGATTCAGTGTTCCTTAGTGAAGGACTAGGAGAGCTCTTCTGTCATTCAGCATGGAGCACCCTGTATTCAGGCTCCATAAATCCTCACTCCTCATTGTTATCTTCTGACAGGATTGTCTGGGTGGAGTCAATACAGTCAATATTTTGTCAATGAAGAGCAAGGCATTCCTTTTCTTAACATGAAATAAAATATGCTGTCCTTCTTGTAATGCATCCATGTGCAGGCCCAGAGGTCCTCCTGTAAACTCATGAATGTCAGCTTTTGTTAGTATTATATTCTGTGCCATTTATCTTGTTCTGACCAGTTGTTGCTTAACTTTCTTATGCACAAGAGGAGTCCTGCCATCCCAATAAGACTGTACACTCCTTTATAGGCAGAAACTAGATTGCCTTTCTCTATTCCCTAGGGCTCCGGCATTATGCCTCAA
Source organism: Phalanger gymnotis (assembly GCA_028646595.1). Taxonomy (NCBI): domain Eukaryota; kingdom Metazoa; phylum Chordata; class Mammalia; order Diprotodontia; family Phalangeridae; genus Phalanger; species Phalanger gymnotis. The sequence continues at coordinate 227,623,386 of CM053626.1, forward strand.
TGAAATAAGGTGTCCAATCAACGTTTAGCTAAGCAATGACTTGATTATAGGATAGCCCTATAAAATCAAGGACAGCAAGATGTCACAGTGAATAGAGCACTAGGCCTGGAATCAGGAAGACTCATCTTCCTGAGCTAAAATGTGGCCTCAGACATTAACTAGCTATGTCACCCTGGACAACACTCAGCCTTGTTTGCCTCAGTTTCCTCATCTGTAGAAAGAGCTGAAGAAGGAAATGGCAAACATTTCGGTATCTTTGCCAAGAAAACCCCAAATGGAGTCATGAGGAGTTAGACATGAATGAAATGACTAAAAACAACATGAAATTAAATCTACAGGCTGGGGAGAAATGTAGCTCCCCAAATTTAAAAAAAAATAAGTTTATCAATTCTTTTTTCTACTTATAAACACCGAAGATGCCCAGAACCAAGAATCAATTTTGTCTTCTAGAATTAGCAGAGAAATGTTCTCAGGAAAATCATAAAATTTGAGCTAGAAAGGTCATTAGGGCTCAGGCTTTGTCTAAGCTAATCTCCTTATGTTATAGAATAGAAAATTTAGTATGAGAGAGGCTGAGTGATTTGCTCAGGATCACAAAGCTAATGTCCGAGGCAGGATTTGAACTTAGGTCTTCCTGTCTCCAAGCTCTACATTCTGTTACACAACTAAGCTCCCAATACGTTACCTCTGGGTGTTAGATCCTCTCCCTTACAGATCATAGGATCGTAGATTTAGCTCTAGAAGGGACCTCAGAAGCTATTTAGTCCAAATTCCTATTTGATAGATGAAGGAAAAGAAATTTGGAAGTATTAAGTGACTTGCCTCTAGTCACATACTAAGTATCAAAAGTAGCATTTGAGTTCAGATCTTTAGACCCAAGAGTCAGAGCTATTTCCCCTATACTAAACTCTTCAAAAGGTTAAGTGTAAGAGTGGGTCTTGTGTAGTTTCGTTCCTAGGTTTGGACTTTGTGGTGTTATAATCAGTGCTTCCTCTATTTCTGGGAGAAAAGTGAATACATTGGTAAGAAAGCCAAAAAACCTTCTGCCAGGATCCAACCAAGGCAGCAAGACTTGATTAATAGAAGTGCTCTTTTAGGAGGGATATCCCAGGATGAGAGATTCTGGCTTTGCTTGGGTTTCAGTCCCATTGGCAGTATCTCTTGCCAAGATGAGAACAGATATAAAGACTGAGGACTCATTTTATTTGTCTCATTGCCAGAGGTGTCAATGATTTCTGATGATAAAAATGTGAGTCATATCAAAAGCAGAGGAAGACTTTAACCCAAGAAGCCCAAACCTCAGTATCTATAAGAATTGATCTGATCTACACAAAGTGTCCTGAAATGTCAAATAGAAAGCTCTTAGGATCAATGAGCAAATTAGGAAAATACTCAAATTTGCTACAAATGATCAGTGCACACTGATCCAAGACCAACACGAGAAAAATACACCTACATCCAAGAATGGGCTGACCAAGTGATTTACTTAAAGAATGCCTAAAAAGAGACTGCCTGCTCAAAATTGCTCTCACTTAAGTGTTGAAATGGATATTTCATTCCTATGTTCAGCGGAAAAGGGGACCTGAGCACTGTGTTTATCACAAAACTTGGCTTCGAATCCTAGTCGTGTCACTTATAAACTATGGGACCTTACGCAAGTTGCTAAACCTCTTTGGTCCTCAGTTTCCCCATCTGCACAATGAGGAGGTTGGTCAAGATGAGCAATTCTTAGCCTTTGTGTCACAGCCCCATTTGGCAGTCTGGTAAAGCCTATATACCCCTTCTCAGAATATGCTTTTAAATGCATAAAATAAAACACATAGAATTATACAGGAACCAAATATATTGAAATGCAATTATAAAAATAGTAAAAAAAAAAATCAGACCCCCTGAAATCTGTCCACAGACTTTTCGAGGTCTGTGGACCTCAAGTTAAGACCCCTAGACAAGTCCTAAATCTCCCCTCCAACCCTGGCATTCTATGTCCTCCCTATAGTTTTTTTTTTTTAACCATAAATACCTCTGGAAGAGATAAGTGTTAAATCCTTCACATCTGAACAAAAGTGAGTTTATAGGATATCTTTCCTCTAGTTAGGAGAAAAATCTCTGGATTGGGTGTGGTTAGGGATGGGTAAGGTTTTAGAGAGTAAGAGAAAGAGGAAGTAGTGACTCGCAGTGGAGACAAAAACATGGAATTGAAAGGTGATGTCATGTGTAGTACTACAGAAAAAGAGTAGACTTTCCACATTTGCCTATGGCTATCCTTGTAAGTTTATCAGAGGCAGCTAGGTGACACAGTGGACAGAGTACTGGCCTTGGAATCAGGAGAATCTAAGTTCAAATCCAGCTTCAAACACTTCCTGCTTGTGTGGCCCTAGGCAAATCTATTAACCTCTATCCATCTCAGTTTCCTCATACGTAAAATGGGGATAATAACATGGATCCTACAGGGTTGTTGTGAAGGTTAGCTGAGGTGACATGTATAACATGCTTAGCATAGTTCTTGGTACTTAGTAAGCACTTAATAAATGATTTTTTTCCTTCCTGATTCTTAATAGTTGTGGTCAGAGGTTAAGTGCTCCTGAACCTAAGAATGCATTCATTGGCCAGGTAGAACTAAGGATGTTCTTCCCCTGACCCTCTGCAGGATGCATGGTAAGTGTGAAGTAAGGTGGGTATTTATCATACTGGCAGAGCTAATAGTGAGATATTTATGGTCAGAAAGGTCTTTCAGCAGCTCTTGGATCACACCACATATGTGGCTGCCTACTTGGCTTATGGGAGGTAGCTAAGGGGCTCTGCGGTTAGAGCACTGGGCCTAGAGTCAGGAAGACCTGAGTTCAGATCTGGCCTCAGACATTTGCTAATTGTATGACCCTGGGCAAGTCACTTAACCTCTGTTTGCCTTAATCCACTGGAATAGGAAATGACAAACCACCACAGTATCTTTGCCAAGGAAACCTCATGGTCAGTATTGGCATGCTGTCCACAGGGTCATGAATGGTTTGACATGACTGAACAACTGAACGACAATATGTGGGTGATGTCTAAGGCGAGCTTTCTTGTGTTCAGTTGCAGTCTGAGATCTCAATAACATCAGTGGGCACAAAAGAGAAAAGTTCTGCCTTTGGTCCTCATCTCTTCCCTTCCTACATGCTCTTCTCTCTTCTCATTCATTTCCTCTGCCTCAGTTAACCCTTCTATGTAGAAGACTTTCAAATCTTTATTGGCTCTTTTTGGTGAAGATATCATCGCTCCATTGCCATGGCATTAAAGACACTGCTAAGACACTTGTGGAGCCCGAAGTAGCCATTCACCAGATTGGAATCACCCTCGCCAGCCACAACATGAAATCACTTGAGAAAGTATATGCTGACCTAACTAAAGAAGCCAAGGAAAAGAACTTGAAAGTTAAGGGATCTGTTCGAATGCCCACTGAGGCACTTCAAATCACAACTAGAAAAACTCCTTGGGGTGAAGGACTTGGGATGGGTTCCAGATGAGAATCCACAAATGCCTTATTGATTTGCACAGTCCTTCTGAAATTGTTAAACGCACCAGTTCTATGAGCATAGAACCAGGTGTAGAAGTTGAAATCACCAATGCAGGTGCCTAATCAATCATCTCTTTTAATAAATTGATTGCAACTATTGAAAAGAACAAAAACAAATCTTTATTGGCCTTTCTGCCTTCTAGACCCACCTCTCCATCTGCCAACTCAAACTCAACCTCTCCAAAACCGAGTTTACTCTTTCTCCATAACCGCCTCCTCTTGTTGACTGTATTTTTTCTGCCATCAACACCATCATTCATCTAGTTTATCTTATTTACAACCACATAATTAGTTTTCTCTGCCTTTTCCCTCTTCTGTCCCATGAGTTAACAAGCACCATCAACTCCACTTCTGCAACATTTCACATCTGTTCTCTCTTATCTATATCCCCTGTTACTCCTCTATTAGACGTCTTTATTACTATCTGCCTGTACTCTTATAATAGCCTCTTAACAGATTATCCCCTCACCACCCTCTTTTCCTCTCCAATCTATACTTTCTATGTTACAATGCTTAGATTACCACTGCTCTGGTCTAAAAAATCAGTGGCTCACTATGGTTTGTCAAGTACAGTTTCAGCTTTTTTGCCTAGAATTCAAAGCCCTCTAAAATTAGGCCCCATGCTACCTTTCCAACCTTGTTTCATATTTACCCTTCATTCACTTGTTGTTTAGTTGTTTCAGTTGTGTCTGACTCTCCACTTTAGGGTTTTCTCCATTTTGGGGTTTTCTTGGAAAAGACACTGGAGGTGGTTTGCCATTTCCTTCTTCAGATTGTTTGACAGATAAAGAAACTGAGGCAAACAGGATTAAGTTACTTGCCCAGAGTTACACAGCTACTAAGTGTCTGAGGCCAGATTTGAACTCTATCCACTGGGCCACCTCTCTGCCCTGTTCAATTCCTACCCATCTTTTTAAAACTTAACCCAAATGCTGTTTCTTCCATGAAGCCTTGACCAATCCCCAGAGATGCAAATTAATTTTTACTTTTCAAGGCTGATTTCATATTACTCCCTCACATTTACTCTTTGCTCCTCCTCACACACAATAATGCATTTCCTGATTTCACACCTTTGTCCAGGCTGTTCTTTATGCCTAAAACGTTCTTTCTCGGCACTAGAGTCTCTTGTGATTCCAAGTTCAGTTCATGTGCCACCTCCTACATTAGGCCCTTTCTGATTCTTCCATTTGTTAGTGCTCTCTTTTCCCCTAAAATTACTTTGTAATGTGTATACATGCACACACACACGTACATATATGTGCATGTGTATGTATATGTGCATATACACAATATCTGCTTATCTGTGTACATGTTGTTTCCTTAGTAGAATATAAGCTCCTTGAGGGTAGGAGCTGTTTCATTTTTGTCTTTTACTTTGCTCAGTACAGTGCTTGGCATAGAGGGGGTTATTGATGAACACAAGACAAAGTTAATTGAATTCAACAAGCCACAAACTAAGCAACTACTACGTGCTGTCCACTTCTAACTCAGATTTCACAAAGTACTTCTTAAAAATATACTTCAAGATTATACTTATGATGTAATAATTGGTATTAGTAGTTACCTATATGTGTCCTGTACTTTTGTGAAGATAGACTGCAGACTATGAAGACAAGGACAATGTCTCATCAAAGCTCTCACTAACTTCCCCTTTCTGCACATAGTAGGTGCTTAAATTCTTTTGTTCAATTTGTTGACTTAAGTGACTATTTTGGTTGAACACTGACCCCTCAAAAAAAATCCCAAAAGCCCAACCCTATTGCTGCCAATCTTCTCCAAAGGACAAGATGTTCTAGTTGATGACATAAAATAAATACAAGAAAAGGATAAAGGTCATCATAAATTAACATATCTATATATTGCCTAAAAACTAAATTTTTAAACCACAAAACCACAGAAATAGAAGAGGTTTTAAGAATCATTCCTCTCATTTTAAAGAAAAAAAATAGTAAAATATTTTAGTTCTGTACCACTTTCCTCACCATTCAATAAAGAAAGATAATATTTTACATGTTCTGCTGCTGGCCTCTTGTAGAAGGTTCTAACAGGAAGTATGAAGTCTGGCATAATCCTACATAAAAGCATAATCATAGAAGTCATTGTGCTTCTAACTAAGCTTTTATGCTACACAAGTAAATGCTTAATAAATAAAGCATGATTATGTTGTTAGTGTGTTGTTATTCTCAAGCAGTTATAGAACACACTAATTCATTAGCAAAAATATTAAAATAAAAGCTTCCTTGGATATTTGCTATTTGTTCAGTGTAATCTTATGAATCAAGCTGGAGATCCTGGGGAGAGGGATGTGATTTGCATTTTATTTTGGAAACCATGACACTTCTTCCCAAGTACCAAATAGCCTCCATCCTGCTGTGCTATCTTGTCCTAATTCCTAGAATCTTTTTTTTTCTCTGGGAGGAAACCACTTTTTGTTTTAGCTTAAGGAGTAGCTGGCGCCTAGTTTGAATGTGTTTTCAAAAGGTAGCTCCAAAGTAGACTTTGGTAATTTTCCAAAAGGTCAGGTCTCTGTCATAAGTCCAGCTAGAAACAACAGTTTGGGGTTCAACAAGTAAACTTGATCAGTTGTATACAGATATAGAAATACAGATTTGCTCAGAAAAAGGATGGCAAGTGGATAATGAAGCTGGAGAATTTCTGAAATTAAAAAAGCCAGCTGCTAGAAACATCACCAATTAGGTAAAAGAGAATTTTGGACTTTTACACAAACCAATGACGTATACTGCCACAAGATATTTTTTCCCTTTCAATTTTTATACAAAGGGAAATAAATCCTACAAAAGGATTGATCCAAGAGAGCTAATTGGTAATGCAAAGCAGGCATCCCATCTCTGGGATGTCTAAAGCAGTTAAAGGTTTCTCTTCCTACCTAGAAATCAATAGTTAAAGCTAACTATATAACTATAAAAACCACAGCAACAAACTATTCCAAAGTCATGGCCTAGTGAAGTCATATGTTATGAGTACTCTCTGGCCTTCTTCTTTCAGAATCAGTCCAGGTACATCTCCCCTCAGTGTCCTTAGGGAGTATTCTTAAGGGATTAGGTTGCCACATTTCTAATGTAAACCAGAATATCCAAAAATATTTGAACATTTCTCCAGGATCCCCACAAATGCAAAGTGTCCAGTTTTATCCTAGAGGGGACCCTATGTATAGTAAATAAGTTTGCTATCCCAGAATTGGATTGCTACGTCTTTCTTGAGATTTTTTTTTGAAGGGGGAAAGGCAATCGGGATAGGTGACTTGCCCAGGGTCACACGGCTAGTAAGTGTCAAGTGTCTGAGGCTGGATTTGAACTCAGGTCCTCCTGATTCCAGGGCCAGTGCTCCATCCTCTGTGCCACCTAACTGCCACTTTTCCTCAGGATTCCAAGGGTACTTCTCAGGGATTGGAGTGTCTTTTCACTAATAGCATCAGCTTAAGCCTCATTCTAGATGTATCTTCCTACCTGTGTCTACCAACTCAGTTCCATTTAACTAATAAACATCGATTCGCTTTTACACTGTGAAATTAACTTTAAAGATGTAGCAAGCATAAAAGTACAAATATTTCCCTTCAACATTTTAAGGGCACAGTCTCCTCTATACCAACTTCATCTCTGGGGAAAAGGAGCTCCAATTTAGTACAGTTTCTATGCAACCAAGTTCTATTCTAAAGGTGTCATCATTACTGAGTGAGTCCCTGTTGCAGCCATGATGCGGATGGGTCTCCGTTCCTTGGGGGCATCAATGTTAGTCTCAAAATCAATCATTGACTTTACTCCTGAGCTCCTGGATTGCTGGACTCCTAGACATGCTGATGGCTCATCACCCTGGCCCTTAGAAACTCAGATCATTGTGTCTAACTACATTCTCCTAAAACAAAAGAACAAAAACCAAGGCCCATATTTATGGGGTCATCTGTCGGTCTCGGACGGGAAGATGGCCTGAAGTCCTTCTCCTTCTGGCACTTGTCTCTCACTGAACATTGTCTAGCAGGAATAAGTCAGCTGAAGAAAATAAAGCAAGCCAAGCAAAGAAGTCAAGTCAAGGGAGAGAGAAGTCAAGTCAAGGGAGAGAGAAGTCCAACCAAGAGAAAGAGGCTGAGGCTAAGGCCTTTTGAATCCTACCCCACTATCAACTCCTAGTTCTAGCTCAACAGCTACAGGCAATGAAGAATCTCCAATTCAGCATGTGTTTAGCCTGGAACAAGTTATAGAATGTCTATGTATACTCCAACATCTTTCCAAAGACCTTCCATTACACACTATCATAATTCTCCTGGAAACATGCTTTCATATGGGGAATTACCTTTATAGCACCCTATGAATGCTCAGAGTGATTGAACTCATTGGTCAGTCCCCCATTAAACATGTATAATATATAATGGAATAGACTTTTAATCTAAAACAAAAATTAAAACACGCAGAGAAAGTTAAAAGACAGTTTTCTACTTGAGCCAAATGACATCAGTAAGATAGGTATCTAAGGGTTTATATTTCTTTTGGTGATTTTAATTGCTTTTGATAATATTATCACATAATGGAGGTAGCAAAGGAAAGAGTTTCACAGCAGATGAAAAGAAAGACAGAGATAGTTAAAAAAACTTAAGTTCAAATTCCACTTCTTACATATATTGGCTGTGTGACCCTTGGCAAATAAACACTTAACCTTCCAGTGTCTTGCAAGCAACTTTTTAAGAATGTAACTTGCAAAGCATTTGCAGATTAAAATTGGTAGAGGAAATGTCCTACACATCAATAAATTCACAGATCAAAAAAAAAAACTTTTTTTAATCTGTGTACTGGATGAAATGATGGGCTTAGAGGCAGCCACTAGTGTTCAAGTCTCACCTTTCACCTTTGCTAACTGCAGAACCATGAATAAATAATAACTACTACGTGCCTCAGGCAACTCCCTAGGAGTGTTTACTTACATTGATGGAGGTCTTCCCAATTGCAGTTTCCTCTTGTATTATCATATAATATTAAAGACAGCACTCTTTAGTGCAAAGTGTACTAGTCTTGAGGTCCAGAAAGACGTTGACTGAAATCCTTCTTCACACACTTACTAAATGGGTACCCATGGCCACAGTGACTTGCAGAGTCTCAATTTATTCATCTATGAAAAGGGATAGAAAATACCTAATACTTCACAAATTACTATATCAAATGATATATTTCTGTGCATGGGTATGCAAAGTACTTTGCAAAACTAAGAACATATGAATGTCAGCTATCCTACTGATTATATAACACTACAAAATTCTAAGGAGACTAGAGGATTGCTATGAGCAGTATTCACCTAAAAAAACACAAGAAATGGTATAAAAACAAGTTTACCAAAACCTTGATATGACCTTGATATGACCTTGATATGATATTACCAAAACCTTTGATATGATCAAAGTAAGTAGTCATGCTAAGGGCATTTAAAGATGACACTGGGAGAAAGAAAACAAGCAGATAAAAAATGGAAATGATTTGTAAGAGTTTTTATTAAAAACAAAACTTTTTCATCATCAATGACAGTGGAGCCATTTGGACTTTAACATATTCTTGGATGTTCTTCAATATGAAATGGAAACAGAACTAAAGAAAACATAGATGAAAGAAGCTCTTGGACAAGACCAAAAATATACAGAAGTCTGTGCTGGAGGCTATATTATTTTGAGAGCACTGAGTGATCAGTTTCAAGGCCTTTGAAAGATGGAGTATACAATGACTTTAGGTAAAAAAAAAAATCTCCCAAGCTTTTTATTACAAAAGAAGGGAGTACATGATATAATATCAATAACTAATGACCCATGTAACTATTTTCTCCATTTTTATAAAGACAATATAACACACAGAGGCCATCTTTGATGGAGGGTTAATAATACAGACTTTCATAGCTATTCTCCAGTAGACTACATCTTTACTGTAGCATAATTGACTGAAAAGCATAGCAAACAAAAGGTACTATTATGCTTGTTTGTTGATTATAAAAAAGTAATAAAGTCAATAGAACAAAGGACTGCCCTAAAGACTCTAGCAAGGTATCTCCCAAACATATCTCAAAGTCCTAACAAATTCTTTGAAAAATGCAGCAATAGAAATTTGTTTGACAAGTCTCTGAATGTTAATGTCAAATAAGGCATAAAATAAGTGGACATATTCTCACTGAAAATGTTTGCATGAGTTCAAGGCAGAGTCCAAACAGAATGTGGATTCTCTATAGGTGGTCATTTCCTAAAAATGCTTCTGTTTGACTGACAGGGTAGTGTATTTAGGAAACCCTAGAGAGCCAACTTTTAAAATTATTTGGAATAGGGGGCGGAGCCAAGATGGCGACTGGAAAGCAGTAACTGGCGTGAGCTCCCCATCAAGTCCCTCCAAAAACCTATAAAAAAAATGGCTCTGAACCAATTCTAGAACTGCAGAACCCACAAAGTGGCAGAGGGAAGCAGGGCTCCAGCCCAGGACAGCCTGGATGGTCTCGGGGTAAGGTCTGTCCCCAACGGAACTCCCAGCCCCCAGCTGAGGGGAGCGGAGCTGAACCAAGCAGAGCCCAGCGCACGGCGTGGCGCGGCACAGCGCAGCAGACCGTGGACCGACGACACCAGGAGTGGAGCAGAGAGTGCCCTAGCATGCTGAATTACTGAGCTGTGGCACGTACCAGACCTCACAACCCACAAACAGCAAAGACTACACAGAAGGTTAGTGGTAAAAGCTGC